>JANEYF010000225.1:0-385537 GCA_029963845.1 Rhamnusium bicolor
GAACAGAGAAGGAATTTAACGCGGGTTTAAATACATTACAGTAAAAAACAATACGAATTAATGGGTACACTCCCGCATAAAAAATGCAAGGTAGAAAATACAAAAATTGCCAATGGCAGAAGAATGCAAACCGTGGACACGTGTTTCTGACTAATTGGTCTTCATCAGCACGGTGTAGCTGAGTTAAATTGGTGGACAAAACTCAAAATAGACACTAAATGAAAATCACTGACAGGGAACCAGTCACATCTTTGTGGCTTTCACTTGGATGGCTCTGTATGAGAGGACCTTTGCATTCTTCCACCTTGCATTCTTTATGCTGGCGTACCCGTTAAATCAATTTATTTTCTACTGTAATGTATATAATTGCGCGATACAGCTTCCTTCTCTGTACTTATATATTCTCTTGGGTCGGAAATACCACGCAGATGGCTATAGTTGCCCGCGTGTGTGATGCGTAGTCGATGCTCTAATATAGAGCCATCCAAGTGGAAGCCACAAAGGTGCGATTGGCTTCCTGTCAGTGGTTTTCCTTCTTGTGTCTTCTTTTTAAGTTACGTCCATCATTTAATTTAGCTACACCGTGCTGAATACGACCAATTAGTCAGAAACGCATGTTCATGGTTTACATTCTTCTGCCATTTGCAACCTTTACATTCTTCCACCTTGCATTCTTTATGCAGGCGTACCCGTTAAATCGTATACATATACATATATATATATATATATATATATATATATATATATATATATATATATATATATATATATATATATATATATATATATACATATATATATTACATAAATAAAAAGTTTTGAAAATATTTTATATAACCTAAAACTTAATGTACAAATTCACAAAATCGTTGTCACAAATATTCTCAAATAATTTTCAGCTACCAAAACAATACTTGAATAAAGAAAATATGGTAACATAGATTCGGCCATATCACAGGGCGCATTATTTCATTGGTTGATTAGCTGGCGATAATTTTAAATTAATCCAAACTTTTATAGATTTTTTTTGTAGTAATAATTTTTTTTTGTACAATAAAAAGAAATCCAAATTTTAATATAGTGGAATATCCACATTCTTTATAATATTAATTGGCAGTACTTCTCTTCTCTACTTATTTTACACAACGGATGCCCTATGTGCAAAAATTTTACATTTATATGACATTATAAGTCCAGTTGTGGATGTCCACTTTATGAACGTTCATTGTTGAACTTTAAATGAGTTCCCACGATGGGCGTTATTGGGACCAAAATAATACAGGCTCTTTGAACTAATCTAATTCAAAATACTGTCTAACATTGACGGCCGGGAAACTTCTTTTTTTTAGGTTATAACCTATGTGCTATGCGCTATAGCACATGAAACCTACATAAAATTTGGAAGATAGCTATAGCTAATTTGGAAGATAGTTATAGCTATTTTCCATTCGCACAAAGGATGTACTTTTTGTCAAAAATGGACGTTCATGTCCATAAGTCCATGTCATGTTCTACAATAGTCCATTAGATGTCCTACAATGTGGTCTACAGGGATGTCCGTAAGTGTGACATTTGGATGTCCATAAAACATCCACTAGATGTCGACTGGATAAGAAACGCACGTTCATCCGCAATGTACAGAGTGTACATTGTACGTCCTATGGACAATTTTATGCTATTTGGGTAGCTATATATGTAACAAGGGACGAAACTGTAACATTTCATTCTACGGATGAAGTTTAATGCCCGACGTGAAGCGGAGCATTTTGTTCAGAAAGGACAAAGCAAACTTTTCATATGAGTACAAAATTTTGATTTGAACTTTCGTTTTGGAGTTAATATGAGGGAGAAGCAAGAATTGTATAAATTGATTTAGATTTTAAGCGTAAAAGCTGTATTAATGGTTTCGTCATTATTTGACGTGCTTTATATGCTCCTACGTGTTGAGTACTCATTTCAAAAACACCTTGTAAAAATAAAAAAGAACTTTTTAAAAATATATTCTGATAGTTGCCAAAACGTAAAGAAAACACGAATACGTTTTGCTTCACAAAAATTTTTTCATTGATTGACTTTGAAATACGAAATGAAAATGTCCGAATTAATAAAAAAAAGACGCTAAAGACAAGTATCTATCTTTCTTCCTCAAAGATACTTTTCGTTTTGCATTGCATCTTTCACACTAGAATCATTGACATCCTAACGATTGCTAGTTTAACTAAGCTAAAAATAATTAAGTGGAACTATCTGCCGTTCAGATGCTACAATTAAACTTTGTTCTACTATTCTACTAGATTTTAGTGTAGACAATCTATTGTAAGAAAGATACTTAAAAATTGTTTTCGTTAATATTTCAAAAACTAAATATGTTCTTTGAGTTTTTTAACAGCAGACCTATGCGTTCGGACGTAAAGAACATGAAAAAAAACTTTTAAAAAAACAAGACTTGTTTTATGTTTGAACAGCCGCAGTGTGCGTGCTTCTGTTAATACAGCCATACTTTTTAGCACCTAATTGTCACAGATACGTCACAGTATATGTGGTCGATGGCAAGTTTCACACGTTACGACTTTTATTTGAAACTCCTTTCTCTATCGCCGACTGTTAAAGCAAAATTGGGATCAGAAATTGAACTTCTAAGAAACAGCAAAACTCTAAAATTCAAGGGTTGATTGCCTCCTGAAATACAAAGTGCCTCAATCATGGATTAGAATCAAATGCTTCATCGTTAGGAGCAAAACAGAAAAGATTCATTCCTGTAGGTACCTTAGCGTGTGCCCCAAGGCGACTTAAATAAAACGGCGCATTGCGGCAGTCAACCTGCAATATACAGACGTTGCACGGTATTTGGAAGTAGCTACAAGTCTCAATGATAATGGAACGGTCCCAGCAATGCATGTACCAAACGGATTGCTTGCATTTGAAAATGCAAGTTACCCCACCCTTAACGGCCGGACTATATTTTATATTTATTATATGTAAAATTAAGCTTGTAACAACGAATCCTTACCAGAAGGAACAATAAGCGTATTGATGCACTCTACTATAGACATACACACACATTCACACACACCCCACACACACACATACAGGAGATTAGTTCATTAACATCAAGACTTGAAAATTTATTGATGTTGACGAACATAATCCAATGTTTTGTAGCAGGCAAATTACAGGTTGCTATAAATGATTAGCTAGATATAGTGACTAACGAGATTTATGTCGCCATTTGCCATTGAACTAACGTAACGCAAAGAAGTCATTCACCTATGACGATGGGCTTGTGGTGAGTGTGCGCACTCACACCTGATTGCAATCAACAAATGTTAGATTTTTGTTTTCACTCCCAAATATTCAGGGACGTTCACAACTTTACGCCATATTAAATATGTTTATAAACAATAATATGTAAAAAAATGCATCCAAATAGATAACTAGTTTGTAGCCAAGCTACACAAAAATTCAATCAAGTGTTAGACATCCTGTCTTCGTAAGTTGAATTAGATGAATAATAAATTAATAAATAATGTTATCTGAAGAGAATGTATGACCAAAACCAGAGCCAGAAACTATTCTATTATTAAATATTAGTATAATAAATATTATTTAAATATTTTTATTTACTGCACAAGCCAAACTCAGGGAACTATACTATATAGAGAAGTTATATAGAGAAGTAGACTGTATTTTCATATATAACTTACCATTTATCTAATACCTAATATTAACACATTCAAAATTATGTCGGAAACTTACGTAAAAAATTCCTTGGTAGTCCAATAAGAATTATGGAAAATAAGGAACTATCAAATATCACACAAAATTACCGAAGCTACTACTACTAATACGGCGAACATCTAACTAATAATGCTCATAAGCAACTTAAAACTTTAGATTTTGCCAACTATGAGAATGAAAATAACTAGGTTTAAATCCAAATTAATTTTACTTACATAATTCAAAAGACGCGTCACCATTTCCCCCAGCCCTTGAAAATTTATTTTCAAATTACACTAAAAAAATCAAGGCGAAATGTTTCTATTAAGCATTGACTAACAGTAAACATTTACTCCAAAATAACAAAGCGAAGAGAACAGATACTTTTTCTGTTCTGAAATCTTTATGTTACTATGATTAAGCAATGGAGAAAGTCGTACTACAGGGCGTTTATAAGTACCATTTTTATCCTGGCAAGAGCAACACACTTATGTCATCACTGCCAGGGAAAAGCTATTTAATTATCTGTATGGGCCACCGAAGTGGGGGTGTATTATCCTGTTGGATAATAACTAACATTACTGTACAAACAGGAAAAGCGGGTGTATTCTATTTCTGAGGACTCTGCAAGCTAAATATTCGAGCCACCAACGTTTCCAACATGAATGGACTATGTTATCTAATAAATGTAACGTATAAGCAAATTTGGATTCTGATCTGACATATCTAAGGCAGTCAAGGAGCGCAACGGAGTCAATGTTGAAAAGTGGGCTGGCGTTAAAGTTAACAGTTAAGACGGATCTTAACTTAACAAATACAAAGATTTAGAGTTTAGTAATACTTCTATTTGAATTAAAATTGTTGATAACTCTTCGTATGTGAGGACTTGGCTACCTATAGCTTTATGTAAATGCGTCTTTACTGCATTAATATTTGACTTTCAGATGCCGCCGAAATGTGGTGCACTTGGGGGATTAAATTTCCATTGAATATTATGAGAACTAAAATGGTCTCCTAAACTACTTATGTAATCCGCAGATTGAATAAATTTGTAAATTTCTAAATCAGATTTTGCTCCTATAAAATTAGTGCCACAGTCAGAATAAATAACATTGCATCTCACCCGCTGTGTTAAAAACGCTTGAAACATTAAGAAAATTAGCATTTGTCACATCAGACGCCAATTCAATATGAATGGTTTTCGTCACTAAACATACAAATATACAGATATAAGTCTTCTGGCTTTTGATGCCTCTACGACGTCCTAATGTTACGTATAACGGTCCAGCAAAATCGACATCCGATCCACAGAAATCTTTCGCCAGAAATTATCGCATGTGGCCGAAATTCTCGCGACAAATGTTTTCCATTTGTGTGGTAAGCTCCTGATCCAGTTTAAAACTACAGTATAATCCGTGCAAGCCATTATACTATTTAAACTAATATGGGGTGAACAACTATCTATAACAAATTTAAGTAATTTTGCCAACAACAATGCTGCGCAAAACTCTAAATTAAGAACTGTCAGCTTTTGGCTTAGCACAAAGCAAACTAGATAACTTTATTGTCTGGTAAAACTAATTTTATGTAGATCATGGTGGCAAGTGCTGCGGTTGACGCACCTAAAACTCCTAATAACGAAACGTACGCATTTTCTACTAAGCCTATCTAACGCAAATAATAATAATCGATTCGTTTACTTTGTTTTTAAAAATAATTTATTTGATAAAATACAAAAGTAAAATAAAACTGAAAAATAAATTGATTTAACTTTAACAAAAGAGAATTGGAATTAGATTAATTGTAGGGAAGCGATGTACAAATTTATAACCTCTGTTATCTTGGGCTGACTCGGCATAATGGTTCATATAATTCCTTTCTCCTTAAATTGAAAATAGGGATGGAACCACCGTTGAGTGGTTGAAGCCTTCTTTTTCCAAAGTTGATTTTCTTACTTCTTCGGTAACACTTCCGCTTGATTTGGAACAATTGTTCGATCCTTCCGTTGGTTAAATATTTTATTGACATTTATTTATTTATTTATTTATTTATTTATTTATTTTCTCTCCTTAAAATTGGTTTAGGTTACATGGCTAGCGCGATTGTGAGAATCCTTTCTGTCGATTTTACCTGCTGTGATAGCACTGGCCATCTATAGCTAGTCCCCGGGTAGTTTCCCACGTTGGAGAGTATTCTTCCTCGGTGGTTACCACGTGGTGACGTTTTTTAAGCGTTGGTGTTTTTATAAAATGAGAAAAGTTAATGCATGCACAGTAAAAAAGGTACACTTAGATTTGTCCCTCAGGAAAGTTCACGGACATTATCATTGATGAATGTTTAATATGGGCGAAATATCCTTTTAGCACAAAATATACAAATAAATAAAAATAAAATAAAAAAGAAAAGAAAAATGTAAATGATTAAATGAATGTGTGAAAATAGAAAAAGACTCGATTAAATTACACTGCCAAATGGTGGATTAAAGCTTGGCTTGAACACGTGGCCTGGCAATGGCTCTGGACCACGTGCACCGGTGATATATATGTATATGCATATATACAGGAATAAAACACTCGTTTCAACCCAATGGATACACAAATATAATGGAACAAAAAAAATTCAATTTATAAATGATGATACAAAAAAAGAAAACAATAATCTTTTTCTAAAAAAAACTTTTTATCCTAACTTGAATCATAAACTAAAATGCTTGCTACGGCTAATTTACTGTCTCTAATTCACTTTACTATTTAACTAGCAAACAGCAAAGTGTTTGTTACTTAGAACTGTCTCGCAAAAAACAAAACAACAAAAAGAAATGGTTATGACCATGTGCTTACCCCTACATGCGTCGTTAGGTTTGGTTCGTGGCACTGAAACGCGACACTACGGCTAATTTACTATCTCTAATTCACTTTACTATTTAACTAGCAAACAGCATAGTGTTTGTTACTTAGAACTGTCTCGCAAAAAACAAAACAACAAAAAGAAATGGTTATGACCATGTGCTTACCCCTACATGCGTCGATAGGTTTGGTTTCGTGGCACTGAAACGCGACGCGGTTGGATATTGATGGCTTCTTGACTTCGTCGTGGAAAACACTGATCGAGGATGTCGAGATCTTCTTTCTTGGTGTGGTTGTTCTTGTCGGCAAATTGCGGATTTGGTGTGCGAGTGTGTGTATAATTAAGCCGAATCACCCAAATGTTCCTCAGGAGAGGATAGATGGAATTGAAAAATTCCGGTGGGTTGCCAATGGCTAGTTATGTTTGCGCGGTTGATTTGTGTCTGCGAACGTTGAGCTTGAACTCGGACTTGAACCTCAACTGGAACTGTCTAGCGAGTCAAGTGTGAGGTGATGAGTTGGTGAACGACGGAGAACGAAAGAGGCAGATTATGAAAAAGTGTAGGCCACAAAACGCCACTACGGGCTCTGACGCAACATCGGCGGCTCCGGTGGTGATGGACACGGAAGGCGCGCCATGTGCTGTTGGCGACCGCGGCGCTCCTGGGAGCGAGGACACAACATCGAGTGGTAATGTCGCGTCATACATATTTAAAGGGTCCTCGTCGTGGAGCATGGTGTCTGAAGGAGCCTGTATTTCAAAGAGTAATAAAGTTCTCAAAGTTCGTACGAGGGGCCACTGGAAATTTTTGGTAAAGTCTAAAAGTTGAAGTTAATTATGATCATAAATACTGTCTGAAACTGATAGCGAAGAGTGGCTGAAATCTGATCCCCCCCCAAGGCAAGGTGGAGGTTGGTGACACTGGAGTAAAATGAAAGGGTAATGTCCAAGTCTGACTCTACATCTACAGTTCACTACGAGATCACGCGAAGGAAGTTTTCTTCGTGCGATACGCAACGCAATAAACTCTAGATTTCACAAGCCCGGGTGAAGTTACATTTATATGTAAAGTCGACTCCCGGTCTCTAGGAAGTTTCCAAGGCACAGTCGGAGCAGACCGCAAACAATCGCGCCGTTCTGTAGTGGCTTTCACCACCGTATTTAGTTCCCGACGAGGGACGACACCCAACGCCAATATGCGTGATAGCTTTCTCGAGGTCAGCACACGTTTAAGCGGATGGCGGCTAGATTTGCCACTGATGTCCACTGTTTGGCCGAACATCCATCATCACCTTCTCAGAACTGGTATTATTCGAAGTCGTAGTTGTAGAATTCATTTCTAAAGCAATAACGCTTTTATTTCGATGGTCATCGTCTGGATTTCCCATTCGCGAACTTTAGCTTATTATCGGTGGTTACTTATTACTGCTTAGCTGAAGTGGCACTGCCGAAGACATGGGCTACGGTCCTGAAAAGGACTTGACCCTGTTATGTTGCAAATGCAGCGTAATGAATTCTTTTCAAAATAATTTGTTTGCTGTCTTCTACGAAGGCAAACAAACAAATCGAGAGGTTGGTGGGTTTTTATTTATTTATTTATTAAAGGAAAACAGCTAATACTATGCTTCGATACGCCGGTGTCGATTCCATCGGAATCGAGCAGCTCTTACTTAACTTTGCTTAAAACTAGTAAAAAGGAATAGCCGGTGGGCGTAGGACCACCATATTGCTGTCCTGCGTTAAACTTCTTCTTGGTTTGATTTTAACGTCTGTAAGACGATTGCAAGTTAGAGTTATCCTCAGAGGATAAACATAAGTTGAATTTAATGAGTGCCGGTAGAGCACGTGCTGACTGACTAGTTGCCCGCGGAATACTGGCGCGTGCGTAGAATGGTCACAGTTTTGTGCACAAAAAAGGGAGGTGAAGCCTAATTGAATTATGGTGGGCGGAGCCTACCAGAACATTGTGATCTTGCGTAAATAGGAGCGCTATGCTCTGCTCAAACCTTGAGATCTTGAGGCTCAAATACTTTCCGGACAGGTAGAAGAAGGCCGACGTCATAGTCATCCCAAAACCAGGTAAGGAACTAACTTTTCCCTCCTCTTACAGGCCCATCAGCCTGCTCTCCGCTGTGAGCAAGGTAGCCGAGCGCGCCATCTTGAGAAGAATAGAAGAAGAAACCGAAGAGCCTCAAGTCATCCGGGATGAACAGTTCGCGTACAGGACAGGACATAGTACGGAACTCCAAGTGCTCAGGATCACCGAAGAAGTTACCAACGGTTTCAACCAAAGGTAGGTCACGGCGGCACTACTCCTGGAAGTTGTGAAGGCTTTCGACAGGGTCTGGCACGATGGTCTACTAGCTAAAATGATGAGTATGGATTATCCCATTGCCCTCGTCAAACTAGTTAGATCATACCTGCACGGGAGACAGATGCGTGTGAAGATCAGGGATAGCGTATCCACGTATCGACCGATGGAAGCCGGAGTCCCCCAAGTCTCTGTGCTGTCACCCCACCTATTCGCTGTCTTCACCTCAGATATCCCAAGGACCTAAGTTACCGCTATGGCACTCTACGCGGACGACACGGCCCTCACGGCCAGATCCTGGAGAGCAAGAACAGCCACCAGAAGTCTCTAAGGCAGCCTCTCTTCTGGAAGAATAGTGCATCAAATGAAAAGTCGCAGTCAACGCGGAGAAAAGCCAGACGATTCCCTTCAGGAAAGGATGCAAGGAAACCCCCCACAGGACATGTTTCCATGTTCGGCGAGGACATCCAATGGCACGATTCCGTCAAGTACCTTGGCGTAATCATGGACAATGGCCTGACATGGAGAGAGAACACCGAAGCCATCGTGGTAAAAGCCAAGCGGACGAGAGCTCTCATCTACCTAATGGTAGGGAACCAGAGCAGGCTCAATCTGAGGAATAAGCTGCTAGTCAAAGCACTCATTAGACCACAGCTGACCTATGCATTGTAGCATGGGTATACCAAGCGAAGATATATCTGAAGAAGATCTAAGCCGTGGAAAACGTGGCCATGAAGACAGCGGTGGGCGCACCATGGTACATTAGAAATGCTGACATCTTTAGGGGCTTGTAGTACACACCAGTCACCTAAATCATCCGGGATAGAGCGAAGAAACCGTACACCTAAGCCGAGGAGCATAGGAACCAGCTTATCAGGGAGGCCACTTCATATGATCCAGCCGTCGCACCGAGGCACAAGAGGCCGAAGGTACAATTATTGGACAACGGGAAAGTATAACTAATCCTTTCCTTACAGATGGAACAACCCACGGAAGAGACATGACGCAACCAAACACCTTCCCACAAAACTCACAAGTATGAAAGGTGCCGAAGATTTCGGCGAAACTACCTGGGTCCTGGCTGATGAACCCTGCTGGCTAGGGCCTCTTCTGGCGCTCTTCTGACTTCATCTTCTTTCTTCGCCAGCTTGTCACCCCCGGGGGTAGTCATCAGTCTGAATATCCGCACAGTCGGATATTCTGTGACTTGGGATTGACTGCCAGTACACAAAGTGTCAATTGACACATTGTCATCTGGATCATCGGACAAGGTGACGATGAACTATGCAGTTCTAGGAGGTGAAGGCCTAAGTGATTTCTTAGCACTTTCGTCCTTCACGGAGCCAGAGGGACAACGGGCACTGGTCGATTCACTGATCGGTGCCCATAAGGTTTGTGGGAAGGTGGTTGGTTACGTCATGTCACTTCCGTGGGTTGGTTCATCTGTAAGGAAAGGATTAGTTATACTTACCCGTTGTCTAGTAACTGTATCCTCGGCCTCTTATGCCTCGGTGCATCGACCGGATCATAGGAGGTAGCCTCCCTGATCAGCTGGTTCCTATGCTCCTCGGCTAAGGTGTAGAGTTTCTTCGCTCTATCCCAGATGATTTCGGTGACTGGTGTGTACTTCAGATCCTTGTAGATGTCAGCGTTCCTAACATACTATGGTGCGCCCACCGCTGTCCTGATGGCCACATTTCCACGGCTTGGATTTTCTTCAGATAGGTCTTCGCTTGGTATCCCCATGATACGGAGGCGTAGGTAAGCTGTGGTCTGATGAGTGCTTTGACTAGCGGAAGCTTGTTCCTCAGACTGCTCTGGTTCCCTACCATTGGGTAGAAGAGAGCTCTCGCCCGCTTGGCCTTTTCCACGATGACTTCGGTGTTCTGTCTCCATATCAACCCTTTGTCCATGATTACGCGAAGGTACTTGACGGAATCGTGCCATTGGATCTCCTTGCCGAACATGGAAACGTGTCCTGTTGGGGTTTCCTTGCGTCCTTTCCTGAAGAGAATCGTCTAGCTTTTCTCCGCGTTGACTGCGACTTTCCATTTGATGCACCATTCTTCCAGAAGAGAGGGTCATCTCCTTCATTATAGCGATGTACAGCACGTCCGGTCGGTGGATCCCATTGTCGTGCGTCGGCTCGTTGGATCCTAGTGCCTGCATGTTGCCAGCGTGTCGTCCCAGGAACCTCAGAAGATCTCGTCCTTGAGTGTTGGTGACTCTGTTGTTCCATTCCTGTGACTTGGCGTTCAGGTCCTCTATGGCAAGCACCTGAGTCCGGTCCAGGAATATTGCATCCAGGTCCGTGTCCAGGATCCGGCTTCGGGGCGGCTGAAAACAAGATACCACTTGGATGTTGCCATTTCGTGCCGTTGACACTACTACGGTGGTAGCTTCCTGGTTTTCCATGTCCGGCAGCATGATTGGATGGTGGTCGATCGACTTCTTTACCAGCAGGGCTACTCCTCTCGTCGGCCTTGGTCCAATGTAGCCAGGGAAGTTAGCTGGCTTCAGCGGCGTCATCTTCGTTTCCTGTAGTGCCAACACGTCTACGTCGTACCGGGCTAGGAGTTCCTCCACTTCAAGTTTTCTTCCTTGTAGCCCGTTAACGTTCCATGAGGCGATCTGCAGGAAGTTCGGCTTCACCTGAAAAGACATTACAGATTAGTAAAACCTGACATCTGCGGAAAAAGTGTGCTCATCACTGAGCACATTTGCTACATCTGATTGAGCACCGCGGTGAGGTTTTGGGCCTCCACGGGTGCTCTTTGTTGCCTGGTAGGACCGGTGCTCGGCCCTGCGTTACTTTGAGCTACCCTTGCGTAGCTCAGCCCATTTCTGGCGGGTCTTTTGGCCTCCCTCGGTGGCTGCTTCATCTTTCGTGCTTGCTTCTGGGGGCCCTCGAGCTTCTTCGGATACTTGGGGTATCCTTTGTAGCTGGTCGGGTGCACTCCCTGGAAGTTTGGGCACCTCGCTGAGACGTCCTGCTTCTTCTTGCACTCCGTGGACCGATGGGCCTCACCGCACTTCACGCACTTGGCCTGTGCAGTGCACCTACCCTGTGCGTTGCCGAAGTGCTGGCATCAGTGGCATTGGGTGACGCTCTCTTGCGTCCTTTGTCGTTCGGTGCAGACTACTAGGTAACAGCACCTCGTCACATCGAGGATCTTCTCCTGATCTAATGGCACCTGGACCAGTACCAGAGGAATCTCCAGCTTCGTCCTCTTCGAAGACATCCTCTGGACAGAGCTCGGTGAGAAGCCCTGTTCCTCCAGGTCCCTCTTGACCTCTTCGCAGCTTACACCACTCGGGATGCCGCGTATCACTATTCTAAGGAGCCTCTCTTCAGGGAGCACGTAGGTGTGGTACTCCCTTTTCTCCTGTGTGAAGATTTTCGTCATCTTCCTATAATCCTCACTCGTTGTTGGTTCGATGAAGATGCCTTCTCCAACAACGCGGGCCTTCTTGAAGTTGACGTTTGCCTCGCGCAAACGTCATCTTACCACCGTCCACGTTTCCTTTTTCCTAAGGACGACTGGCGGTATCTTGGGCGTCTTGGCTGGTTCCATTGGGGCCGGTCCTGGATTCCGGTCCTCCTGCCGGCTCGTACTCTCTTCTGGGGTCTCGGTGCCTTCAGAAGTCCAGGCCTCCTGGGTCCTGACCTGTTTGGGTTCCTCTTCTTCCTGTCGGAGTTTGCCTTCCTCCTTTTCTTGTTGGCGGGCTTCGTGGGTCCGACTTGGACCCCCTGGATGGCTTTTGGGAGCTCCTCGTGCTGCCTGTCTATCCTTAATTGCTTTTGAGCCATCCTTAGGCTCATTTCTTCTATTTGGGCCCTTAGTGCCTTGTTTTCAGCCCTTAGGCGTAGCTTCTCTTGGTCCTCGAACTCCAGATTCATGTTGCATGGAGTGGAAGCCCTGGAGCTGCCACTCTGCGAGTCCTCGTCCACTTCTCTATGATTTCCCATACCCTCCTCCTGGGTATGCGTAGCCTGGCTGTCTGATTTCTTTTCCCTGAAAGATATTTTGTTATTAAAACCCTTTACCGCATGATTTTTTCTTTTCCGTTGAAAAAAATATTTGTACTGTAGAATTAGTTAAGGAACACATAAAAAATAGTTAAAAAATTCATTGTGAATATTTTGATTTTTTTTTTGAAAAACCTAGTGTAATAAATTTACAACACCATACATTAATGAACACATTTATTGTGGAATAAGTAGCTAATGTAAATATTTATTTTTGTACATGAAATTCCTTAAAACAATTTCTCTTCTTAGAGTAACATAGTGCAACACCACATTTTTCACATATTCTCTGAGTGTAGCCTTTACAACTGGAATATTTACAACGTATTTGTTTTTCAGCCCAAGAAGGCCAATGGCCAAATTCATCAAGTCGAACTTGTTTTACTGGGGCATATTGTGCAGCTCCCTTCTTTTTCTTATTTGAACCATCTCTTCAACTGTAGGTAAGCTAGGAGATCTGCCACGTTTTGTATCTGTTCTGCTATGACCCACTTGACATAATGCTTGTGCTAAATCACTTTTAAATTTGGATAATGTCATGTATTTATCATATTTTTTTCTTTTTCTGAACGTCTGTATAAGAGCCAGCTATTTGCTATAATCAAATGTAAAAGATGGTAAAATACTCTCATATATCATTTTTTGCTACGTATATTTTACAGCGACCCAATATACTGTCTAAAAGATCCACACCACCCATGTGACGATTGTATTCTTTGATTATGAGGGACAACCACTTTTTCTCTCTTATTGTAGACGCGGCTAACCTTGTCGGATGGATTTATGACAGCAAAAGTGGATAAAAGCGTCACAATTTTATTATCCTTCCAAACTACCGAATATATTTCCACACCATCTACTACTCCTACAAATTCTTTACTGGTGCCTCTAGCCTTTTCTTTCGGAGCCTTTTCATCGGGTATCTTACAATTAGGGGTACGATTTCTACGTAGAATTCCTAAACTGTAGATACCCTGCTATGACAGATATACTAATAATGGAATCGCTGTATAATAATTATCAAAATAGATTCTATGGTTCATATTTTTTGGCACAACCCGGCAGAGCCTTACTACAACGTTCGAAGATACCCCTAAATCAGGTTCATTATCAAGCCTGTTGATTTTATCATTTTCCTGATCCGAATATTGTTCTAAATTATAGGCAAAGCCTGAAACCCCACATAAAACAAAAAATTTTTGGGTAAATACTGCCTCATGTAATGCCTGGCTTTAATTGAACATATTTGTTCATCTATAGAGAGACAATGTTCGAGAGGAATTGACCTAAAATTTTTGTTGAGACTGTCAATAAAGGGTCTAATTTTATGTAACCTATCATAGCCTTAATTATTTCGAGGAATCATTGTTTCATTATTGAAATGCAGGAATTGACGAATTTTTTCATATCTGTTACAGGTGATAGTGTTTTTAACTTTATCAAAACCAAGTTCTTCTGACCAAAAAGAACGAACATTTGGCAAATGAACTAACGACATATTATATTGTGACACCAATGTATTGTCTGATTTCTGTAGCAGTGATATTTAGTGATTTATTAGGATCTTTTTGTATCGAAAACAAATTAGTTTCATCTACTATTCTGTGCAAGATTTCATCGGTGAAAAAATAAAAAATTCATACGGACCATCAAGTTCTAGGATATTACTTGGTAGTGAAGGATCTCCATGAAATTGAAGTTGCTGCTGATTTAGAAGTAGTTTTGTTTTCTTCCATGTAATTTTACTAACTGAAAGATACATATACATATAAGCATACATTTTCCGGTAGTCACAAATAAATTACCTTTTTTCTTTTTCTCCCTTATCCTCTCATTGCTGCACCTGGGTTTGTTATTCTGTTGGTTCTTATAATCTGCACTAGTACTTGGTAAATTGTCTTCAGATGCAGGTTCATCATTGCTTTCATTCTCAACAAGTTCTTCATATTCTTCATCAGGATCTGAATGTAAATCTTCTATAATGTCCGATTCGGGGTCCGCCTCAATGTTTGGTAAATAGTTGGGATCGGCCACTGTTTAATCCATTAAACATACATTTTTTAATTATTATTTTAAATAATTTTAATGTTTATTGTTTTAATATTCTACTTTCCTAAATATCTGTTATTGTTATATTTCATTAATCATAAACAATGTCAGCAAGCTATGCAAATAAGTGCAAATACTGCACTCTACATCGACATATTTTCTAGGCCAATGTTAGTCTTTTCATGTATTAGATATATTTGTTTTTTTAGTGTTTGTTTTTAATGTTTTCATTTACTGTTACAGATAATTAGTATAAATAGAATTTTATTTTCTTAAATAAGTCAGTTTCAACGAATACTTTGTTGTACTCATTAGCCAATCTTTCCAAGCCTAATTTAGGAGGTGAGGCTGCCTCCAAGATTGGTTCTACCACAGTCCACTGGTCACAGAGCCAGTACTCTTTGCAGTTACCCTAACTGCTTAGTATTCCACGCTTTGCCAGTGACCCCGTTCAATTCCCGAACATCACTGGTCAGGAGTGTACATATTTTATCCCAAGTATTACTTGTACATTTTGGTCCTTCGAGCCGGATACCAATATCCTGATTACCAGCAAAACAATCCTAATCACCTCAAATTCGCCGGATAGTCCATACAATCTAAGCGAAGAAATTTCTACTGGTGTCAGTGCCAGTAAAACAATCCAAATAACCTCCAATTCGCTGGATAGTCCATACATTCCAAGCGAAGATTAGTCTGGCCCCAGTGCCAGTCCAAACCCCGTGGATACGCCCGTATCGAACACAAGAAGAAGAAGAAGAAGAGTAGTCTATTGGTCCCAGTGCCAGTCCATTGCCGGATACCAATATCCTGATTACCAGGAAAACAATAAAAACCAACCCAACCAAACCGCCGGATAGTCCATACATTTCAAGCGAGGACAGTCAGTCCAAAACAAAAAAGAAAACCCAAAACTCAAACCTACCAATCCACCAAATAGCCTATACATTCCAATCAAAGCCAAATCAGTCAGTCCATACCCCAAGCCAAGTCAATCCAAATCAAGGTAAGCCAATTCAACCCAGTTCGAGCCAACCCTTGCCAAAACCAAACCACATAACCATGATGTCATCCATGGAGGAGATGAACAACCTCAGCATCCAGCAAGAGAGTCTGGGAAAACAACTCGCCCAGATTCTTACCAATGCAAGAAAGGATTCCACATCGAGGAAAACTGAAGGCTATATTTCCAGTCGGCTTGCATCTATAGAAGACATATGGAAAAATGTAAATAAAAACCATGCCAAAATACGAACTCTGGACGTTCCACAGCATTCATACATCTAGATGAATTATTATAGCCAAATACAGAGGAAGTACGAAGAAGCAAAGAGATATCTTAAGGACTGCCCAAAGGCTATGACGTTTATAACCAATGAAGCACCCGACGAAGATGCCAATCAACCACATGTAGCCACTGCAGATCCGAACAACGACGACATGCAGATTAAACGCCAGAGGCATCGGATGCAAGAACTAGACCAAATCATCCAACTAATTGACAAGGATCTACTTGAAACCAAACTAAAAAAACGCTACGAATTGCTACTAGAAAAAATCAATTACCAATGGAGTAGCATCCAGGTCCTACACGAGGAAATTATGAATCACGAAACCAGTTTTCAGTCCGACTACTTCGGAGATGACGAATACCAGAAAATAGGACAACAATTTGGGAATGCAGTAACAAATCTGTCAAGCAAGATCGACGCAGCCTCCTCAATCCCTGATACAGTTAAACCCAACCTCAAACTTTCTACAATATCAATTCCATTCTTTGATGAAAATTATGAACACTGGCCCACTTTTAATGACATATTCCTTAAACTTATACATTCAAACATGTCTTTGTCCAAAGTCGAGAAGATGCAATATATCAAATTCCACGTCCGAGGTGAACCAAACAGAATGATTCAACATCTCCAACTCACAGATGTCAACTATGATGCAGCTTGGGAATTACTAAAGAAAAGATACGAAAATAACCGACTGTTAGTATCCAAGCTAATTGACAAAATTCTGGATATACCTCCAATACAAGGGGAGTCCATAACTAAATTAAGGCAACTCCACGACATTATTACAGAATGTCTAAAAGCACTTGAAAATGCAGGCGTTAGCACTACGTCTTGGGGCCCATTAGTCTCTCGCATTATCACCAGAAGATGGGATGCAGAGACCAACCGATTATATGAACAATCTCTCAAAGAACCACATAAAATTCAAGATTTCAAGGAGATGATGGAGTTTCTGGAGAGAAGATTCCAGTCTCTTGAGTCCACAACCGTAGGCAAGAATATGGTACCCATATACAATGGCCAGAACAGCGGCAATAACTCCAACTCCTGTAGTTATTGCAAGCAACAACATAACATCTATGTTTGCCCAAAATTCCGAAATTTGGCCATCGACGAAAAGATTCGTGCAGCCAGAGACATGCGCCTCTGCCTCAACTGCCTGAATCATGACTACAGATACAAATGCCGAAGTCAACTACGATGCCAAACTTGCAGAGGTCAGCATCACACAATGCTACATAGGGAATTCACATCAAGATCAGTTAGAGGTAGCGCCCCCCTGCTACAACCTCGAGAGTTGCTACACATACTGCTATGACAGCTGAACACATAGTCAGGGAGAACAGTTATCCAGCAGCCACATGGGAAAACAAGATTACACAGTCCTATTAGCCACAGCCATGATTCGTATCCAATCATCGTCAGGAACCCAAGAATATCTGCGAGCGCTAATTGACCTTGGCTCTCAGTCATCATTCATAACGGAAAGAGCTGCTCAAGTACTTGGAGTTACCAGGCAGAAAATTAGAGCGGAAGTAACCGGACTCGGAGAGAGACAATCCAAGATATCAACTACAAAAATTCATGCTACAGTCTGTCCACGATTTTCTAGTCTCTTCTCCATAAACGTCAATTTTCTAGTACTATCTAAATTGACACAAGCTATGCCAAGATACGAGCTAGAAGACCTAAATGAGCAGCAATGGAAAAATTTGATTCTCGCTGATCTCACATATAAGAACCCTGGTCCAATTGACGCCATTCTTGGAGCCGAAGAATATGGAAAAAATTGTTCTACAAGGACTACATAAAACTATGGATGGTCTCCTAGGCCAACAAACAGAACTGGGATGGATACCGTCAGGCAACATTAAGCAGACCCAACATAATAATATTGACATCATCAACAGAGAATCCTGCGCCCAGATGACACAGCATGTGAGAAACACTTCTCCAGAACTACAACATGTAACACTGACGGAACCTACACGGTCCAGGTCCCCCTTAAAGATAATTATTCAAAATTGGGAGATTCGAAACCCCAAGCGATAGCAAGATTGCTGCAATTAGAAAAGAAACTATCAAATGACAAAGAACTTGCAAAACAGTATGAAGAATGTATGCAAGAGTATCTGGATCTTGGTCATATGAAGGATGTTATTCCAAATCAAATGGATAAAAAGAATACTACATTCCACACCATCCAGTTATAAAGGAGTCCAGTACTACTACAAAACTCCGAGTAGTATTTGACGCCTCCTGCAAATCGTCTAGCGGCATCAGCCTTAACAACTTGATGTAGGTTGGTCCAAGGTTACAACAAGAATTGGCCGATATTATTCTACGTTGGAGAAAACACCAAATAGCCCTTACTGCAGACATCGAAAAAAATGTATCGCCAAATCAAAATTACTACTGAAGATCAAAAGTTGCATAGAATACTCTGGAGGTTCGACAAGTCCAAACCAATTCGAGAATTCAGTCTTACCACTGTAATCTATGGGACAACTGTGGCATCATACTTAGCCGTAAAAACACTTCA
Organism: Rhamnusium bicolor; assembly: GCA_029963845.1. Classification (NCBI taxonomy): domain Eukaryota; kingdom Metazoa; phylum Arthropoda; class Insecta; order Coleoptera; family Cerambycidae; genus Rhamnusium; species Rhamnusium bicolor. Next base: position 18,795 of record JANEYF010000225.1, read on the forward strand.
AAGATTAGCTATAGATCAAAAGGATATATTTCCTAATTCCTGGGAAATTGTCATGAGAGATTTATAAGTCGATGATTTGTTATCAGGAGCCAACACCATGGAAGAAGTCATCCAGATGCGATCCGAATTAACGGCCCTGTTAAAATCTGGAGGTTTCTCCTTGAGAAAGTAGTCTAGCAATAAACCACAGGTACTGCAAGAGGTACCAGTAGAACTAAGAGATCAAGATGCCCTGGAAATAACTGAAGACAAAACAAAAAAATCGCTGGGAATTCATTGGTCACCCTATGATGACACATTTCGGTTTAAGGCAGATACAACTTGTCAACGAAAAATCACGAAACGCAGCATCCTGTCACAGATAGCCAAACTGTTTGATCCATTAGGATGGTTAGCTCCCGTCACCATAAAGGCGAAACTATTGATACAAGAGCTGTGATTGCAAGATTTGGATTGGGATCAGTGAGTTCCAGAGAATGCTGCAGCAAAATGGAATTCATTCAACGACCAGCTCAAGGTCGTAGAAGATATCCATATGCCACGATGGATAAACTACAATAGTTCAGCCGAGATACAGCTCCATGGTTTCTGCGATAGTCTCGGAAAGGGCTTATGGAGCAATTGTCTACTATATAGCAACAAACGACCTTGGCGAGAAAAAAATCACCCTATTGATCGCCAAGTCCAAGGTTGCACTGGCTAGAGCAAAAATAACTATACCAAGACTGGAGCTCTGTGCCGCTGTACTACTTGCCAAACTTATGAAGTGAACCATAACCGCCTTGGATATCCAAAAAATACGAAGCTTCGTATGGACGGATTCAATGATCATTCTAGCTTGGATTAGAGATGATGCATCCAGATGGAAAACATTCGTTGCGAACCGAGTGGCTGAGATAAACAGACTCCTGCCCACCCAATTGTGGCACCACGTACCCACTGAAGACAACCCAGCAGATCTAATTTCTCGAGGCGTAGATCCTGTCAAGATTAAAGGGAACGATCTTTGGTGGAATGGTCCAAAATGGCTTATGGACAAAGATCAATGGTCCAAGCAGGACCAAATGCATCAAACAACGGAAGAAATAAAACACTGCTACCATGTGATTCTCCACCAAGATGATAAACCAATCATCAAGAGATTCTCCTCCTTAACAAAGATTATTCGTGTTTTGTCTTATTGCAAAAGATTTATCGACCATGCACAAAACCTTCCAAGGCAAACCAGCTACCTTACGGTGCAAGAATTGGACACTACGCTGCAACAACTTATTAAGATAACTCAAGACGAAGGATGGAAAAGGGAAGTCAAGATGTTACAACAAACCAAACCCACAGACAAAGGCAGCAATCTTCTAATTTAAATCCATGGATTGACCACAACGGCATATTGGGAGTAGGAGGAAGATTGAGACATTCCTCCATCCTGCATGAACACAAGCATCCAATCATTCTACCACGCCACAGTCACATATCAAAATTAGTAATTCAGGATGCCCATCACAATACACTATATGGGGGAAATCAATTGACCCTAGCATACACTCGAAGAAGGTTCTGGATTATCAATGGGAAAAGAGCAGTTCGTTCCATCATTAGCAAATGTATCAGATCCATTCGCTATAAAGCATAAACAGCAACCAACTAATGGGAGATCTTCCTGCACCCAGAGTTACACCATGTCCTCCATTCCTGCATTCTGGAGTGGACTACGCAGGTCCTATTCAGATAAGGGCTAGCAAAAGCAGAGGATACAAATCGTATAAAGGCTACATATCCATATTTATATTATGTTTGTCAACAAAGGCCATTCATCTGGAAGTAGTAAGCGACATGACTACAGATGCATTCATGGCAGCATTCCGCAGATTCACCGCTATAAGAGGTCAATGTGCGCACATGTACAGTGACAATGGGACCAATTTTGTCGGTGCCAGCAAACTCCTCAGTAAGGAAATCCTCGCCATTATCCATGAACCTAATGTCCAGCAATCACAAGCAACATCCGGAACTCGGAATATTTTAAAACTCTGGGCACGGCTTAAATTTGAATTACCACAACTTTCACATTTACAAATAACGAAACATATTTTTAATAATTTTTATACTTCTTCTGAGCTACACGGATTTTCGGATACTAGCAAAAAAGGGCATTTCAGCAGTTGTATTTGTGAGAATTTTTGAAAATGGTAAAATTTCTACGGCATTAGTTTGCGCAAAATCTAAAGTTGCCGCACTAAAACGCGTGTTCATTTGTCGATTAGAGCTTATGGCGAGTAAAATCTTATAACAGTTGTTCTAGAAACTTACCGCACTAAAATTAATTTTAAGAATATTTAAGCATGGACAGATTCGTCTGTAGTTTCATCTTGGTTAAGGTCTTCTCCGCGGTACCTTAATTCAAGACAAAATTGCGCCATCAAATTGGCATCATGTTTCAACGTTACATAATTTTACGGACGCAGCATCTCGAGGCTTAATGCGCTCTGAACTACTTAATCATACCCAATGGTGGGTGGTCCATGAATGGTTATCTTTACCAAATAACCAATGACCCTCTCCTCTTCTTGAGTCATCTCCCACTACTCTTGAGGAAGAGAAAAAATTACTATATCCACTTTTGTCACTTTATATATCATTGAAACACTCGTAAATAATCATTCTTCGCTTGAAAAGATAAAATGGATTCTCGCATATATTTTACGGTTTATAAACAACATAAAAAAATCCGAAAAGCAAAACCACTAGTTTCTGTATAATTCAAGAATACATTCCGCTCTAATTATTGTCATTAAACATTTTCACTACTTGAATTTTTCTGCAGACCTTTCACTTATAACAGAGGAAAATTAACTTCAAAAACTTAAAGAAAATTAAACCCATTTCTTGACAACAACAATATTTTACGGGTTGGCGGGAGATTACATTATTCCAAATTATCTTATGAGAATACATTTCCCATTTTATTGCCAAAATATAGACTTACTGATTTAATAATAGAAAATTACCATAAACAATTTTTACAAACGCTACAATTTTTATTAAGTTGACACTTTTGGATTTTGACGGCAAAACGGTCAACTCAAAAAATTGTTCATAAATGTCTTAGTTGTTGGCGTTTGAACCCAACTCCATTGCAACCACCTATGGGTAACCCTTCTGCTGTACTCATATCACAAGTAACAGCATTCGCTAAAGTGGGGGTGGACTTTTGCGGTCCGGTGAATATTACTCTACGAAAAATGAGAGCTGCAAAATCATATAAGGCATATGTTTGTTTATTTATCTGTATGGCAACTAAAGCTGTCCATATTGAGTTGACTTCCGATCTCTCAACTGAGATGTTTCTTAACGCATTTCGTCGGTTTATATCCCGACGGGGGCGTTGTTCTGAGGTTTATTCGGATAACGGATCTAATTTTGCAGGTGCAAATAATTACTTTTCTAAAATAATGGAAACCGTTGCCGCTGAAGAAATAATTAAGTGGCATTTTAATCCTCTATTGGCGAGTCATATGGGCGGCCTTTGGGGGTCAAATATTCGCTGTCTTAAAACCCATTTACTACGTGTAATCGGTTCTCAAGTTCTTACATAATATGAAGAACTTTCTACAGTGTTGGTAAAATTGAGGCTGTGCTTAATTCGCGACCACTTTGTCCTGTAAACTCAGATCCCAACGACTTTTTGTTTTAACGCCAGGTCATTTCTTAATCCTCGAAGCTTTGTCGGTCATACCAGAACCAGGTCATTCTTACGTAAATTTAGGACATTAACCTGTTGGCAGCTCTTGCAACGTATACATTTTGATTTTTGGAACCTTTGGCACTAGGAATACTTTTATGCCTTGCATCAACGAGTTAAATGGCATAATCCGGCTGATACACTTTTACCAGGTACTCTATTTTGCTTGAAACTGATAATGCGCATTCTTTGTATTGGCAAACTGCCAGAGTAATCGATTTACATTATGGTAAGATGGCATTGCAACAGTTGCTACAGTACGTACAAAAAATGGACTGTTAAAACGTCCATTAGTCAATATCTGTCCGTTACCAAATTGCTAAGTTAATTTATTTTGTTCTCTTATTTTTTTTTAAACGAGTTTTAAAACGGTGGGTGGGAATGTTCGATCCTTCCGTTCACATATTTATTTATTTTCCTTAAATATTGGTTTAGACTACATGGTGTACATATAGTGTGCACAGATTTTTATTTGTTTTTTTTTTGTATTCTGATAAATGTCCTTGTTGATTTGGACTTTTTGTAAGCGCTTTTTTTGTGCTCTCTATGTCTTTCTTGCCAGAATACGAGAGGACACGGGAGATTTTTATGACCACACCGTGAGTCCGCACGCATTAAATTTTACTTGTGATTTTGTGAATTATTGAACAATTCTAAAGACATGTGCATGTGCATTGTGCATACAAGTCCACAGCATTCAAGACAAGTGTCCGGCCAGAGGAGCTCAGGGAACAGCAACGTTAAAAGTAGGACCAAAATCGTATTGTAATTGCATACATTTTTATCCTCACGAACAGTTCAATGGTTTTACAAAATATTTAATAATAAAAAAACAGTCCACTATATCCCGCAAAACTCAACAACAATGTTTGAATAGTTCCTGCTTATATTCAATATCTTAGAATTAGAAGAAATTGATAATGTTAATACAATAATTAAAATTAATGGTAAAGCAGATTGCTCTTCTTTGAAATGTTCCAATGGTTTAATTTTTTGATATGCAGTTTGCAGTTGTGAGATTTCATCCAGATTTAGCTCTTATAAATGTAGTCGTTCTGTCTGTAGGTTTGTCTCATTTTAATATTTAATTTAGGAGACTAAATTATTTGCGGAATATCCATGTTTTGGTATTCCTGTATTCTTGATTTTATAAAATGACTGAACAGTTTTCAGGGATTGTAATTAGTGACGGTTGGTTATTTTTTTAAAATCTGTTTTGTTTGCAAAGTTTTTAAATGCTTGTTTCCTCGACGGGTACAGCAGTTCGGTGTCCTGGGTTTACTACTTGTACTAGGACTTTGGTAATAACACTTGAGATGTTTTACAATTATGTTCTTGGTTTCGTAATAATTTTGTTATACAGTTTTCATCTTCTATTGTGTATGGAGGATAACATATATAGATGTTTTCTACTTCTAGACATTCGTTTTTCATAAAATATTCTCGTGACGGGTTAATTAATAGAAATGAATTTTTTGGTACTATAATTTGGTTATTTCTAGGAATAGGGAAATGTTTAAAATAATCATAATCACCTGAATCTATTACAGGAAAGTGTATTGATGTTAATGTTTGACTATCCCTATAATAAACTTGTGAAGTAGCAATTTTATAATATGATTGTATATTATTGAAATTTGGTAATGAGTTTTGAATATCTTTAATTAGAATTTTTAAATTATTCACCGATATAATTGAGGGGTGAAGAACATTTAATTGTGCAAACCTAATCGCATTTTCTAAGTCATCTAGGACTGAATTTATGTTGTGGCAAGTTAAAGTCATTAAATTGATAGAACCAAATAGCTCATATATATTTTTAACATTAGTTAGTTGAATTACTTTATTTGTTAATTCATTTATTTTACTCTCAATCAAGTATCGGTTGTTTGTTGAGCTATACAAAATTTCATTATATTTAGAAAATATTCTTTTAGTTAAAGTCTACGTTATTTATCAAATCTTTATATAAGTTATCTTGATTGGTTTCTAGTATTCTTAGTGTTTTATATATTTTATCTCCATCTGTGAGGTCTAGTGTGCCAAATAACCATTTTTGAGTAGGACCTATAATGTTAATTAAACCGCGTTTTGTCTGTAATGTGGTTGAATATTACGTAATTTCTGTTCTATGTTATAAATGTCATTTTTTATATAATAGAATAGATTCAATATCGATTGGTTGAGGATCTTGTCTGTTTATATTTGTTTTGTCTTTATTTTGTTTAGTTTTTTTTTACAGTATTGTTTAATACTTCCATATTACGAGTATGTTTATCTAAATAATCACTTATGATTCGCTCATCTGATAAATCAAAGGGATCTGTTAAATTTTGGTTTCCTTTCATTACTTGAAAAGGTATACATTTTGTTACTGAAAGAATAGGATTATTATATCCCATTAAGGCATATTTTATTTGTGTTTTTATGTTTTTATTTGGTTGTTCTAGGTATAATGCTCTCAATTGCTCTAGTATTGTAGAGTGAAATCGTTCTACCGAACTACTACTATTAGGATTCTATGCTGTTGTGAAATGTATAGTTATTTTATGTTACTGACAAATTTTTTCGAATAATTGATTTTTAAAATGTCCATTATCGCATGTGATACCTAGAGCTGCTACCTCTAATTCTAGTGGTTGGTACCTGCATTGTAGGTCGACCACCAGAGGGATACACTTATCACTCACTTTGTCTGTCTTGGTTAGTCTGCTTTAGGCTAGCCTGGTTTGCTGTTATTATTTGTCTTTTCCATTACTTATGACATACTGACGAGAACATAACAAGTTCGAAACCGGTCTATGTCTAGTGAGGAATTGACAAATGATAATAATTCATAAAACTTATATTCGACCTATATGGAAAGTGCCGATTAAGCGAGTAGCGAGACGCGAATGTCAATTATGGATGGACAGTTCACTGGTGTTCGGGCACAACTCCTCCACAAAGATGAGTAGGTAAGAGCACTTTTTATTTTTCTATTTAATAATTTTTACCTTTAATAATTTTTACCATGTTTTCTTGGGTTAAATAAATGTTTATAGAAGTGATAATAATTAATTTAATTAAAAAAGGGTAACTTCTGCTCACCAAGCTCCCCCCAACTCGTGACACATGGTGGAGGCGCGTAGCTTCATCCCTAGGGTTTTATTCTCCATAATAAACCCAATGTTTTTTTATTGTATTACCGTTGCCCGTGCCAACTGGCTGGAAATATAATGAAAAATATTTAAAAAAATGATATTTCTATTTTAGCCCGTGTCAACTGGCTAGTACGTAGTACTAATTTGATCCTACAATTGTGGTATTTCTATTGCCCGTGTGAACTGGCTCTATTGCTTAATTTTTATAAAGCAACAGAACAAAAATAAAAAGTATTATTCATATTTCAGCCCGTATCAACTGGCTGGTACAGGATATTATTTTTTTCCCTTGACTTAACCCCATTAGAGGAGAGCTTTTCGCTTAAATGTACAGTGTGTTGAATTTCGATTAAACAAATCGGGACTATCTTTAACTCCCCCGTGTGCCAAAGCATAATATCCCATTGTCATCAACATGTTTTACATTGCCCGATTTAAATCCACAGCCTAACTTAGCCTCGCCAAAGTATATTTATAGTAAAGAAATGGCAGCTAAATTAAAACGTTTGTTTGGGGATAACGAGGACTAAATAACTCGTTTTATATTACGTACTTTTTATCTTTTTTATTACTATTTTTATTTTGATATTCACTATTACTATATATTAGATATATACACACTTATTATCTATTTTTGTTCCTGCATATGGGATATATGCAAAAGAAAAAATTTGCATTGGTTGCGAATGGTCGACTTAGATAGTGTTCTGTATTAAATCTGTAAATCGTTGTTTCAAATTAAAGTTAGTTTAATTTTTATTATACTTTGTTGAACTGTGTTGTAATCGACAATCTTTTAGAGGTAAAATCTTACATTATTGGTGATTATAAACTGTTATGAAGAACCTTAAAGTATTTCTAATATGACTATAATTTGCGGTATATGTACAAGTACGATAAGCAGGAGAGATTCCTGTGTTTTTTGCAGTAAGTGCAAAAAACAATTTCATTCAGCGTGTATTAGTAAATCGCTGGAATTCTCAGATTTGCTTAATAAAATCAAAGGGCTCTCATGGAATTGTGAGGAGTGCATTAACAGCTGTGTCCTGGTACCTGAGGCTGAAATAAATAAATTGATAGAAGAAAAAGTTGAAAAATATCAAGATGATGTATTGCTTAAATGGATTGTTAAATGTAATAGTGACCTTATTTCAACAGATTCTGTGTGTAAACTAATTAAATTATTTCCAACTAAGAAAAACAAAGACATATTTCAGGCAGTTCTCCAACTTGATAAAAACACTTGTGAAAGAGTTTCTAGAGTGGGTAATTTATTTGTAAACTATGACAGTTGTGCTGTATTTGATGCATTTGAGGTATCAGTGTTATAAATGTAGCGAATTTTTCTAAAACGTGTAATAATCCTATTTCGTGTCTGAGGTGCGGACAAAGCCATGATGTTAAAACCTGTAATAAATGTCTTTAACTTGTTCTAACTGTGTTAAACTCAATGAAAAGAAAAGTATTAAAGTTAGAGTAGATCACGCGGCTTGGGATACTAAATTATGCACAGTATACAGACGTGCTTGTGAGAGAATTAGAAATGATATCTTATCATCTAGTCACGGTCAATAGCAATTATCCGATATTTCTTCTCCCACTACCTCTGTGCCAGTTTACCACTCCGCAGCATCAAGTATCTCAGACTCGGATAGTAATCGAAGTGCAAAGCAATTGTCTGTTTGTTATCAGAACACTCGCAGTATTAAAAACGTATTATCAGATATCTATAACTCCTTTGCTTGTTCGCATTATGATATTGTGGCTCTTACGGAAACTTGGCTCGACTCTTCTGTACTTGATAATGAAATATCTAACAATAAATTTCGTATTATGCATGCTGATCGAAATTTTACGGCTACAGGTTTTGCAAGAGGTGGTGGGGTACTGCTAGCGGTTGATGACAGTTTCAACTCCTCTGTCTTAACTTTGAATTTAGTTGAGGCACAAATATCTCCCCTTATTGACATATTAGGTGTGAACATTAATTTTCATTACTGCGCAGTTTACATATTTGTCATTTATATTCCTCCAGGTATAAGTGCAGACGAGTATGAAAAATTATTCGACTTTCTTTCATTTCTTCCATATGTAATGTGTTACTTTTAGGGGATTTTAATATTCCAAAGTATGCATCTTATTTAGTAGATTCTCAGATTGACGGTAAGATATCAGCTCTAAATAATTTTTTGAACGTATTAAATCTTCAGCAATAGAACTTTTCGAAAAATCTGATGATATTTTAACGCGTGAGGTTAATTACCACCCTGCTCTAAGCATTTTACTGGATTCTAACTGTTGCTCTAACATTAAAACCAACTTTCCGACTAACGCAAACAATAGCTATAACTTTCGGAAAGCAAATTTTCAGGTGCTGTATGATTTATTGTTGAATGAAGACTGGTCTTTTGTTGAATCTTACGATCATATCTTGCCTGCTTGCAAGGCGTTTTATGATCGACTGCATAATATCTTTGATATGTGTGTCCCTAAATTTAATGCACCGCAAAAGAGACTGTATCCGCTTTGGTTTAATGGCAATATAATAAAAAATATTAAGCTTAAAGCAAGATATTGGCGTAATTTTAAGCGAACAGATGACTGTGTTGCGCAGATTAATTTCAAACAACTTAGACATACAATAAAAACAGATATTGAAGTTGCTTATGCTATGTCAAGGAAGCCGAAAAAAAATATTGCAAGGGAGCCGGGTAAATTTTGGTCATTCGTTAAAAACAAAAATAAATGTACCAACATCTCTACTCAGATGTCTTATAATGATAAGCATCTCGACAATCCTAAAGAGATACTTAATGCTTTCGCAAATTTTTTCAGGAACTCATTTTTACCACTTTCTACCAACATCGATTTTACGCACAATCAGGCAATCAACAGTTCCACAATTAATATCAGGTGCTTTGATGAAAATGAGGTACTACTTATCGCTCTGAAAAAAACTAAAACCTAAGTTAACGACCGGGCCTGATGGTGTTCCTGCATTTTTAGTAAAAGACTGTGCTTGTATTTTTGCATACCCGCTTACGTTTTTATTTAATCTATGTGTTACAAACTGTTGCCTCCGTGAAATCTGGAAATGTTCAAAAGTGTGTCCGGTTTTTAAGAAGGGTGATAAACATGATATTAGCAACTTTAGACTAATATCTATCATGTGTAATTTTTCAAAGGCCCTTGAAATTTTACTCCATGATAACATTTACTATAGCGTTAGCAACCAAATATCGGTGTACCAACATGGTTTTATGAAAGGACGTTTTACCACCCCTAATCTGTTATGCATAACCCAGTCTACTTCTGAAGCTATTGATCAACGCAGGCAACTTGACATGATATATACAGATCTCTCGAAAGCATTCGACCGACTGGAATACTCCATACTGCTAAACAAAATGTCTGTTTTTGGTTTTTCGCCGTTTCTGTTATTATTTTTTTCATGCTTATCTTTCGGATAGTAGGCAATATGTTGCGTATAATGGTTTCCAGTCTGTCGAATATATTGCTACATCCGGAGTCCCACAGGGGTCAATTCTGTGTCCCCTGTTGTTCAACATATTCATTAACGATATTGTGAATGTTATTGATGTGTCCTGTCTACTTTACGCTGATGATGTCAAAATATTTAAAGTAATTTCTTGTTTGGAGGACTGCGTTTTTCTGCAAAACAGCCTTTCAAACTTATTTAATTGGTGTGTTGAAAACAACTTAAATCTGAATGTGTCTAAGTGTAACGTTATGACCTACACAACTAAATCCGAGGCTGTTATGTTTAATTACAGTATTGACAACGCAGTCCTTCAACGACCTTCTACTCTTGCTGACCTTAGCGTAATATTCGATGGCAAACTTTCACTTATACCTCACATAAATAATTTAGTAACTCAATCTCTTAAGACTCTTGGATTCCTAATTAGAACTAGCTGAGATTTCTTGAATATCAGTACACTTAAAACTTTATACTTTGCTTTTGTTAGGTCTAAACTTGAATATGCGTCTCTTGTTTGGAATCCTCATTACAGAAATCACGTAGACTTTTGGAGAAAGTGCAAAGACGATTCTTAAAACTATTATGGCTTAAGTTTGAGGGAGCATGCCTGTCTATCGGTGTTCCCCAACAAGAGTTGTTGACTAAGTTTTCCATGACATCTCTTGAAAATAGACGCGAATATTATTTTCAAGTAGTTCTATATAAAATCTTACACAATCAAATTGACTGCCAAGAATTATTAGGGAAAATAAATTTTCATGTTCCTAGTGTGAATTTTCGGAGAACACAAACTTTTTACCTCTCATTTTCGCACTCTAATATTCTTAGATTCTCTCCTCTATTTACTATGTGCAACAATTACAACAACAACTGTGGGCAGTTTGATATTTTTCATTGCACCCTTAATTTTATTAAAAAAATATTATAATAACTAAGTCTTTGTTTCTCTTTTTTCTTTTTCCGTCTTTAACTGTCTGAAATTATTTTATTGTTATTTTTATACAATGTTTTATTGTTATTTTTACACAATGTTTTATTGTTATTTTTATACAATGGTTTTTTTTCTTTTTAAATATCTTTTACTATATACTTATACTGTATTGTATTTTTTGTTTTGTGTATTTTCCTGCTCTAGAAATGCGTTTACCTGTTGAGCAGTGTATGCAAATAAATAAATAAATAAATATATACATTTTTGGGTATGTCACCAACATTATGACTAAATTATACAAATAAATTTAATAATACATTATATAACAATTATAAAATGAACGGATAATGCCCAAATGGGAAGAAAGAAAAATTAAAACAAGAGCGGCAACGTTGAAAAATGTTGGCGAGAAAACCGAAACCCTAGAAAAACTATAATTTTTCCCCGCTCATCGTAGCACGGAAGTATATACTGACAACGACACCAACGTATTCGCAATATGTCCAAGAGTTCAAAGGTCACCCTCTCCTAGTAGAATCCCAAAGGAAATAACAGCAAGGAAACCATCAACAATAAGACCAGAAAACGAAGAAAAAAAAGGAATAACACCAACAATCAAGAAGAACAAAAGAAAAACACAGCCCCAATAATCACTCCACAGGCAGCCAGTGACCTTAATAGAAACCTGAAGATAGATTAGAAACAAAAATGGCCAACATAACGCTATCCACTAGCCTGGAAAACGCCAGGACACCAGCAACGATAAAGTTTCTATTCCCCCCCTACTTTTAACCCATGTTCAAAGAATGCCATATCATTTATGCGAACTTATGAACGAACAGTTATGGCAAACGGCTGGGATAACTCCATGAAAATTGGATACCTAGAAACATTTCTAGAGGGTGCCCCAGACTTATGGTTTAAGCGGTATAAAAATTTAGCGGAAAATTTGCAAAAATCTTGGGCAGAAATAAAAATTTATCTTTAACTAGAATTCGAAGTGGATGAGACACAACGTGCTCTGAAAAAAAGGTTTTATAACAGGAAGCAACAATCAAATGAATCAATTATTTCATACTACTATGAACTACAAGTATTATACACACACAGTTTTCCCTTTCCCTTATGTTGGTTCATGGTAGAGAACCAATTCTACCAACAGAAGCAAGTTTAATGGAGTCAAATGTCTCACAAGATGCATGCAAGATAAGAGAACAAGCATTGGCAGCATGCAATTTACCAATAGACAATATTATCAAAAAAACAAGCTATAGACAAAACAAGGTACGATGAGAAACATAGACACTTACAATTTAAAAAAGGTGATAAAGTAAAAGTATTTACACCAATAAGGAAAGTGGAACGAACAACAAAACTACCTTTGAAATGGTTCGGTCGATACTATATCAGCAAGAAAATAAGTGATGTGGATTATAAAATACAAAAAGAATCCACGAAGAAATGTAAAAAAGAAATAGTGCACGTAAGTCACATCTTGCCATTTAATGACCCCTGGACTCTGGAGGTAGTCCCAAATGGTCCAAAATTGTTGTAATTTATGTAATAAATTAGTATTTTAATTATTATCCTTAAGATTGGTTTATAGTGTGTGGCTGCATATGCCTAGGCACGTACGTATAATGTATATATAGGATATTAGGAGTTTCTTCTAATAAAAGACGCAAGCAGTAAAAACTTTTAATAACATTAATATTTGAAACAGGTTTATTGTCTTGTCTCTACTGGCAGCTATTGATGCCAATGTTCAACACGTAGAAGTAACAGCAAAAGCTTTCTGGAAAGCTCTCCCAACCACGGTGGGATATGAAGCCACTATCCCATTGATTTATGAGTCTAGTTGGTTTGCAGAAGAAAATAAATTTTGAGAGCTTTTGCACCAATGCGTCCGATAGAAAACCAGAATGTTGTTGTATTTTACAAAAATAAGATTTTCTTAATAATGCCTATGAATTGGAGGTTCTATCACTAAAGCGTAGTTAGGATGTCAATTATTTACAAAATTTTGTAAATACTAAGAAAAAATTTTATCCAAAATAATCGATCTTTAGACTTTTTAGGAGAGGGATTATCTTCGTATTGCGAGATGGCGATCGAACATAAACTTGATACATTTACAAAAAGGGAAGATATTTTGAGAGAACAAATTTTGAAACTAAATAAAGGTCTCACAAAATCTCTTACTCAAATTTCATAAAATTCAAAAGAATTTAAAAAATATGAAAAGATCAGCTTTTAATATAACGGAAACTACAATAAATAAATTAGAACAATATAGAAATGAGCTAAATAGCAAAATGTTGCTCCAACAGGAAGAGCAAAATAATTTAGAAATCTCTATATTAATCAATCAATTCCAAAACCTTAAGCATATAATACAAATTACTAGATAGATAAAAAAGCAGGATATTTCGAACTCTTGTAAACAACACCAAATACCTATCACTATCCTAAATCCTACAACATTGCTACACGACCTACTAAACCTAGAAAATGAATTAAACTTTCCAATCATAGCTTAACAATTCCAATATCAGAACATTCCTAAATTCTACCAACTTTCACTATGCGACTGCGCATTCACCCAAAATAAAATTATCATCAATATAAGGGTACCAATAATACAAATAAGCCAATCGTGGGAACTTTTCAAACTAATCACGACTCCCAACATACGTTATTAATTACGACACTATCTTTCTGGCAGTCTCTAAATGAATAATCAAATTAGACAAATTTCAGGAACGGGCTTACATCACTGTAAACCCTGTCATGATAAACTTTGCTATCTATCTCGCATTTCGGCAGATACTTTGCAAGGTCTTGCATGTGTTAAGAAATTATACACAGGTACCACAGTGGAAGACATTAATCATCACTTCCCCATGAATTGCCATTACCCATCCTAAACACCCCACTCAAATCAAATGCACCATTTGAACCATCACATTTCGAGACCAAACCTGCAGCTCATCGGGAGAGATAAAAATCAACTTACCCTGCAATTGTCAACTAATGATGGAATTTGAGGAATTAATACCTAAAAGATTCCCTTGTTTAGACACATTTCCTCATCAAGCAACATTTACTCACATCATACCAGCAGCTTGGTCTAATTTAAAATCATTTGTGCTTAACCCCAAGCATCCACTAATAAAAAGATAAAAGGAATAATTAACAGTGTGGGGGGGAATATAGTAAATTTTCTTACTTAGATTCCTATGGTCTACACAGTGACACAATATTTTTAATATGGAACTCCATATTATCTATAGCGATTGCATATATTATTTTTAATGGAAGAGGCCTGGTACTCCTCTCAGGGGTAGTAGTCATACCAACCAACGGTGTGAATGATACTCCTATTCATCATGATGTTTTCTTTGGTACTATATACGCCACATTGGTATTATTCATTGCATACCTTCTGGTTAAATATTTCCTTTGTTGGTGCAATCGCCTTAAAAAACCTAGAATAGAAAAAAAATAATGAAACAAACACATCCGCAGTAGGAAACTCACAATGTAGAAACCGTTACATTATAAAGGCTGAATAAGATCTTTCAACCCTCACACCCGGTGATCATATTAACTGCATTTTGCACAATGTAGAGAATGATAGTCAATAAAAAAATAGATTAAAGTTGATTTTCAATAGATACGTACCATAATTTAAAATGAGAATTAAGTAAAATTTCAACATAATTAAACTGAGCTACCGCAATGCGCTCATTTCAAATTCAAAATACTACATCGTTGGGTTATTTAAGTTAATAATTTCGTAGACTATTAAATAAATATCCTACACAATTGGTAACTTAAAGTATTGCTATATTAGCACAGCATAAGAAAGTACTAGTACATAAAAAGAAATATGTAAAAAGATAAGATTTTTGTTTAAGCATCCTTTGTGTTTAGTTAGAAAGAACTACAAAATAATTTTTATAAAAAGTGGTGATGCATCACCCAGAATATGCCAGATATTTAGCAGGCTTCTGTTATACATTTAATAAGAAGCAAAAGAAATAAATAAATCGTGCAAGATACAAGTAATTTTCTAAAATGAAATATTATAAATATCTCGTTCCATGTAAAAGGAACATTAATTTTTTTGTCTCTGCGGGCGTTGATTTAGGTATTTAAACCAAAAATAGAAAGACTCAATTAAAGGAACAGGGAGAGACAGATATAAGTTTTATACATTTTATTTTTCAAGAATGTAAAACTGTTACTGAAAAAGAAAAGAAGAGGGGTAAAGGGATAAAAGGCCTAATAACCTCCTATCCAGAATTAGGGACATAATTATACTAAATAGTCTGTTCGCACGTTATCATTTTTAATAAAACATCAAGGGATGTTAATTTATTAATTAATTAAATTTTTTGTGTTGTTAAAAAGATAGGATTCTATAAAAATTAGCAAGTATTTCTTTTAAGTCAATAATTATGAATTGAAATTATATTTATAGATTTTAAATAGTTGGTCATTATTTTTTTAACTTTTTTACAGAGCCTCATTATTTGTTTCATATAAATTACTCTGATGCACACGGAGCACTGACCATGGAACAGTAGAACTACCCCACACTACACAACAATTCTAGGAAAGGCCTAACAAACCCATAATAGTGATTATAATGCTGTGACAGAAACAAAAATCCCAAAGCTTAAAGTGGAGTTCTGATATCCAACGGAGGATGAGCCAGTTTCCAGCAGATTCAGTACGAGCTTCGCTTTCTGGTAGGCAACTATAATGTGACAAAATTCTTGGCTACTTTCTTACTTTTGCACACACTGCAAATCAATTTCGCAACGTTTTCCTACGCCATTGTCTAACAGAAGTACATTTTAACTGAGATGGTATAGAATCAAATTTTAATCGAGTAACAAAAATTTTCACCTATTGAAAGTTTACCCTTCGTAAACGTTACCTAGAAATCAAATGATAAAGCTTTATACATTTTTAGCTACTTACTTAAATGAAACCAATTAAATAAGTACTCACCTCCTGGCCAGACCAACCCCAGTTACAAGCAGCACGAAAAATATTTGGCATAATAATCTCCATGTGACGTAGCTTACACTGATTGCAGCACACAGGAGATAATTCCAAGGAATCAGACAAAAAAACGCGTTATGTATTCCGCATTATGCAAAGGACAGTTGGTAGTTGTTTTGGTGTTGGTTTTTAGTTTTTTACCCATATTTGTATACAATAGTGGTATTATATATCTGCACAAAAGGTAAAGGAGGTAATATTGTGTATATTTATTTATTTATTTTTTTTTTGTATATTTTTGTGTGGATATATTTTACCTTTGAAAATTTTAATTTTTACTAAACGTATGTACAACGTATTTGTACAATGTAATGTACAATGTAAAAAACTGGAGGCCAACTTTGTCAGGTGGGGGAGATGTGTCACGAAAGCCGTTAAGTTCTAACAAAGTCATTTATAGAGCTGTACGAGGTCACCTGGCCGACAGAGCCGTCATATGACTCATATGTTTACATCATATCATAATACTTGAATAAGTACAGTAAATGGAAATAAATTTTAACAATAATGTTACATTTTATAAAAATTTGTATAAAACTCACCCTTTTAAGCAGATTTATGAAGTAGTTTGGTTGTCGTCATCACAAAGTGGGGAAGATCTATAGTATAATAGCATCAGGTATGTTTCTACAGCTGTCTCCGTCAGCGATGTTCGCTTTGGTGAAAAAATATGTTTTGCATTTTGAAAATGACCATTCGACATCTACGGATGTAATACAGGCATAAGTAAAACAATCTGTGAACTCACTTAACGAAGTTGTAGATGCACCATCACAAATTTGTCTTAATTTACTAAAATCAGGAACTTTCTGTAATACACTCTCGAATTTTTTCACTAACGCGATTATTTTTTGCGTCATTTATAGCCTGTAGCTGTGTATTTACGTCGTCCACTATTTGCAGCGATTCCACTAACGACAACGAACTATTTTGCAGCAATTTTTCTATTGCGTCGTGTAGTCCTCTATAATTGTTATTAATAGTTTTTAAATCTGTTTCAAGGGAAACGTCTTGAAAGCTTGTCTGGCTTTCTCTAATAGCTGCAGCCTCGTTAGGGTTGAACTGTAGTATCACAGCTTTTATTTGTTGAAAATATTCAGCATAATAAAAAGCCGCTTTCAACCACGTTCTCCAACGTGTAAGAATCGGCTCTGGTGGTTCAGGGATACCAGGACACTGTCTGTGAAATGCTCGAAGCCGTTTAGGAGATTTGAGAAAAACTTTTTTTGTATTTGCTATTAATGCATCTACCTCTGGAAAACATTTTCGAATCGTTTCTGCCACAAGATGTAACGCATGCACTTTACACGTAACATGTAAAAACCTACAATTGTCTCTTTGAAAAGAACGGCCTACCATGCGCATTGTCGCAGCACCATCAGTCACAAATATCAATACTTGACTTGTTGAATGTTCAAATTTTTCGAATGTCTCCAACACCCCGTAATTATTTCGCCAGTACACGCAGTTAGTCTTTTACTAGCTAGTAAAAGTGGAAATGTTAGTTTAAGAGGATCCAGTACACGTACTATAATATTTAAAATAGAATTTTTTTTACAATCTGTCGTCTCGTCAATACATAACCAGAGCCGTGTATTTTTTAATCCACATTTAATCCTATTTACAATGTCTTCACGAACAGCTGGAATATATCTACGTAACGATGTACGACTTGGTAAGTTCACCCGGGGATTGTATTTATTCCAAAACTTCCGAAATGGTTGTTTATCCAGTATGTGTAGCGGAATATTACAGGCTATTAACATTAACAATAAATCAAACATAAACTGAGTTGTCAAAGGCATGCCATTTTTTTTATTTTGATGTTGCACGGTGTTGATATGACGACGACAATCTGTTTTGTGCCAGCACATTAAGTCTTGATTACAAACTTTACAAATTATTTTGCATCCGTCATAGAGTAAATCCGGAAATTCACAGATAAATTTATTCACTGTGTCCGCGTACGATCGTTTTTTACTCTTTGGCGCGTTTGACATTATGTATAATTTATAGGTACAACCTCACGCATCAACCTTTCAAATAAGACTGCAGCGTAAATCACTTCTAAATCGCCACGTGTGACGCAATCGCAAGACCGTGGCTGTACTCCAGCCACCTCGGACAGCTCTAGTCATTTATTGGCATTTCTCTGTAGGCAGGCTTAACTGATTCCCAAATCTACTGAAACAATTTTCATATCTTTCCCATTATTTATATTATTTAACGTACGGTTTCATAAAACTAACATAATAGAAATTGTCTTTTGTATATGAAACCATTTCATATTTTACATACAACAATGATTTGTTTTAAGCTTTTGTACATAAAATGGGTGTGGCTTCACTTTGATTATCAATACGAAATAAAATGGAGTCCACACATATTCTACACTATTGAAAATGGTAAACATTAAACATGCTTATTCGCTAGAGGAAGGCGTGAAATTATATTGACGGGGCATTTTTACTGTAAACTTACATAAAATACCTATACAAAGTAAACGGGCCCTCCAAAATCTTTAACTTTTAATAACAATTTAATTAATGGAAATAAAATTAGTTTTTGCTCTACAATTTCAATATGTGCAATCAATGGTAGACTCAACAACATTTCTTAAAATATCAATTCATTAAATTAAAACGTGATTTTAGGGAAGCATTTATGGAACATTTTAAAGATATACTTTTCAATGCAAAGTCTACGCCAAGAAGCTCAGCTCAAGAACATGGCGGCAATTGTGTTGCTAACTGGCTAATTACCAGAATGTTACGATAATCTGAGATTTTATCTGGTAGTAATGAGCTTCTGATAATAGCATAATCTACGGCAATTTTCTTGGAACGTAATTTTTCTAAACAATTATTTACACCTTGAAAATAACTAATTTGTTTAATGAATAAATACATGATATACATTGAATACTGTTCCATTTTACAAACTGTCATGAATATTTTGCAATATTTCGTTAGCAGTCGGCGGTAATAAGAGATTTTGTTTATGTAGCTATCCTCATTTATTTCATAGTGAACTATAAAATAAATGCTACACTGCACGAAAAATGAGAGCTTTGTCTCTGTTTCTGCATTGAGTGCATGTCGAACTTGATCTGAAAAATTTTTACTTTTAAATATAGGTGTTTGTTTTACTTTTGTTTGTTGTTTTTGGATACTAGCGTATTGTTTGAATTAAAGTATCTGTAATATCCTAGTTATTTTATGACAATCACACTTTCACAATCTGACAACATTACGTATGCCTAACATAGAATTGGCTCATAACCTAAATATTTTAGGGCGGTAATAAGTCCAAATTAAATTTGCTCTACTTTTATCATCAGTCTTAGCTAACCTAAGTTGTTTTACGGTTATGGAAACTGTTTCAAAAGAAATTATTTTTTTATTTACATACCGTAAAACAACTTAGGTTAGCTAAGATTGGTGGTAAAAGGAAAGTAACTTATATTTAATTGTATAAATTATTATTAAAACTGCCGATTAAACACACCTCGTTTAATAAGAATTATTTATTTAGTAAAATTTTAAAACTTTTATCAGGCATGCACGCACAAATTTCTTCACCATACTCCTTCTACATATGATCACAGCTGCTAATTCCCTTTTTACTCCTCACTAACTGGTGACAGAGCTGAGAGCTGCCACCCAAATATCTATGCATACCTATTTAAATAAATATAATATTATTAAAGGTTTCCAAGCATAACAGTAATTAGTAATTTAATTCTGAATTCAGTTAATTTATTTTTAAAAGGCCCACAGATCCTGATTATAATGTTAATAGGTTACTGTAAAAATGATAATTTTCATCATATTTATGGAAAATAAAATTTTGACTTTAAATTTATTGGTGGTTAAAATTATGACGAAATTGTACTTAACTGACGTTATGTGTAATATAAGAAAATACAGAAAATACCTTTAAGTAGGTATGTCATATGTAACTAATCGTAACAACACGTCTAAAACTGATATTTAATCGTTTCATAATAATTATGTATATGGTGATAACAAACAAATATTACATACATGTATAAAATAGAATATTATTCCCTGTAAGATATGTCATAATAATTATTGCTCTATAATAATTAATACATTCCTACACAGCTTTTAAATTGTAAAGAAAATGTTTTGTAACAAACTTAAAATCGTTTTATGTATTCGGTACTTCAATAATTAATGCCCTAAATACGCAACGTGATTACGAAATATTTACTAAATATTTTGATGTTATAAATACGTAGTGGTGATCATTATATGAGTTATGTGATGCCACCCTATAATATTTCATATTATAATATAACGAATATGCACTGTTATCTGCTCTACTCTAGTTAAATGCTGACATTGTAATTCTCCAATTCTCTATTGCATCTTGTTAATTGTATTCAGTTCTGATATAGCTTTGTACTAAACAACACAATACATTTTATTAACAAAAATTCCGTTTTTGGAAAAGTTTGTTTTTAAAAACGTGCATTCGGCTTCGAGGTATTTTAGTTATGTTACTGTTGTATAATGTTAACATCTTATAATTTTGTATTAAATTTATAAATACTAATGATGCAACTATATGAAGAGGATAGAACAGCGTAATACAACAAGGTTCTTTAAAATATCCGAGTCTTTGGTGTAATTAAATCAAGCTAATTGGCTGCAATTTAAAAAATACCAGGATACAGTTATTATAATTAGCCATAAAAAAACAATAATAATAATAAATCGCATTTATTTTAATTCATTACAAATTAAATTCATTGTTAACAAAATAACACTTAACACACAAGCATACGTAGTTTTAACTAAATTATAAGAAAAAAAGAAATAATGTGAGCGCACTTGAAAAAAAAAAAGAAAAAAATACTGAATAATATACAAGAAAACACGTCAACATATACATACATATGTATACATGTATATAGAATATGTGGATAGAGAATCATCATAAATCCAATGTATGCATAGAGTGGTTTAATCGTTCTTATATCTAGAAACTAGCAGCTCATATTAAAATTTATATATAATAAAATAATTAGCTGTAGATTTTTACTGGTTAGATAAAACATATTTCTTTAAATTACATTTAAAACTGTTAATTCTTAAACTTTTTAAATTGGAGAATATCATATTGTAAGAGGTAATTGAATTAAATGTAAAACTTCTTTAAACATGGCTGTCGATTAGTGTGGCATTGTAAGTTTAAATTTATGTCTTATATTTATAAAATCTATGGTTGATCTTTTTATTAATTTTAGAGATAACGGGTAATCAACACTTTTATGATGAAGTTTGTGAAAAAAATTATTAAGATATTACTTACGTCTATTTTCCATGATTAACCAGTTCAAATCTTTTATTTTATGTGATACATGGTCATATTTACGAAAGTTGAAGACAAAACGAACACAACTGTTTTGTTCTTGTTATAACTACCTACATTTGTATTAAAAAAAAATGAAAATGTTTCTAACTTTTACAGTTTTCCATTACTTCATTAGAGGAACACTAATTTACAAAAATATATATATATATATAATTGTTCAATTTCGAACATCAAAAATAATTGTAAAATCATGCAGCGACACTCAGCTGCTTTACTAAAAGACTAATTCATAATGTGTTTTATAGGACG
This sequence comes from Rhamnusium bicolor, assembly GCA_029963845.1. Taxonomy (NCBI): domain Eukaryota; kingdom Metazoa; phylum Arthropoda; class Insecta; order Coleoptera; family Cerambycidae; genus Rhamnusium; species Rhamnusium bicolor. The sequence goes on from JANEYF010000225.1 coordinate 40,841, forward strand.
TCTAGTCATTTTATAAAACTACTACGGTTGTGGCTACCACATATATGGTGTACAAAATCTTACATACATGCTACAATAAAATTTATAAGAGTTTTTTTATGTACTGTATTTTTTGTCCTCATCAACATTTTTAATCTGAGTGGTGACATGCCCTATACTATAATGCATTTGATTTCTCATATATGGTCAATTTATTTATACTCGTATATTTTCATTTACAGAATATTCCTATTAAAGTTTAAAAATAAACCTTTTCCAAATACAATTTTTCAGAGTAACTTTTATTTCCAATAATTTAAACACACCAAATAATCTACACAACGACGTCAATATTCTTCACTGCAAACGCATATTCAATTCGCCAAAGCCGAGCACCAGAGTCTTATATTTCTTTCAGAGGTACTTACTGGTAGATTTGCTAGGATTATTTTATAAAATCATAACATAAAAATTAATAAATATTTTTTAGTATAAGTTTTATAGGAATTGTTTTACCAAGTGAGCTAGGTTTATCGCAATTGCATTCCTAATATTACCAATATTAATTATCAAAGTTTTTATCTATTAAAACTTTAAATTTGAAAGAGCTGGCCTAAGTAATAAAATTGGTTTCTCCTTTTAAATAAGACCCTGCATTTAGTGCTATATAAAGAGCTCTTAACAGTGGGGTAGCATAAATATCCTCAAACATAAAAGACTAGTGGGCTGAGATCCAGTGACCTGTGGCCAGACCACTGGTCCAATGCCATTATTAATTATTTCATAATGCATATCATTTATTCCTGAACGACCAATCCAACGCTGTGGATAACTCATTTAATCATTCTCTTATAACTCTTTCAAATTGCGCTGGGACATAGTCCAATTACGTCCAATTATCATATCACAAGTTGGGGGACAAATCCTTGATACGGTTAAGGAGATCATTGGCAACAGACTCATGGAATAATTGCGAGTTTAATCTCGGGGGTAGCAAATGTGGACCACAAACATTATTGTGAAAAACACCCAGCCAAATATCCATAATAAATTCATCCTGAAATGATTGCGGTCGAATTTCGTGAGAACTTTCGTGGGCTGAAAAATCAAGATTATGATAGTTCACTATTCCTGCTCTAGTGAATGTCGATTCATCTATCCATAGAATTTTACGCAAAAAATCAGGATTTCTTTCTGTTGAATTTAAAAGCCACTGTCAATAATTCAATCACTTTTCAGCATCCCCAGGACATAAATGTTGCACCGGTTGTAGTTGAGAAGCATATCTGTGGTAATCTCGTAACGTTCATAATATTTGCGATTTCGGTATTTGTAGTTGCTGTGCTGCTCTGCGAGGGATCAGCCTTTAAGAATATGATTTCGAATATTATTCCTACAAATTCTGTTCAGCTCATTATTTACGCGCAAGCCAAAGTTACGAAAACAGATATGTGTTTTAATAAAAACGTGAGAATCTGGAAGTCTCATATTTGGAAAACGTCTTTGATACGAACTGTTGTCTTAGTATTTCCATCACGTAATCCATAACTGTAATGAGTTTCTCCATATTCTTCGTTACTGAACAGCAAGACTTTCACAGGTACAAGGATAAAGCAATAACACAACTTCTTTCTACATTTTTTCTTTCTCTTTCTTGAGACAACATGAATAATTATTCTTTGTTACCTAAAAAAATATAGTTAGTTGCCCAGTATATTTCTGGAAAAATAAACCTCTTCGCTTGTGACTTTACGTCAAAAGATTAGTCAAAAGATATTTTTTGACAACTAATGTGAGATACAAAAGGTTTCGGAAAACGAATCTGTTTCCTTTTTCAAAATAATTTATCTTTTTTTAGAATATGTCAAGAGTGAAATTTGACATATATTATTTGTTTATATAATATTCATAGATACATAGAACTGTTGATATTTAAAACTTACATAATATTAATTTTGTTCAATTCTTCTTTTAACATCAGTAATCACAATGTACTGAAATCTACAGAGCAATGGGATAAACATTTTTTTTTTCATTCAATAATATTATTGCCGATTCCTTAATTTTTCTTTTTTGTTGTCCGCTTCATTCAATAAAGTTTTTGCTGAATCCTAATTTATTCTATGTCTATTTTCCCAAGCATGTTCGCAAATTTTTTCAAATAAACCTTGTGGATAAAGAATTATTGTTATATATTGGTATTCAGGTTTTTTGTTGTACCGGATTATTAAGTCCATTTTCAATATTTTTGTTAATAGGACTCTAATAAACAAAAATTAATATATAATTTGAATTAAATATTACCATTTTACACGTACCCGCCACTGTTGCTCATCGGATGTTGTGTATATTGTTTTAATGTTACTATGTTGAAAGCAAACAAATGATACATTGAAATAATGCAATTATAAATCTGGTAATTCTTTAATCGGGGGTAAATAAAATTATTTGTTTTGCATAGTTGGCTTTCTAATGGTCTCTTTTAAGACAATGATATTAAACGTCTAACAAAATATTTTAACTACAATTAAATCGTAAACGACTTGTTCAATATTTTACAAAAACACTTTTTTCTTTCGAATCTTAACTAGTAATTTTTTTTTCAAAAATATCCAGTAGCGTAATAGTTATTTCTATAAATAATCTGGTATGTAACTCCTGTATCTACATCAATAAGTTTTCGTTATTATTTTTCACTTGAAATGTAAATGCAGTTTTATAAAGAAAGGCGGTATGTCTGATTTGAAATCGATAGCTTTTGTCTTCTCTTACATATTAAATTATGATTTTTTTTAATGAAACTTCAACACCCTGTATTCAAGTTGATGAACATAATTCGAAATATGCACCATGCATTTTTCGAATATTATTATTATTATTATTTTCGGTTTCCCGATGCCCAGGTCAGTAAGTCATCCCGAAGTTCCCTCGTCCACTTAAAGCGTCCATGTATAATTGCATTGTCATGATCGTTAGGACCGTTCGGTAAGGCCCCTCCAACAACAAAAAATGTTCGATTTTCATTTTTACATCACATCGTTGAAAAATATACAGGGTGTTCCATTTGAAAAAATTGAGAAAATTCAATTTAAAAAGTTCTTAATTGAATACTAATTTTTGGCCACCCTGTACATTTTTAGGAAATTAAAATGATTCAAAAACATTAATTAGATGTCTCGTAACTGGTAATCACATAAGTTTTTCTTAAAACCCATAATTGTGACTGTGGTGATTTTTTTAAGATCCATCTGCAGATGGCATTATTTCAACAAAAAAAATTAATTACATTAAAGTGGTTGGGAGATATCCAATAATAATATAGAAATGAATAGAGCCTAGAAAGAGGCTTCAAAAAATGTACTGATATACATAGCATTCTATTTTAAAAAAAGGCACTTGGTCCTGTAATTTCGTCTTGGCTCGCCCTGTATGTTCGAAAATAATTTCCAGTTGTAGATTTTTTTATCTAGTTTACTTGCAATTTTTTAAAAAATTTCTAACTATCGTAGAACTCGAGATATCGAGGTCCAACGCACTATTGCCCCACCCTGTATATCGTAGATCAATAAGACAAATAAATGTAAAAGTTCCTGTATCGAGTAGCAGATGCGAAATATTGAGTTTCATCGAAAAGTATTCTCATTTAAAAATCTTAGATTTCTCTATACAGCTTCCTATAAAGATAACAAATATGCACGTGCTGATTTTTAAGCAACGTATACATATACATACCCCTATGCATTTTTTTATCACCGGTTCTTTTTTATGAAATAAAATATATAGAAGAAGAAATTGAAAACGGAAGGAGAAAGGTTTCTAGGTAGAAAATAAATATAATTCATTCTAAAGGTATAACATATGGCGCGTGGCAATTTCAGCAGCACCTTGCGTGCTGTTTAAAAATCTTTATAAAAAATACAGCCAATAGGTAAAATGAACCAGGAAGCAATAGACTTGAAGGAAGAGGAAGTTCTCTATCCTATTGTTAATTATCTAGATAAATGAAATTTATCTTAATTCTGAACAAAACATTGATCACTTTAATTAGTTTCTTTAGTAGTGACTAAAATTGAATATATTTTTTTTTTTGTAAATAATATAAATAGTTTTTGCTTTGACATCATTTTTAAAGAATCAAGAAATATTATTATGGGTATTAAGGAAAACAATAGGTAATTTATTTATTTCTGAATAAATGGTGTGAAAATGTTTTGCTTAATATCTCCAGAATAATATTTCTTCAGTAAATAATTATAATATTATTATTACGGGCAAAAAAAATATTTTAACCCTGTACTAAATAATATGTTTAAATATCGAACATTTTGAAAACTAATGTGTATTTAAACATAACTTAAAATTTTTTTAAGTAATATTAATAAGTGGTCATATACTAAAAGTATACTTAGTATATTATTTTTTAAAATTTCTTTTCGTTCGTCGTATTTTTTGGTTCCTAAATTGTGATGACAGTTTCAAAAAAGTCTTTGGACATGTTACCTAATTAAAATTTGCACATATTTTTAAATCAGCGGCAGATTTATATATGTAGTAGCAGATATCCTTGTCGTGACGAATACAGTACAGATATATAGCTCTACATGCATTAGTTTCGTATGTTCTGCAAAAATGTAAAAATTTTAATTTTGTAGGAATGAATATTCTCAGTTTACTTAACTAAAATTGCAGTATTACTGGCACTGATACAAATTAAAACAACTACAAACGTGTCAGATTAAGAGACCTTATATAAGAGTTAAAAATGATAGGTTACTGGATGTAACGAAAAAAGAATAAACATGTATTAAATGTAATACAAGATAATATAACACAAGAGTATAAAAACTGATTATGTTCTATAAATAGATTGAAAATATATTAAATTGTATTTAAGTTGTAACCTTATTTAGGAATAAAATGAACAGGTAATTAATTAAGCATCTGTAAGTATAAAAAATTAATCCACATATAATTTTATTTCATGGTACCTAGGAATTAAAATGAAGTCTTAATATTTTTTAATACTTTTCAATCTATTATTTTTTATAGGATTATAGCAGTTCATTATATTGTTCTTGTAGAAAGGACTTAGAATTTAAGAGACCAGACCTGGACAGATATATTTATTGTGAAATTTTTCTGGAATCATAAGAAGCACTGATAAGCTTTAAGTTTTTTATGTTCGCAGGTAAGTAAATTCAGAATGTTTTGATATAATACTAATAATTCACAGAAAATAAAAGATGATTTAAAAATAGACCTGATTAATTATACCACTGACACTTTGTACAGTATTGATCTGAAAATTAACTTTAACACTTCGTTTTTGCCACTTAAATGAAGAAAACTAAACAGAAAACTGAAACATATGTGTACACAATGAAATATTGATTTTGCAATTGCATACTTAGGTGTATCTCTTCTCAGTGATTATAGTGTCGACATTACCGGTTCGTTGATCTTGTGTTGATAATAATTTGGGTTTAAATGTGAAAGAAAAGTAATAAAATGGATTTTACTTCAAGTGAAAAAACGGATAAAATGCAGGTGTAAGGTGAAGTGCTAGGTAATAGTGTCTCGGCTAAGAGACTCAACACCAATCAAACGATCGAGAAACTACAAGTCAGAGTGCAAAATGCTGTAGACAATCGTCAAAATGTTGACGTTTTCGAAAAAGTCAGGCAGTCTGTTGCAAAAAAGAGCCAGAGCATGTGTATAAAATCAGGGAGACCATTTTGTACATTCTTCACTTTAACTTCACCACCGACACACAGCACTATACAACTGCCAAACAGACTTTTTCCTAATTACATCGGTCCTAATGACACTTGCTTCCCGATTGACAGGCTCCCTGAGGAAGCAAACATAATAAGTTGTCTTCTAAGTGGTATTTTTGTTTTATTTTCTGTTTGAGTGATGGTCTAATTGAAGTTTTCTTAATTTGTGTGATTAACGAACAGAACTTCTTTCATTTCTAAGTGAGAATCTCTTCTAATAAGGCGAGTTATTAATGTTAGAAATGACTGAACGTCGCGCGTCGATACATATAGATGAAAATTGTTACATTTCAACATTATTCAGAAACATACTTTTTAGTGCTTTCTGCTATGGATTACGTAAATTACGATCACTTGCTTATCGAACAAATAATGCGGTTACTTGCTTTTATTAGGGGCGTCGATAAGGATACTTTTATTACTTTTTTTGTTTGCCTGAAAGTTACCAAATATATGATACATTTTTGAATATACCCTATCAGATTCTAATTAAAAAGAAATAGAAGCCTTTTCAAATGATTGGGGGCACTGATTTAAAGCCTCTAAAATAAACAATTATACAACATTTTTATTAAAGCTTTTTTTGAAATAGGCTAAATTAATTTATTACAAAGTTAGTGCAGGTTATGGAAACGTGGTAAAATAGGTTAGATCCTCAAATGTGCCTCATTTAAGTTGCATTTGAAAATTTTGCTTAGTTTACTCTAACTTTATTGAACTATATACACAGCTAGCAACTTTATATTTTAGAAATTTATAAAGCAACGTTTCTGATGCGAGGTTTCTTACAAGAACATAAATACACTTTCAAACATAACGTTACACTCACAGTTTAAATTTTGTTTTAGAAACTTTAATATATTTAATGGACAAATAGACGCATTTTTGTTACCATTTCCGCAAACCCTCGTTGAGTTTCTGTGTCTTATTTCTTGTATTGCACTAAATCTTGTGAGGTATTTGCGGTCTGATTTGTGTCTTTGGGGATATCTGCCCTAATAATGCAGCCAGACTGGATCGTCTACCGCACATTTCTGACTTAGTGGTATGCTCCCTAAACGTGTAACTCAAATTTGAGCATGTTTATGAGGGAAATGTACATATTTTTCCCCAAATTTGAGGGACTGTAACTCGAAACGTTGATGACTGGACTCTTACAATCGACCCGTTATATTTAATACCTATACATGGTGTTTCAGGATTAACTGGGCAAATTTAAAATGTGAATTCAGAACTTCAAAATAAGAATAAAGTTTCATATGGAGGTATGTCCTGAAACACCCTTTTATTTTTTTCATCGTTCTGATTGTTCTTGAATAAAAAAATAATGTAGTTTCGAACCATATGGTTATTTGGGAAATTGCATTATTTATTAAATTGGAAAATGTCCAGAACTAAAGGCTGACAGCAACGTACCAGGAATTTTTCATTTTATTAAATAATACAGTTTCCCAAATAACATAATATGGATTGCGATTATTTTATTTTTTATTCAAAAACTATCTATCTGTTCGATGGAAAAATAAAAGAGACAAAATAGTTTCTAAATGAATCAATCTTTCCAAAGCATATTTTTATACAATAAAATTCGGATCCATTAAAATTTTCGAATAAAAAATAAAATGGGGGTTGCTGATTTTACCCATTTTACCGATAAGGGGTGATTGAAAAAAATGTCATTTAGAAATGTTCCTATTAGTAAAAAATCTCTACTAAAATTCAGTTTTTCTTTCCAAATTTGAAAAAAAAAATGAAAAACTTAATTTTAGCCTCCATCAGTGAAGGGGTATACTCTTTCACGAAACGTTCCCAGATATACTCCTATAGAAAACTTCTTTCTTACACCTTGTATAAAGTCATTTCGCCCAAAATTGTCAATTTTTTTGTACCTAATATGTTAAGAGATTTACTACTCGACTCTAGATCTAATTTTGGTAGTTTTTAAAAAATTCATATATGTCTTAGAAATATTAGTTGATATGAACTGAATATATAATATATTAATCCAAGCGTGCAATTTCTTACAAAAGATGTTTTACAATAAGAAATTTCTGTAAAAGTAAAAAATAGTAAAAATTTACTATTAATTTCCTCCGAAAGTAACATTACCACTGTACAGTGTATTGCATTCGAATGATTTCTTTCATTAATCATTATTAAAAATGTAGAAAAATAATTGTTATAGGCTACAACCAAAGAACTGGTACCTATAAGTACAAATGTATGAGCCTCCCATGTGGGCAGGTTCTCCTCAGTTTAAAAAAAATAGTTTTTATTAAACTTACATCGAATTAATTCTGACTAGGTATCATAATATAAATGTATTGTTCCATGGTATTAATCTCCAAAATTCACATATCAACTAAATAAGTATGAAATGAACCATTAGTTAGGCCTGCGGTACCGTTAGGTCGTCAGTCTCTTCCGCATTACCGAGGCACCCTGTGTTTTTTTATACCTACCTTAGCGTTTATTTCCCCGAAAAGAACGGACTTGAGAAAGGTCCCTTTTTTTATGAATATTGAATATTTATGGACGCCAGCCTGCGTACATTTTGGTTATGATTACAAACAAAATTCAAATCGTTGACCTTCTGGTTATCGTGTATTATAGAACTAGGTAAAATTTTTTTTGTGTATACTTAAATTATCTATTTTTTGTATATTTGAGTTATCTATTTAAAGAAAGATTGGCTTCTTACAAACGTATACAGGATGTTTCAATGATTTAACGAGAAACTTTAAGGGGTGATTCCTCTCACCAAAAAAAAAAAGGAAAAAACAAGAATAACATGTCGATCCTAAAATGCTTCCTAAGTACTGTACGACGCTTTGAAAGTATGATATTAAACAGGCTTTTTAAATAATTACTCGGTGATGGTTGAAAATACCGACTTCAAACTTGGCGGGGAAAATTGTTTTTACAAAAGTTTCATCAAAAACGTAGTAACGTCGGAGTTAGGGCGGGTTGGAGTGATCTTACATAAAAAAGTCATTTGCAGCCGAACGACATTTTGTTTTGCTGATTTGGAAATACCATCTTTAACTAAAATTTGTGTCTCCCTTCAGTTTTTTCTGACATCGTACCAGTCACGAGGAAATAAATCATCGAAATGTCGTTAGCATCGAATCTAGGGATTATAAATACGATTTTTTGCTTATTTGAATATTAGAACGATAGAATTATCTTTTTGCCTACTAATCAGATTTTTCGTGATAAAAACCATCCTGTCTTTCTATTAATTAATGTACCTAAAAAATTACGTTTACAAAGACAATTTAAATCACTCATAAACGAGATTCGCTGTTAACGGTGCTCACGACATTCTGATGATTTTCTAATTTTTGCATTCAAATCAGCAAAAAATGGTTTGGTAACTTTTTTATATGACTCTTCACCCGCCCTAACTTTGACATCACTGGTTGGTTTTGATTAAACTTTTCGTATAAGTAGCTACCATGAAAACAATTTACCCTGCCAAGTTTATAGTCGGGACTTAAAAAGCACTGAGTAATTATTTAAAAAGCTGCGATAACATTAAACGTGTTCTCGCAGCATCACAGAGCGCTTAGAAAGCATTTTAGGAAAAAACGATATTCTTATTTTTTGCTTTTTTTTGTCGAGAGGAATCACACCTCGACGTTTATCGTAAAACATTGAAAGGCTTTGTATAAACACGGCGAGCGGCTAAAGAATGAAGCAAATTCATACGTTTTTGTTTAGTTTATGAGTTTAATTCTGCTTTTTAATCTTTAAAAATTTCATAGCACTGTTACTCCGAAAATAATAAAAGTGGACCTCTTTTTCCTTATGTTTAATCAAATCTTTACTTTACTTTACATCTCGATTACCTAAATTATAAATAATCAAATTATAGACCGCCAATTTCCGTAGGCAAAAAATTGTACCTTACCCTTGGGGGTAAGGTACATTAAAAATAAACGACAATATCAAAGGACCTTGGCGAACTATTTCTTTATCTTCATTTCGACTTTGTCGATCGCTTTTTCGTTTCCATTTGCAGATTAAAATCTACTTCGTATTCTACAACAACACTAATATGTTATCTACAACATTTAAATAATCAACATCCAACCAGACACTCTAAATATGCACTGCATATTAAAATAGTTATGACTTTGTTATTGTTATCAGTTAAATATTTTTCTCATCTATGCTTTTTCTCTTTTCTTAGTCTTAAAATTAAAAACTACTAATAAGTTTACACAATAAAAATTGCACAAATTCTATTTTTAATTGTAATTTTTAACTAAATTATACAATTTGCTCTAATTTTTGGTATATAATTTGGCATTGAGCGTGTTATTATTTGTAATATTGGCAATTTTAAAAAACTCTTGATAGTTGTAGGGTAAGGCCGAAATAAGGCTACTTTTCCCATATATTTTCTTATGAGACTACGACATGAGGTGAAGATAAGACAAACAAAATACATGGGCACTAATGTGACTACGTCAAACAAAAAATTCGTTACTTCTTTTTGAATTTAGTCCTAGACACAGAGGGAGGGGGTAGGTGCAGGGGGTTAGCTAGGGATGATCCTAGAACTGAAGGCGTTAGTATTAGAGGAGAAGCTAAAAGGCTATTAGCATAGGACATATATTTTTAATATCAGGGAGAGATTTTAACTAATACTGTAGACAGATCTAAGATGCTAGCTAAGAGGGGGGAGATAAGAGTCGTATACAGTACCAAGATGGCATAGATATGGGACTAAAGATAGATGCTAGAGACATACAGGGGGGGGCCGCGGGGGTGTGTATGTAGACGGACCTAGAACCTGGGACCTGGATGTTAGTATCGGAGTAGAGACAGCTGAGAGACTAATGGAACAGGACTTAGATTTTCGGATGAGAGAACGGGTCAGAGGCTTTTGGCTAATAGCATAGGACTTTGATTTTTAGTATCGACGGAGGAGAGATTTTAATCAATACTATAGACTTGTATCTAATATAATAGCCAAGAGGAGGGCTAAGAGATATAGATCTATGGTAAAAAAAATTGCTGCTAGAGACGTAGCTAGTAGTATCCTTGACCAATCAGAAATTTAAGAAAAGTATTACTTTATGTGTGAAAAGTAATAAATAATAAGAATAAAGATAGCCGATAGAGGTATAGCTATTGAATGTTTATGCAAGCTCCACCAGTGAGAACGTTAAAAAAAGTATTTAATTATATATGTCACGCAAAAAAATACAGTTATATTCTTGAATCTGCAGGTTAAGAGAGGCTTGTAATTTAAAGCAATATATGGATGATGTCATATGTCTTTCTAGATAAAATTATTTTATGTGTAGACGGACCTAGAACCTGGGACCTGGATGTTAGTATCGGAAAAGGGACAGTTCAGAGGCTAATGGTATAGGACTTAGATTTCGTATGAGAAAGGAGCTCAGAGGCTTTTTGGCTTATAGCATAGGACTTTTGATTTTTGGTACCGGCGGAGGAGAGATTTTGATCAATACTATAGAATTATATCTAATATAATAGCCAAGAGGCGGGGCTAAGAGGTTTTCGTTCTATACTAGAGACATAGATCTATATTTAAAAAAAAATGACCACTGGAGACGTATTTAGTAGTATCCTTGACTAATTATATGTCAAAAGCAATAAATAATTAGAATAAAGATAGCCGACTGAGATAAAGCTATTGGATGTCCCGCCCAATGAGAGCGTTAAAAAATAAATTAATTATATGTCAAGCAATAAGATGCTGCGATATTCTTGAATCTGCAGGTTAAGACAAGCTAGGACTTGTCATTTAACGCAATATATGGGTGACATCATATGTCTTTCTAGATAAAATTATTTTATATAAGTTTCCAGTGATTTGTTAATATTTTTCGCAAAACGCTGCAAGCTCTGCCAATGAGAGCAATTAATTATACGCAAAAAAATCAACGATAGCAGTGTCAGTAGGATTTTTAAAAATTAAAAGTAAAATTAATCAAAGACGGCTACATATCATTATGATCAAAAATCCTAAAAAGTAATGTAAATATAGGATGATGTCATTATAGTAACTAATAATATATACATTATATATATATATATATATATATATATATATATATATATATATATATATATATATATATGTGTATATATACATATACATATATATATACATATACATATATATATATATATATATATATATATATATATATATATATATATATATATATATATATATATATATATATAAAGTAATGTTTAAATATGTATATAAAAATATATACATAAATAGTGGGGATGCAGTTATTAGGTGGCTAAATTCAATTAAAAATATCTGTTTTTTATCAAGCTTTCGGAAAAATTTTATTCCTTTCTCAAGATATCTGAAAGTGTAGTACATTATAATATTAAAAAAATTATTATTAATTATTATAATACTTACAAACGTGATTAAAAAGATAAAAATGAAAACATGGCATACAAATTGTTTTAAATAAAATGTGTAAATAGGAAAAAAGTAAAAAAGTAAAAAATATGTCAATTTAGACAATTTCAAATATATATAAAAGTGGTAACAAAACTGTTACCAAGGATGTTAAACAATTTTTCATAAAAATATATCAAGGCAACCATAAACAACTAGTAAAATTTTGTTAAATAAAATTATGATAGTCTTTTTAAATCATTATTAAGTTGCAAAATGTAGGTATAAATTTTACTAAGATTATCAAGATCAGTTCTTTTGTTTAAATAATTAGGTTCATTATTTATATATAACATTTCCAAAAATATTCTTTTATGATAGTTATTTTCAATATCCAAAATTGTAGTATCTATATAATTAAAAGAATGATCCATTAGATGAAAATGTTCAGCTAAAGCACAAGAATTAGTAATCCTCCTACAATCACTTTTGTGAGAAGTAATGCGGCCTTGAAGATTTCGAGATGTTTGTCCTATATACACTTTATCACAATCTTTACAAGGGATTTTATAAATAAGATTAGAACACTGATTTTTAAGAAGAGGTGTTTTAGTTTTAGAATAAAGTTGCGATACTGTTTTAATGTTCTTTTTTTGCAATCTTAACATTATTGCCTTTAAAAACATTTACTAATTTTGGAGTCAAACTATCTAAATAAGGTGTAAAGATCTATAAATTGTAGTGTTATCATTATTATTAATATGGTGAATAGGTTCAGTAATGTAAGTATTTGAATAGTTAAATAATAGATTATTAATTATTTTAACAGGATATGAATTTTCGAATAGAATATCTTTTAATTCTTGTAAACTTTCATTTTTTAAAGAATGATGCGTAACTTTGATAACTCTATTGTTCAAAGCTAAGATAAGATTAACCTTCATTTTGAAGGAATGATAAGAGAAAAAATTTATATAACGATTACTACTAATTGGTTTCCTATACCACCTAGTAATAATTCTATTCTCAATAGTTCTTATTAGTTTCATATCTAAGAATGGAACACTGTTATTAATTTCTTTTTGAACAGTAAATTGTATGTTCTTATCAATACTATTAAAAATAGAAAGGGTAATTTCTCTTTTGTCATTCATAGATATGAAACTAATAAGAACTATTGAGAATAGAATTATTACTAGGTGGTATAGGAAACCAATTAGTAGTAATCGTTATATAAATTTTTTCTCTTATCATTCCTTTAAAATGAAGGTTAATCTTATCTTAGCTTTGAAAAATAGAGTTATCAAAGTTACGCATCATTCTTTAAAAAATGAAAGTTTACAAGAATTAAAAGGTATTCTATTAGAAAATTCATATCCTGTTAAAATAATTAATAATCTATTATTTAACTATTCAAATACTTACATTACTGAACCTATTCACCATATTAATAATAATGATAATACTACAATTTATAGATCTTTACCTTATTTAGATAGTTTGACTCCAAAATTAGTAAATGTTTTTAAAGGCAATAATGTTAAGATTTCAAAAAAGAACATTAAAACAGTATCTCAACTTTATTCTAAAACTAAAACACCTCTTCTTAAAAATCAGTGTTCTAATCTTATTTATAAAATCCCTTGTAAAGATTGTGATAAAGTGTATATAGGACAAACATCTCGAAATCTTCAAGGCCGCATTACTTCTCACAAAAGTGATTGTAGGAGGATTACTAATTCTTGTGCTTTAGCTGAACATTTTCATAAAATGGATCATTCTTTTAATTATATAGATACTACAATTTTGGATATTGAAAATAACTATCATAAAAGAATATTTTTGGAAATGTTATATATAAATAATGAACCTAATTGTTTAAACAAAAGAACTGATCTTAATAATCTTAGTAAAATTTATACCTACATTTTGAAACTTAATAATGATTTAAAAAGACTATCATAATTTTAATTTATTTAACAAAATTTTACTAGTTGTTTATGGTTGCCTTGACATATTTTTATGAAAAATTGTTTAACATCCTTGGTAACAGTTTTGTTACCACTTTTATATATATTTGAAATTGTCTAAATTGACATATTTTACTTTTTTACTTTTTTTCCTATTTACACATTTTATTTAAAACAATTTGTATGCCATGTTTTCATTTTTATCTTTTTTAATCACGTTTGTAAGTATTATAATAATTAATAATAATTTTTTTAATATTATAATGTACTACACTTTCAGATATCTTGAGAAAGGAATAAAATTTTTCCGAAAGCTTGATAAAAAACAGAGATTTTTAATTGAATTTAGCCACCTAATAACTGCATCCCCACTATTTATGTATATATTTTTATATACATATTTAAACATTACTTTGTATTCTGAGATAGTTACAAATAACATATTTCATTATATATATATATATATATATATATATATATATATATATATATATATATATATATATATATATATATATATATATATATATATATATATATATATATGTATATATGTATATATATATACATATATATATATATGTATGTATCCGAAATATTCCAATTTCCTGCGATTGACATTTGCTAGGTATTCTAGTTCTCCATCGATGCGTTGCAAGATCGTCTCGTTTGACACGTGGTGTATCCATGATACTATGAGCATGCGGCGATAGCACCACATCTCAAATGAATCTATGCGCATGCATGAGGCGTTGGTAAGGGTCCACGCTTAGGCTCCATACAGGAGAGTTGAGAATACATACCATTTTAAAACCCTGATTCTAGTACGGATCCTGAGGGATAGGTTACATAGTATGTTACGTATCTTATTAAATGCACCGCTTGCTTTCTCAATTCGACATCTTATTTCTCGAGAGTGGTCCGAGTCCTTATTCAGAGCCTAGAGTATGTAACTCTCTCGGCCATTATGAGAGCTATATTGTTAGCAGTAAACTGTAGATTGCCAATGTAGTTTTTACTAATAATTAATGTTTGTGTTTTCTTACAGTTTATCTTCATACCATATCTGTTGCATGCAGTCACTACCCGGTTATGAGTCTCTGAAGTCCCTCAGCAGTATCGGCTATAAGGACGGTATCATCCGCATATCTCAGGTTGTTTATTATTTCTCCATTTATTACAAGTCCATCTTCTATATTGTCTAGTTGCCTCTTTAAATAGATGTTCTGAGTACACGTTGAATATGAGAGGCGACAGTATACAACCCGGACGCACTCCTCTCCTTACGTTAAACTCTTCCGATGTTTCATTTTCGACTCGGATCATAGCTTTTGTTGAAGGTATAGCTTTGATATTATCTCTGTCTCTATCATCATTTCCTGAATCACGTAAAATAGAGATGAGTTTACTATGCTGGACTTTATCAAAGGCCTTTTCGAAGTCTATGAAGCATGCGAAGACATCTGCGTTGACGTCACGTGCTCGTTGAATCAGGACTTGTATGGAGAATAACGCCTCTCTGGTGCCAAATCCCTTCCTGACCCGAACTGAGTGTCACTTATGCTCTCGTCAAGTCTTCTATATGCGCGTGCTTGGATGATATTAAGGAAAGCTTTGAAAGCGTGGCTCACCAAGCTCATTATTCTATGGTCAGAGCATTTAGTTGCGTTCGCCTTTTCGTGAAGGGGGGATGAACGTCGACAAAAACCAATCATTTGGCATTTGACCGCTTGTGTACATTTTATTGAAGGGTGGTTAACAGTTTTACTTGTTCTGATTCCAGCAGTTTGAGAACTTCTCCATGTACCTGATCTGGCCAGGGAGTTTTGTTGTTCTTTAGTCGTTTGATAGCTGATTTGACTTCCTCCTGTGTAAAGATAGGCCCTTCCTCGCCGACCGCTGTAGTAATGGTATTGATGTTTTCGTTTCCGAAAAGTTCCTCCATGCACTGCTTCCATCTTGTAAGTGTTTTGTCAGTTGCGGTAATGATGCTGTCCAAGATTATTTTTTGATAACTTCCTGTTGCTTATTTTATTTTCTAATGGAGGTTAAAGCTGTCATGTTTTGCTTGTAAGATCTCGATTTCAACACATGTTTCCTGTAGCCACCGTTTTTTAACGTCTTTGATTGCTCTCATAACTTTTCCCTGTAGATCCTTATATTTTTCGTTATCCCTGTTTCTGTGTTGTCTATTTTCTTCCATAAGTTCCAGAATAGTATTTGTCATCCATTTTTGCCTTTTCACTATCCTATCTGGCCTCAGTTCCTCTTCTGCGACGGAGACTATAAATACTTTTATTTTATTCCACAGGTTTTCTATTTCTGCTTCATGATTGCTGTTTTCAGATATAATTTAGAGTTTGTTGTTTATCCTCTCTTTAGTTTGTTGGAATATGTTGTCTTGTTTGAGTTTCCGCACGTCAGCACCTTTTGAGAGTCACATTTTGACTATTTTCTTTAATCGAAGTTTAGTACGAGCTAGTAATAGGTTGTAATTTGATGGTATGTCTGTGCCTGGGTATGTTTTACAGAAGACAACCGCATTACGGTATCTTCTGTTTATCATCACAAACTCAATCTGATTCCTCACGATTCTATGGTTGTTGTCAGCAGGAGATCTCCAAGTGTACAGTCTTCTGGGAGGCATCTTGAAAAAGGTGTTCATGGTTGTAAAGTCTATTTTTTGGCAGAATTCTATTAGTCGTTCTCCTCTCTCATTTCTCACTCCGAGTTCAAAACTGCCCATCACATCCTCAACTTTTCCCTGTCCAATCTTAGCGTTCATGTCGCCCAAAATTATACTAACTTCTTCCCTCTTTGTATGTTTGAGGGCAGGTCTAAGCTGTTCATAGAACTCTTCCATCTCTTGTTCGCTGCTTTCAGACGTTGGTGCATATGACTGTATGATGTTTAGTCAAATGGTTTTGCCTTGATCTTGATTAACGCGACTCTACTCAAAATAGGGATGAATTCTTTTACGGACACGTTGGTTTGTTTGCTGAGAATTATTGCTACTCCGTTTTTGTTTCTAGCAGTGTTGTCTCCGGACAAAAAAATATATGTGGTGTTCATTTATGGTGCAGTGGCTAGAGTTTGGCCATCTCGTCTCGCTACATCCCAGTATGTCGATCTGGAGTCGTTTCATCTCTTTCACTATATTTGTCGCTTTTCCAGCTTGGTACATGCTTTGTACATTCCATGTGCGAATTCTTTTCTCTTGGCTTATTTTGAATACATCATTGGAAAACCGGGGGATTCTTAGCTCCTTCTCCTCATTTAAAGGGTGCCCAGGACTGAGGGCCATTGCTTGATTTGGTGTATCCATTATGATGTCTTGGGGAATATATGGAAGTCAGGTAATTTCCCGTTGCTTTCCCGGTTATACTTTCTGCCGTTCCTACACAACCCCACACGGGTTCTTCTGGGCTACATAAGCAAATTTTTAGGCACCTCGTCAAATAACACATATTCTTAACATATGCATGTACAAGGTACTCGGTATTTATGGAAAAAATTATTATTTTTAAAATTACCTGTTAAATGAATATATATGTATATATATATATATATATATATATATATATATATATATATATATATATATATATATATATATATATATATATATATATATATATATATATATATATATATATATATATATATATATATATATATATATATATATATATATATGTATATATATATATACATATATATATATATATATATATATATATATATATATATATATATATATATATATATATATATATATATATATATAGATAGTTTTTTTTTTTTGTGGGGATTTCGGTCAGGTACAACTAATTAAATTTTTTTTTCTAACGTTTCGGTTTATTACACCATCATCAGAGAACTACAATTAATATAATATTTTAAACACATAGTTATGGTTATTATACATTAAAATTTACTTACACTATTATTTATTAGGAATTTGCTTTAAAATTTTTTCTATTACATGCTATTTGTATGTCTGTTTTAACGAAACTGAGATATTTTAACCTAGTTTGTTTATGTTACAGAGATAACGTTGGAATGTATATGGTTTACTGTGGGTGTTTTGCTTAAATAGTGAATATATAATAAGATATTTTATTACAAGAATTATTATTTTGTATCGGTCAGATGTAAAAATTGATTTCATGTTGTAATGTACCCCAATTATTTAATTAAGTTAAAGTAGGTTTCGCTTAAATTTTCTATATCAGTGCGATTATTTATGGCGTTGGTATGTCTTTTTATTTGTAGCATTTCATGTATGTTTCTTCGGTTATAACTAGGTTCTTTTTCTAATATTTGTATGTTGTTAAAATTAAATCGGTGGTTCTGTTCTATGGCGTGTTTGGCTAGTGCTGTCGTGTTTTGGTTTTGAGTTTTTTATGCTATATTTGTGCGAGTATACTCTTTTATGTAGATATTGTTTAGATTGGCCTATATAGGTACCATTACAGTCGTTGCAGTCTATCTTGTATATAGTGTTAGTTTCGTCTTCGGTTGGTAGTCTAGGTTTAAGTTTTGTGAAAAAATTTTTTCGTGGTATTGTATGGTTTATGGGCTATTTTTATATTGTGTTGTTTAAATACGCTTGCTATTTTTTTCGGATACTGTTGGTATGTATGGCATGGATACATATTTATTATTACTATTATTTGGTGTGTGGGTTGTTTTATTATAGGTTTTGTGTATTCTTTTTTTTATTATTGGTTCATAAAAGTGTTTAGGGTAGGAGTTTGCTTCTAGAACTTTTTTGATTTTTTTCAAATTATTTGGTCTGTATTTTGGATGTGAAAGTTGGATGGCACGATCTGTTAGGCTATTGGCTACAAAAAAAGCGTCATCAATAGCCTAACAGATCGTGCCATCCAACTTTCACATCCAAAATACAGACCAAATAATTTGAAAAAAAATCAAAAAAGTTCTAGAAGCAAACTCCTACCCTAAACACTTTTATGAACCAATAATAAAAAAAAGAATACACAAAACCTATAATAAAACAACCCACACACCAAATAATAGTAATAATAAATATGTATCCATGCCATACATACCAACAGTATCCGAAAAAAAATGTAAGCGCATTTAAACAAAACAAAATCAAAAAATCCCCTAAACCATACAAAACCCCCCAAAAAATTTCCCCAAAACTAAAACCCAAAAACCCCCCCCAAAACAAAAAAACCCCCCACCCCCAAAAAGGAGGCCCCCGCCCCAAAGGTTCACTTTCACCCCCACAACAAAAAAACCCCCAAAAAAAAAAAAAAAACCCCCAACAAAAAAAAAAAAAAAAAAAAAAACCCCCCCCCCCCCCCCCCCCCCCCCCCCCCCCACAAAACCACCCCCCCAACAAATAAAAAAACACAAAAAAAACAAAAAAAAAACAAAAAAAACACAAAAAAAAAACCACCAACACCCAAAAAAAAAAAAAAATACCCCCACCCCCCACACAAACCCCCCCCCCCAAACCAAAAAAAAAACCCCCCCCCCCCCCCCCCCCAATTTCTTATCCCGTCCACACCCCCCCCCCCCCCCCCCCCCCCCCCCCCCCCCCCCCCACACCTTCTTTCTCTTATTTTATATCATCTTCTCCCCCCCCCCCCCACCCCCCCCCCCCCCCCCCCCCCCCCCCCCCCCCCCCCCCCCCCCCCCCCCCCCCCCCCCCAATAAAAATATTCAGTTTCGTTAAAACAGACATACAAATAGCATGTAATAGAAAAAATTTTAAAGCAAATTCCTAATAAATAATAGTGTAAGTAAATTTTAATGTATAATAACCATAACTATGTGTTTAAAATATTATATTAATTGTAGTTCTGTGTAATAAACCGAAACGTTAGGAAAAAAAATTTAATTAGTTTACCTGACCGAAATCCCCACAAAAACTATCAATATTAATTGATAATAACGGTCAAGAAAGGAAATATATATATATATATATATATATATATGTTATATACTAAAATCACGTATACCTTATAAGAGATATATCGTTCCGTATATCATAAAGTAATTCGATATCCTTATCTGGATATGTGATATATTAACGATAACAGCTTCCTCGACAAAACAAACTCATGTGAAACGCTGGCATAGCATTAATTCTGAGAATGCCTATGCCGCGTTAACAATATTATGTTATAAATATAACCAACACTGACACCGCAGCTCAGTTATCATTTTATTATTGTACTGAACGTATCTAACATTATATAAATAATTATTCTTAAAAGTGTAACCAATATTAAATAATCAATTGTTGTAAAAGTGAAAATAAATATTTTTTAAAAAGTGAATTTAACTTTGAGTGATATAAAATTGGCGCAGTCGGTAGGATCCGGCAAACACCTGGTGGAAAAGCCTAACTGACGAAAACCTCCCCGAAGAACAAGGAGCATCCCAAAAAGGACCTAACTTCAGGAAAAGGATCGCCGGAACAAGGATACCTTTGACAGCAGGTGGCGGATTCTAATCCCTTGATCAGGAAAGGACCAACGTCTATAAATGAAGATTTACGTGTAAGTACTTATTGAATCATCTAATTATTTAAGTGCAAAATTTAGTTAAATTAATATTCGTGCCATTTCTTGCACGTATTACTCGTGGAAGGAAAAGTTCTGTTGTCTTATATTATAAATAAAATAACTCTAAGCCTTCCAAATTCAAATTAGTTTATGCCAGTAACCACTAGAAATATGGCTCAACAACAACAACAACCAAACCAATTGCAACCAGAAGTTGTTGAACCATATAGATTGAACGAAATATTCTCAATCGTTCCTGAATATGACGGTAATCAAATACATTTAAATACATTTTTAAATTCATGTAGAACTGCTTATGAGATGTCAATTGGCAATCAAACGGCACTGTTAACTGTTCATATAAAAAATAAATTAAAAGGTCGCGCAGCTGAACTAGTGAACTCTAGAAATCCCACTTCATGGGAAGAGATTAAGACTCTGTTAGAAAATCATTTCGGAGATAGTAGAGATCTAACCTCGCTAATACAGGATTTACAAAGGATGCGACAGCTCCCTAGTGAATCTCCGCTTACTTTTATTGCGCGCCTACAAACTCATGAAGCGAAAATGCATGCTTCCGTCCACAAACAACGATTAACGCTGGCACAAAAACAAGCGCAAATACAATTAACCGAAGGTATGGTTCTGAATACTCTACTTACAGGACTAGAACCCAAAATCGCGCAGGTTGTTAGGGCAAGCGATCCTGCGGATATGTTAACAGCAATAACGAGAGTTCGGAGAGAGCTTCAATTAAATTATTTTGAAACGCAAAAAATCAATCGCAGCAATAGTGCTACTACTCCTATACGCAACCCAAATTTATTCTCAAATTCAAAACAATGTTCGTTTTGCAAACGCGTAGGACATATCGCTAACGATTGTCGTCAAAAACAACAAAATCTTCGCCCACCAAATTTTGGTACCTCCCAAAATTATCCCAGACCTAACTACTATAACCAAAATCCTGGAAATTCGCAAAATTTCCAACAACAGAGACCCAACTATTACGGTCAGAACCCCGGACATTCACAAAACTTTCAGCAACAAAGACCACCAGTTATTACACCAAATCCAAACTTTAACAATGCAAGACCTCCCGCGATTCAACCAAATCCTAACTATTACAAGCCAAATGTAAACAGAAGAACGCTTCATTTGAACCAAAATATTGAACCTGAAAACCCGGAACAGATTCAAAATTATTATTCTTCTGATAACCCTTACGAAAATATCAATGAGGGATATTATACGGATAATGATCCCTATACGAGTCCGAACTATTATACTGCTAATACTTCGGAATATGACAATACTAATGAGGATTATTATACTGCTAATAGTCCCTCCGAGAATTGTTATACAGAGGAACCGACTTTCGACACAACCCCTACATACAATCAGGATTTTCGATTAGGCCCGCGTGTCCAATCGGACCCGCCATATCACAAAACCGGAGACTCCAGCATGACAGTACTACAAACCCAATTTGGCAAAATGAACCTAGACAATTTCAACCCAAATCTCAACTTCCCGGAACAACAGTTTCTTTAAGTCCCTTGTTGTCTGTCAAATCTAAAAACTTATATTATATTTATGACGCTACTAACACGCATAAACTATTAATCGACTCTGGCGCGGGATTATCCATATTCAAACCTAAAATTTGTAAAAACTACAGTAGGAGATGTCCGGAAAATATTACAATCCAGGGCATAACCGATCAAAAAATAACTATTAATGAAGCTGTTCTTATCCCCTTTGACAATAATGAACCATTCAAAATTTATGTATACGATCTCGACATAGAATTCGATGGACTCCTAGGCTCTGATTTCTTAGAACACTATGATTGCATAGTGGACATAAAAAACAAAAAATTTATAACAAACTTCAAAACAATTCCCATCCATAAAGTCACAGACCAGTGTCTATCAGACATACAAAACTACCCAAACCCAGACATTCAAGATACTACTCGCAATATCTCAAATATAATTTCAGTTGAACCACGTACTGAACAAATTACCAAACTTAAATGCCATTTAACTAACACGGAAGCTATACTGATAGCTACCGAAGTAGACAAAGTAAGACTCCCTAACGCAATAGTCCGAATAAACGACAAAGGTGAATTTATTACCTCAATATTAAATGCAAATGCAATACCCAAAACCGTTAATCTTTCAAACATAAAATTAGAACCAATCCAAAATTTCTCACTAAATAAAATAGGCGAAGGAAACCTTCAACATTTTGTGGACAGACAATACGAAATAAAGAACCAACTCCGCCTGGACCACTTAAATGAAGAAGAAAACGAACTAATAACACAACTTTGTTTAGAATACGCGGACATTTTTTATCTCGAAGGTGACCAACTAACCTTCACTAACGAAATTAAACACGTAATAGACACCAACGACGCGAAACCAACATTTACGAAATCGTATCGATACCCTCAGATACACAAAGAAGAGGTCAAAACGCAGGTATCGAAAATGTTAGATCAAAATATTATTCGTCACTCGAGTTCCCCCTGGTCGTCCCCTGTGTGGGTCGTCCCTAAAAAACTCGATGCGTCAGGTAAGCAGAAATGGCGGGTAGTCGTTGACTACAGGAAACTCAATGAGTTAACTGTAGGAGATAAGTACCCCTTACCAAATATCTCAGACCTCTTAGATCAATTAGGCAAGTGTCAATACTTTACCACATTGGACCTAGCATCTGGGTTTCACCAGATTGAGATAGATCCAAAAGACATCCCGAAAAGTGCCTTCAGCGTAGACAACGGCCACTATGAGTTCGTCCGTATGCCCTTCGGGCTTAAAAATGCCCCTTCCACCTTCCAAAGGGTCATGGATAACATCCTCATGGGCATCCAGAACGAGAGATGTCTTGTTTACATGGATGACATTATCGTATATTCTCCAACAATCCATGAACACATTTCTCGCCTCACAGAAGTGTTCAAACGCCTTCGAAATGCTAACTTAAAAATCCAGCCTGATAAGTGCGAGTTCCTTCATAAAGAAGTCGCATATTTAGGCCACATTATCACTAAAGAAGGAGTAAGACCAAACCCTGATAAGATACTGTGCATCCAAAATTTTCCCCAGCCTACTAACCAAAAGGAAATCAAATCCTTCCTCGGGTTGGCAGGTTATTATCGCAGGTTTATAAGTAATTTCGCGAAGCTATCCAAACCCCTCACCGGATTATTACAAAAAAGATGTTCCTTTTAATTTCAATTCAGAATGTAAAAAATCCTTCGAGGAATTAAAGCAAGCCCTCACTTCTACCCCAGTTCTTATCTACCCAGACTTCAATGAAACATTTCTACTTACTACTGATGCCAGCGCCTTCGCGATCGGCGCTGTGCTCTCGCAAGGCCCCATTGGCAAAGATTTACCAATCGCTTTTGCCTCAAGGACCCTCTGTAAAGCCGAAACTAAATACTCAACCATTGAGCGTGAACTCTTAGCCATAGTATGGGCCGTGAAACACTTCCGTCCGTACATATTTGGTCGGAAATTCAAACTAATAACCGACCATAGACCCTTAACGTGGCTTTTCTCGATCAAAGATCCCGGCAGCCGTCTGGCACGTTGGCGACTAAAGCTCGAGGAATATGAATACGAAATTGAGTATAAACCCGGTCGCATTAACAAAAACGCAGACGCTCTGTCCCGCATAAAGATAAACCACATCCAAGAATGTTCTAATTTCCAAGCAGAATCCAAACTATTAACGTACCCCATTCAAAGACCCTCGACTTCAAGAGAACCCGACTCTGACAGTCAAAGTGACACGACAGAAACAAACGAACAAGAGGACGCTTTAAGAGAATTCGAAACTTTCATAAAACTGTACAAAACGAAATCTCTTATCGATCATTCTAAAATCGAATTTTCAAATGGGCAACTCTTAGACAAAACCAATAAAAACATAGTGACATTTTTTCAACAAAACAATCTCGAAGATTTGCATTACAAAATCCTTGAAGATTTGTTCGAAGAAAACACTGATTTTCGGAATTTAAAAATAAATACATTTTCCAGTAAGTCGGTGCGGCATAGAAATTATTTTATCGTGGCTCTACCATACGACCCCGAAACCGTAGTCCAACACCTGTTTATTTCACTGTACAATGGTCGCGAAACATTCGAGGACTCTAAGACGTACCATATTGAAAACAATATCGACCTCCCTATCCTCGAAATCTTGTCATTTCTTTTAGCGGAAAAAGACGTGAAACTTAAAACATGCCAGAATGTTACTAAAACACCCAACGATGACCAAATTTCAATCATTATTGATCAATACCATACCGGCAAAGCTCATCTCCACCGTGGAATAAATGAGACCATTAGACGCATTCGAGGAAAATACAATTGGACAGGATTGACAAAAGACGTTGAAAAATTCGTAAAAACTTGCAAAACTTGCCAAGAAACAAAAATCTGTCGCAAAAACCTAGACGCCCCTCTAGTAATTACGGAAACGCCTAGGTCCCCTTTCGAACGTATAAACATTGACATTCTAGAAGTCCCCACAAAAAATTACGCGCTTACAATACGCGATGAACTTACAAAATTCAGCCAAGCGTACCCCATCAGAGATAAATCAGCAAAATCAATCGCAAATACTCTACTCGTTTACTTCCAGCATTTCGGTACACCTCTACGAATTCATTGCGATTTCGGTCGAGAATTCGATAACGCCCTTCTAAGAGATTTATTCCTCCTCTATGACATCAAAGTAACACATTCGAGTGTAGGACATCCGCAATCGAACGGTTCCTTAGAAAGATTTCACTCTACCTTATTAGAGATGATCCGAATACACATGGCAGAACACCCTGACGAACACCCTTTCAACGTATTACCTTACGCGGTGATATGTTACAATAACTCCACTAATAAAACTCATGGATTTACACCCTATGAGTTAGTCTTCGGACACACGTCCAGCAGACCACCCGAGACACTATATAATCAGGAGGAACTAGTCACGAAATACGTTAGAGACTTAAACAATCGCCTCTCTTACTATTATAAAGTCGCACGCGCGAGAACCGAAACACAAAAACAGAAAGCGAAAGTCCGATTCGATGCCCATGTTTCAAAAGAAACCCCCGAATACCAAATTGGTCAAAAAGTATATTTAAAAGAGTCCCAAATCACCGATAAATTACGTAACAAATTTAACGGGCCATTTGAGATCCTGGAACTCCACAAAAACTCAGCCACCCTCCTTAACGAAAAAACAAAACAAAAAACTAAAGCCAACTTTGACAGACTAAAACCATATTTTGAAGCCTAAATTACCATTACAGGTTCACCCTGCTGATCGGAACAGCCATATCCCAGTACCAAATAACACCTATCAATAACACCGTCGGAGTCTACTACCACGACGAAACGAGGATAGTAATTTCCAATGATAGATGGACCTTACTAGTCCATAAAAATCTATCAAGCCTCGAAGAAGCCTTCACCAACAACAACAAAATTTTAGAATCAATTGTCAAGATATTCACCCACGATACACGTGAAACAAAGGAATTCCTAGTCAAAGTCAAAACGCACGTAACGCTTCTAAACCAAATATCAAATTCACTTAAGATAAAATTTGAAGAAGTCTTTATTAACACCAAACGATTCAAACGCGGTATATTAAATGGAGCAGGTAGCATATTTAAAGCAATTACCGGCAATCTAGATGCTGAAGACGGACAATTCTTCACAGACAGTATCAATAAATTAAACAACGACCAACATCAAACAGAAAACCTCCTGAAAAATCAAATATCTGTTACCTCTACCGTCATAAAAACCTTTAACGAAACCGTCCAAAATATGCAAATCAACATAAAAACCTTTAACGAGGACATGAAAAAGATTCAAACCGCATTACATAAAATAAATGACAGAGTCTCACTGGTTCAAGCCGAACTAAAATTTGTTGAAACATGTGAAAAGTTAACTGAAAGTTACCTGTACCTTCAGAGTAACCTAGACGACATCTTAAATTCAATCACCTTTGCCCGCCTGAAAATAATACATTCTTCAATTATTACACCTGAAAATTTGATTACCGCCCTTCAGGAAATCTCTCAAAACCTAGTAAAAAATAATTTACCTCTTCCCGTAAAATACTCAAAAATTCCCCAATACTTGGAAATTATCGAATTAGAAGCCTTTCAGTCAAAATCAGATCTTGTCTTTGTTTTAAGAATACCATTAGTAGAACAACAACTTTACACCTTGTATCATTTATACCCTATCCCGATTCTAGACAATAGAACTGGCCTACACCACGTTCTGTCATTTTCTCAAAAATTCATTGCACGAAACGATGATTCTTTAATGTACATCCCTGTCAAAGATCTGAGCTCATGTAAACAACTAGATGCTCGCAAGAAATTATGTTCAGACCTTTACGCCTACCCGATCGACAGCAGTGCAGCATGCGAAGCGCAGTTACTGAAGAATTTCAGGAAAATTCCTGAAAACTGTGAAAGTTCTCTCGTTTATGGACAAGGCTATAACGTTCAGAAACTACAAAATAATGTGTGGTTAATAATTGTCTCCGAACCTATCCATATAACCATAAACTGTAAGAAAATGGACACAAAAATTACTAGTGTTAATAAGAATTCAATATTAAAACTCCATCCGGACTGTTACGCGTTTGTCGGTATAACGAAAGTGCAAGCCGAAGACCACAACACAATTAACATTACGGACAATTCACATCCAGTGCTTATACCCTATGACTGTTGTAGTGACATCCCCGGGAAATTTCAACTTCCCAAATTAGAACCTCTCCAGTTCGATCATCTAAATGTAGAAAATTTAGATATAGCTAACCACAAACTCGAACAATATTCCAGAGACTTAGACAAACTAATAAATGAGCCTTTTATAACTAAACATTTTTCTCTAAGTGTGTACATAACCATTGGGCTCGCAATCTGTCTCCTCACTTCCTACATCGCCTGGAAATGCAAGAAAAGATGCTGTTGGTATAAGAAATCCAAGGATACAACCCCTAACGAGATGCTGAAAAGAATTAACACCCTCCTGAGAAGAAGACCTCATCTACGTACAGAAGAAGAAGAGATACCCGATTTTTCCTAAAAGTCGGTGTATATCACCAACTTTTCAAAAAGGAAGGGAGTTGTTATATACTAAAATCACGTATACCTTATAAGAGATATATCGTTCCGTATATCATAAAGTAATTCGATATCCTTATCTGGATATGTGATATATTAACGATAACAGCTTCCTCGACAAAACAAACTCATGTGAAACGCTGGCATAGCATTAATTCTGAGAATGCCTATGCCGCGTTAACAATATTATGTTATAAATATAACCAACACTGACACCGCAGCTCAGTTATCATTTTATTATTGTACCGAACGTATCTAACTATTATATAAATAATCATTCTTAAAGTGTAACCAATATTAAATAATCAATTGTTGTAAAAGTGAAAATAAATATTTTTTAAAAAGTGATTTTAACTTTGAGTGATATAAAATATATATATATATATATATATATATATATATATATATATATATATATATATATATATATATATATATATATATATATATATATATATATATATATATATATATATATATATATATTTTTTTTTTTTTTTTTTTTTTTTTTTTTTTTTTTTTTTTTTTTTTTTTTTTTTTTTTTTTTTTTTTTTTTTTTTTATATATTTTTTAATTTTTTTTTTTTTTTTTTTTTTTTTTTTTTTTTTTTTTTTTTTTTTTTTTTTTTTTTTTTTTTTTTTTTTTTTTTTTTTTTTTTTTTTTTTTTTTTTTTTTTTTTTTTTTTTTTTTTTTGAATTTTTAAAAACTGTTTATTTAATTAAGAGTCAACGTTGACTCTGCAGAAATAAGCGGATTGAATATAAAATGTTTATTGGAACATGGTGAGTATAAAACTGAGTTCAAAAAAGTTATTACATTAATTTATAAGCTTACTGCTTAAGCTAGATAAGCGCTTCTCAGACTTGGAACAAAGCAAGTGCTGAATTGACAATTTGTAATTCTAGGAGAGAATTTGTTATCGGCAATGTAGATAAAATATGATACTCTGAGATATTATGAAGTGAAGCCAAAGTCGTGTATAAGTTAATATACAGTGGCGTAGATATTATATAACAACTTCCCCCTTATTAAAAAAGGATGTGTTTATACAACAACTTTTGGATAATACAAAATTTAAAATATAAATCAAATTGTAAAATAAGAATTGAAATATAAAATGTAAAAGTAGATTATGAGCGTAAAAGTGCAATAATTATAACATGTAAAATGCACTATCTAAAATGTAAAATGCAAAGTGTAAAATGTTAAACGTAAAATATAAAATGTAAAAGGTAAAAAGTGTAAAACAGTAAAAATTAAATATAAATGGTAAAAATGCAAAAAGTTAGTATACAATACAAAACGTTATAAAAAATAAAAGCGAATACAATTTTTTTTTAAATGTGATAACATTCACTGGAGTCAATAGGGTTCACAATGAGTTATTGAGGTCTACGATAAAGCACAGAATGCACAGAGTTTTTTTTATTTTTAAGTGAGTTCTATTGCTTCATTTTCCTCTTCGTCGCGAATCGGAGGTCGTTTCCTTGTGGGGATTATGTTAGTGAAACTTCTGAGGGTTCTACTAGATCCTGGTGGAGGTGGAGGTGATGTAGTTACGTCGATGGCTAATCTTACGTCTTCTTCTGATTTTGCATTTACAAAATATGTAGAGAATTAGTAGTCCAAAAATTAGTGTTATTATGAAATATGTGAACCAGGATATGTGTTTGGTAATAAATGGTTCATTGATTAAATCATCCAAGTCATTCGAGTATTGATCCAATTTATGTTTGGCAATCTCGAGGTCTTCAGTGTTTAGATTGTTTAGTTTGAACGGTTTTAATTTTGATAATTTAGTTTTGTCTGGAAGTTCGTTACAGCATTCATATGGAATTTGATTAGGGTGAATGTTCTTTTTAACATCTAGTATTTCGTTTGAGCTGGCTTAGATTTTGGTTATACCAACGAAAGCATAGGAAGTGGCAAATTATTTTTCTGCAAATTTTGTGAAATTTCTTGTAATGAATTAATTAAGTGCTCTGGCGTAATGATAGAAGTGTGAATAATTTTTAAGCGTGCAAATGTTATTGAATTTAGAATATCATTGAGATCGTTTTCAATGTACAAATAACTAGCCATTAATTGTTCACAAATTTCAAGAAATTTTAGTTTTGAATTGACTATTTGTATATCATGTTGTGTACTTAGGATAGCGTCCTCAATTTCCCTTGATATCATCGTTAAATGTTTGTTCGTCGATTTGTAATTTTTGAATGTTCAAGTTAAAATTTCTAATGACTGACGTTGTTACTGAAATTTGGTTTTTCAACAAGTTTTCTAGTTCATGTTCGTCTCTATTTAATTTATTTATGCAGTTAGAATAATATTCACCATCTTCGGCATCTAGATTTTCGGAAATTGATTTAAAAATTGTACCTATACCGTTTGGAATTCCGCGTTTGTACCATTTTTGTGTCAAGATAGACTTCGTTAAATTTTGATTGTATGTTTTTAGAAATTTGTGTTAAGAGACTAAGATGGGTTTTAACTTCGCTTAAAAAGGTATGCATATTATGATAGCAGGGTCAAGGGTGTTTAGGATGGTGTCTAGAATATTGTCATTTTTGTCAAAAGCTCGTTTTAATGATGATATGTTTTTGTGTACCAATAATGTCCATTTATCGTTCGTCACTACTATATCTGATCTTTCATGGTAGTAAATTCCTATAGTATTATTTATGGGTGTAATATTATACTGGGTGACTGCTAGAGTAGCTAATCCGAACAGCAGGATTAACCTGAAACCAAGGTTAACTTTCAGAATATGGTTTCATTCTGTCGAAATTTACTTTAGATGTTTGGTTAGTATTGGGATTATGCAAGGTTGCTGAAATTTGAAAAATCTCGATTATTTCAAAAGGACCGTTAAATTTATTTTATAATTTGTCTTTAATTTGTGATTTTTTTACATACACTTTATCGCCGATATTATATTCATAGCGATTTTCAGGGACGTGTTTATCAAAACGTGTTTTAGTCTTTCCCTTCTTGTTCTGAATGCGGCTACGCTCTATTTTGTAATAATGTGATATTTTATTATTTAAATCTCGGACATATTTGGTTATTAGCTCCTTTTGGTTGTACAAAGTTTTAGGAGGTCGGTTTGATGTGTGATCAAAAACTAATTCGTATGGAGTAAAATCATGTGATTTATTTGTCCAATTGTTGTAACAAATTACTGCATATGGCAAAATGGCAAACGGATGTTCGTTAGGGTTCTCAGTTTTGTGGACTCTAATCATTTCCGCTAATGTTGCATGAAACCGTTCTAATGAGCCGTTAGATTGCGGATGTCCTATACTTGAAAAAGTTAATTTTATGTCGTATAACGTGCAAAGATCTTTTAATAAGCTATTGTCAAATTCACGACCATAATGGCAATGTATTCTTAGGGGTGTACCATAGTGTTGGAAATATAGTAACAAGGTATTGACACATTTAGCTGTTTTATCCGGAAGTGCAAAAGCTTGCGTAAATTTGGTTAATTCGTCGCGAATAGTAAGGGCGTGGTTTCGTGTGGGTGATTCAAATATGTCAATGTTAATTCTCTCGAATAGTGTTCGTGGAGTTTCAGTGATTACTTAAATTTTTGCGAAAAACTTTGGTCTTTTGACAAATTTCTCAACTCTTTATAAAATTTTCGCCGCCTTTAGATAAGCTTCGCCAATTATATTTTTGCGTAATTCTTCGAATGGTCTCGTTTATTCCGCGGTGTAATTTATTTTTTCGAGAATGGTTTTGGTCTAATATAATTGGAATTTGATCTTCATTTGGGACTTGTACCGTATTTTGACAGATTACTAGTTTTAAATCCTTTTCTGCAAAGATGAATGAGAATATTTCCAATGTTGGCAAGTCTAGATAATTTTCAACGTGATACGTTTGCGTAAGGTCGAATTTAGTTTGATATTTAAATAATTTAAAGAATAAAGTGTTATTAACAGATTCCAGATCGAAAGGTAGAGGAATGATAAAATATTTCCGTTTCCGAACAGTCTTACTTGAAACAGTATTAATTTGGATATTATGAAAATCAGGGCGTTCCTCAAAAAATATCTTCGATTATTTTATATTGCAGATCTTCCAATTTATTTTGTTGAAAGAATGTAATAATATTCTTATGTTCCCTGTCTAACAATTGTTTGCTAGAAAATTGAATTTTGGAATAATCGATGTGATTTTGTTTTATGTAAATTAACAAAGGTGTCGAATTCATGAGCGATCTGTTCGTCTGTAATGTCATTAGTGTGCTCTTCGTCGTTTGTGTCATCATCATTTGCGGCTAAGATTTTCGAATTAAATTTGGAACAATCCGAAAAATGATTTATTTTTATCCTAGGTAAAGCGTCTGTATTTTTGTTAAACTCTTCGAGTTTTAAATGCA
The DNA here is from genome assembly GCA_029963845.1 of Rhamnusium bicolor. Taxonomy (NCBI): domain Eukaryota; kingdom Metazoa; phylum Arthropoda; class Insecta; order Coleoptera; family Cerambycidae; genus Rhamnusium; species Rhamnusium bicolor. Next base: position 73,085 of record JANEYF010000225.1, read on the forward strand.
GCGTGCTAATCTACTTCCTGGGTCTTTTATGGAAAATAACCAGGTGAGTGATCGATGGTCTGTGATTAGTTTGAACTTTCTACCGAATAGGTATGGTCCAAAGTGCTTAACAGACCAGACTATGGCGAGAAGCTCCCTTTCAATGGTTGAATACCTGGTTTCGGCATTGCATAAAATTCGAGAAGCATAAGCAATGGATAAATCTTTACTAATAGGTCCCTGCGAGAGTACTGAGCCGATCGCGAACGCGCTTGCGTCCGTAGTTAACATGAAAGGTTCATCGAAATTTGGATAAATTAAAATAGGTGATGTGGTTAATATTTGTTTAAGTTCGACAAATGAATTTTGGTAATCATTATCAAAGTTGAAGGGGACGTCTTTTTGTAAAAGTTTTGTCATTGGTTTAGTGATTTTAGAGAAATTTGGAATAAATCTTCGATAATAACCTGCAAGTCCTAAAAACGATTTAATTCTTTTTTGATCTGTAGGTTGTGGAAAATTTAAAAAATAGCGTCAACTTTACTCGGGTTAGGTTTTACACCGTCCTTTGTTATTAAATGTCCTAAATACGTACCTAGAGTTGAAACAGAAACACGTGCGGAGCGAAGCTCTCGTGAAGAACCCGAAATAAACCGGTTAAAATAGTGACAAAAAAGTAAAAAATTGGTCCAAGTATCGCTAAAAGATTTGCGTATCGAACCATATAGGTGACCGGCTATAGAATAGTGAAAATAATTTAAATAAATAAAAACAATACAGTGTAGTAATAGTGTAGTGGTAAATTGGCTTAGCCCAGGTCAGAGTGTAACATTTGTGCTACTGTAATAAATAAAAGGAATAGCCGTTGCCAGCAAGTAACCTCTCTATCTGTAACCCAGGCAAACACATTTCTCAAGTAATAAAGAACAGGCCCGTAACTACAGCAGTTATGGATATAAAAAAATACAATCGAACTATCGCTAGAACTAAAAGTGGATTTAATACTAAAAACGGTAGTAAAAACTAATGGGGATATCGAGCTACTCACAAATAAAGTAAATAAACTCGAAGACGAAAATAAACAACTTAAAATTCAAGTAAATTATTTAGAAAATCAACTAAATATTCTGGACTCTCAAAATAGGATTAACTCCCTAGTACTTTATGGAATAACTGAGGACAAAAATGAGAACCAGCTAGTCCTCGAAAAAAAAAGTGTTAAATATTATCACACAAGAAAATGGCGGTTTAGGTTTAAATGAAATACAATCGAACGATATCCAAATGGTTTCCAGAATGGGTAATAACGAATCTGGAAAAAGACCCACAGTCATTAAATTTCTTAACTATAAAACAAAAAACATGATCTTCAAAAACAGTAAAAAATTAAAAGGCACAGGGTACTCAATCTCCCCTCATTATTCTGCCCGAGATCAGGATGCAAGAAAGAAACTGCTACCATATCTGGAGCAAGCCAAGAAGAGCGGCAATTCTAAAGCGTACATAAAAAGCACCAAACTATGGATAAATGGCAGATCGTACACACTGGCTGAATGTGAAAGCACTTTTAAAGATAACGCAACCCTCAACCTAAACCCACAGTTATATCAACTGTCACAGCAAGAGTCGCAGACGGACCAACAACCCCATACTTTCCAAAATCAACCAAGAATACTTAGAAAACAAGCTCAACGAAAAAACTAATCAGCACTCTCACGATTTTTCACCAAAATATCCAATGTATATCCAACAAAGTGAATGACATTCAAGTTTTTCTCGAAAATAATCCAGAAATTCAAGTCTTATGTATTTCCGAACATTGGCTGCTAGATAGCAATTATTGTGCACCATTTAATGGTTATAATTTAATCTCATGTTACTGCAGAAAATCGAGCATACACGGTGGAGTATTAATCTTAACAAAAGATAACTTAGATTTTGAAAATATAAATAACCTGCGGACACAAACAATAGAAAAAGAATTTGAAGATGCTGCAACTGTAAGTAAAAGTTTGAAAATGATTATAATCTGCATGTACAGGTCTTCAACTTGTCAGGGTAAGTCATACAACATTTTCTTCGATCTTTTCTACGCGTTATTATTAGAAATCAACGATTCATACCCAAATTATGTGCTGGTAATATGTGGCGATTTTAATATACATTTTGAAAAAGATAATCAACAGACAAACAACTTCCTATCGCTGCTAAATGTATTTAATTTATCTACCACCATCAACACTCCTACAAGGGTTGTAAACAACTCTAACTCTCTAGTAGACAACATACTGATCAATGATACAGGAAAAGTACTAAAAACTTCAAATAACGATTACGGTCTCAGCGATCACCATGGGCAAAAAATTACCCTCCAATGCGCATCCTTCAGTCTTGAACCTCTAAAAATAGAAAAAAAGAATTTTCAGCCCCAAAAATAAAATCATTTTTAAAAATCTAATTTCTGAAATTGACTGGAGCACGCTGTACACAGAAACTGATGTAAATGTGGCTTGTGAGGTTTTTTTACGATTATTTCAACAGGTTCTTTAATGTGGCTTTTCCAGTTAAACTTATTAATATCAATCATGAAAATAAATGTCCGGGTTGGATTACAGAGGGAAAAATTCCATACCACAAATACATTCTTTAAAAATTACGTGAGCAACTACTGTAAAATTCTGGAAAAAAATCGTCATCATTGCAAAATAACGTTATGCAAATAATTGTATTACAAACTCATCGAATAAAATAAGATCGACCTGGCGATTAATTGACTCAAACATAAAACAAAAAACGGCTAAGACACACGATAACATTAATGTTCTAAACCAAGAAAATGAACTAATCACGGATCCACTCGCCGTAGCATCAGAATTTCAAAAATTCTACTTAAATGTAGGGAAAGAACTAACAAAAAATATAACCAGCAAAAAACAAGCTATGGCTTACGTAACAGCAGTAAAATCCAATATGAGTAACTCATTTTTCTTTTCACCATTGATAGAAGCAGATATAAAACAAATGATAAAAAATTTCAAACAAAAAAACAGTACAGGGTCGGATGATATTCCAATAACAATAATAAGCGATGTAGTTGACCCCCTTATAAAACCAATAACTTACATAGTTAACTTATCTTTAATAACAGGAACTTTTCCAAGTTGCCTTAAACATGCAGTAGTTAAACCGCTATTTAAAAAAAGGCGAATAAACTGAAATCTCAAATTACAGACCAATATCACTTCTATCAGTAATATCTAAAATCCTGGAAGCTGCTGTTAAGGAGCAAATTACCAAATACTTAGAAAAAAATAAAATATTTTCAAATAGTCAGTACGGCTTTAGAAGTGGAAAAAACACAACGGCAGCTACCTTCGATCTAATCTGTAATATAAATGAAATATTAGAAAATAGAGACATACCAGTTACTGTCATTTGCGATTTATCGAAGGCTTTCGATTGCGTCGATCACAAAATTTTACTTGACAAAATGGAGCATTATGGTATACGGGGTATTGTTCATGATTGGTTTAAATCCTACTTAAATGACCGCACTATGTCTGTGAAGATAACGGCAATTGAGGGGGAGCGAATAAACAAACTATCAACAAACCCGGGCTATATAAAATGTGGGGTTCCACAAGGCTCTATCCTGGGACCAACGTTATTTTTAATTTACGTAAATGATGTAACAGCAAATTTCCCACTCGCGAAATTCTCACAATTTGCTGACGATACAAGTATCACTCTACAGCACAAAAACTTAGACGATTTAATTAGTATAATAAAGATTTTACTAGAGGATTTAAGCGACTGGTTCGCAGCAAATAAGCTGGTTTTAAATGTCAATAAAACTTTTAACATTCTATTCCAACCAAATAAAACTCTACCTCATACTGTTATCTCAACAAACAGTGGAGATGTCATCCCTACATCTACCGTTAAATTCCTCGGAATTCACTTGGACCAACAGTTAGACTGGAAGATCCACATTATAGAATTAAATAAAAAATTAAGCCATGCAGTTTATGCCATAAGTACAATTAGGAAAAATATAGGCTTCAATGTTGGTAAAACAGTGTATTATGCATACTTCTATTCTCTTATGCAATATGGAGTAGAATTCTGGGGAAACTCAACCACCGCCAAGACAACATTCTCAGTACAAAAAAAAGCCATCCGAGCTTATTCAATTTAAATACTCGGGACTCATGTAGATATTACTTTAAAAAGCACTCTATATTTACTCTAACGAATTTATACATATATAAAATCAGTATAATGATATACAAAGAACAAAAAAGCCTTTCCACACCCGCTGATACGCATAACCATGATACGCGATACAAAAACATATACCGAACGCCATCATACAACTTGAATGTAAACAGAAGAGGACCCGTATATGCAGGTGTAAAAATATTTAATCATCTACCAGAAACAGTTCAGCATACACCATCTTTAAATCTATTTAAAAAGCAATTGAAAGATATCCTAAAAACCAAGGTCTTCTATAATTTAAATGAATTCTTTGATGATGATTTTAACTAAAACAACAGGTTATTTGTGTTTTTGTAACCCGAGTACATACACCAAAAAAAAAAAAATCAACACCACTCATATTTAATGTATGCTTATTTAATTTAGTTCAATTCTGTACTTTAAGGTAGCTGTTTTAATGTATTATTAGGTATCACATGATCAGATATAAAAAAATCCTTTGAATATACAGACCGAACTATACAATATATTTTCTCTAAGGCTCGAAAAAAGCCAGAAGTATGTATCTATCCCATAACATAATACATGTATACACTATAACAATTATTGTAGTTTATAAGATATATACTGTGGGGAAATAAAATATTTCTATCTATCTATCGATAGATAGATAGATAGAAAAGAAGTCGCATAGATAATGCGACTTCTTTTCGTAGAAATTCGCATTTATCGGGTTGTATTTTTAAAGTCGCTTGAATACCTCGGTTAAGCGAGAAATATGTTCGTGAATGGTAGGTGAATAAACGATAATGTCGTCCATATAGACAAGACATCTTTCATTTTGAATTCCGAGTAAAATATTGTCCATCACTCTTTGAAATGTCGATGGAGCATTCCTTAAACCGAAGGGCATGCGTGCGAATTCATAGTGTTCGTTCTCAACTGTAAAAGCAGTTTTTTGAACGTCCTCGGGGTTAATTTCGATCTGATGGAAACCCGATGCCAAAAAAATCTAATGCGGTAAAATATTGACATTTTCCAAGCTGGTCTAAAAGATCCGATATGTTAGGCAAAGGATATTTATCTCCGACTGTTACTTCGTTGAGTTTTCGATAGTCAACTACAACGCGCCATTTTTGTTTACCAGAAGCATCAAGTTTTTTTGGAACTACCCAAACAGGGGAGGACCAGGGTGAAATTGAATGTTGAATGATACCCTGATTTAACATTTTTGATACCTGATTTTTTACTTCTTCTTTGTGAATTTGGGGATACCGATAAGATTTTGTAAAAATAGGTTTCAAATTATTAGTGTCAATCGCGTGTTTAATTTCGTTTGTAAAAGTCGGGTTATCTCCTTCTAAGTAGAAAGTGTCTTGGAAGTCTAAGCAAAGCTGCGTTATTATTTTGGCTTCTTCTTCGTTTAGATAGTCCAAGCGTAATTCATTTTTTATTTGGAAATTTCTGTCTGTCTGTATGTATGGGTCAGAATTTTGAGTATTTAAATTAAAAATTGATTTAAAATTTTGAACTGGTTCGAGGTTTATTGCAAAAAATGATAGTTTTAGTAATCGCGTTTGCGTTAATTACTGTTGTTACAAATTTGCCTTTTTCATCTATTTTTATCAGAGCATTAGGTAAGCGTACCTTTTCAATTTCCTGCGCTTGCAGTATAGCGTCGGTGTTAACTAAGTTACATTTTAATTTGCAAACTTTTTCAGTACGAGGTTCGATCGAAATTACGTTTCGGATAGAATTTTGAAATTTATTTTGACATAACTTGGGAATTACGGGTTCTGAGTTTTCTGATACTTTAAAAAGTTGATAAGTTTTGAAATTGGTTATTAATCGTTTAATTTTAAAATCAACGACACATTTGTAATGTTCCATAAAGTTGGAACCTAAAAGTCCATCAAATTCTATGTCCAAATTATAATTGTAAATTTTATGGGGATCGCTGGGTATAAACGCAATTAAAATTGATTCTTTAATAATTAATTTTTGATCAGTTATGCCTTGAATTAAAACATTTTCTGGGTATCTTTTTGATTTCCAAGTATTTGGTTTAAAAATGGATATTCCAGCACCGGTATCTATCAAAATTTTGAAATTGTTGTTAGAGTCTTTAATATAAGTTTTTCGAATTTACGGTGTGAAGCATTGTTCTTCGTCTGGGTCTCGTAAATTCATATTTTGTATTTGGTGGGACATTTGTTCGATTTGTGTTGAAGTATCCCTGGGATACTCCGGACCTGTCCAAAAATCCCGAGGATTAGCGGTATAATCCTCGCATACATTTTGAGAGTTAGCTGTACAACTGTCATGCAAAAAATTCAGAATTAGCAGTATAATTCTCATACAAATCTTGAGAATTAGTAGTATAATTCTCTTGCTGGTTAATAGAAAAATCTAAATTTGATTTGTAATTTTGGGGATAGTCTTCGAGTTGTGGGTCGTTATAATTATCATACTGATTGTGAAAATCGGTATTTTCAAATTCTTGTGGATTATAGTAATCGTTAAGGTTTACATGATGCGTCCTTTGTGGGTTAAGACGATTAAAATTACTATTTTGTTGATTGAAAGGTCTGTTTTGAAAATTTGAATTAGGCCTCACTCCAGGAGATCTATTTTGTTGCGATGGACCTGGTTGTTAGAAATTTTGTGTGGCAAAAATTTTCTTTGAGGATTAGAAAAATTTTGATTTGCGTACGTAGGTCTAAAATTTTGGTTTTGTGGAGTAAATTGTTGCCGTGTACGGCACTCGTTAAAGGAGTGACCATTTCGCTTACAATAAGAACAGAACTTTTGATTATTAAAATTAGATGTCTTTGGTAAATTTTGCATAGGTTTATTTACAGTTTTATTTATAAATTTTTGAGATTCAAAATAAGATAACTGAAGGTCCTTTTAACACGATTTATCGCATTCAACATATTTCGTGGGTCTCCGGCTCTTACAATTTGTCCTATTTTTGGTTCTAATCCGGATAATATGGTAGTTATTTATGTCATATTTTCAATTAAATTAAATTGCGCGGTTTTTTCTTCAAGCGTGAGGCATTGTTTTTGCACAACGGCATGCATTTTTGCGTTGTGAGTTTGCAATCTCGAAATAAAAGTTAAAGCGGTTTCGTTAGGTAGTTGGTGAACACGCTTTAAGTCTTGTATTAAAGCGGTCAAATCGCGTGGATTGCCAAAATGAGCATTGAGTAATACTTTTATTTCGCCCCATGTATTTGGGTTGTGTGAATTTACTATTTCTACGGGTTTACCGCGAAGTTTATTTTTAATGTGCAAGGTTAATAAAATGCGTTGATCGTCTACGGCCATGCCCTGGGCATGAATACAGGCGTTTATAAAGGTTTGCAAAAATATAGGATTGCCATCGAATTCTGGTACAATCGAGAAAATGTCACTTAATTTGTAGGGTTCGATACTAGTACTTTCGGTTGTGAGAGACATGTTGCTAGATATTTAGATGTTATCGAACTAAAATTAGGTAAAATAATAATAATAATAATAATATTAATAAGGGGTGCAAAGGACCGGCAACCTCCACGTTGGTGCACATTGGACAGGCAGAGGCAACTCTGCCTGAGTAATGCCGGCCGGGAGTACCAATGCTAACTACCCTGGTACTCTTTTTGCTATGGTTCCATATAACCTTAGAAGGGCCCCTCACATTCGACCTCAGTCGGATGGAGGTCAAGGACAGATGGGAGGGGCCTTACCGGACGGTCCTAACGATGATGACAATGCGATTGTACATGGACGCTTTAAGTGGCCGAGGGAACTTCGGGCTGACTGACCTGTCGCGAGAGTAGCGAACCTGAGCGAAGGGGATACATGGCGCGATTGCATGCACTTTGGTGCGAAATGCATCCAGAGCATCGCGCCTTCTCTCAGCAACATCTGAGAGATCAAGTATCCTTTCTGCTCAGGACAGGTTATGTAAGGGCACCCCGTCAGCCGGAAGAACTGCCAGCCGCAGTCCCACCGCGGCAATTATTAGGTGATGGGGAAAATCCTTTAGAGTTCACCGATGTAGACTTAAGGACGAGGGTTAGCCTTAACACCAGGGCTAACCTAAAGCCACAAGACCTAGCTAGAATGGACGAGGTCATCGATGAGGAAATTCCGGAAGATGCCGACATCTGGCCAATCAACAGTGCCGTGTACAACGCCACGAAGCAACTCGTCCCCCGTGAGAGGTCAACCAATCACGGGGTCGAGAAAGCCAAGCGGCGTGTACAGAAAATCGAGGGCAAGATACAGTCGGCCAGACAACACGCGGAATATATGACGACTGGTAGAGTTTTTACTCCCAGAATCCGGCGCATAGCAGCCGGATTAAGACGTCAACACCATACTCTAAATCTGACAGTGATGCTTACCATCAAGCAGCACTGTCTAGATAGGATCCGAGCGCTCATGGTGATAAAGAAAACATTAAAGAGGCGGGTGAGGAGTATGGAACAAAACAATTTGTTCCGTACGAATCCTTCCCGCCTCTTTCAAGAGCCACAGCGTGTTGTAGATAATCCCCCGATTGTAGAAGATGTCGAAACCTTCTGGAAGGGAATCTACGAAACGACGCGTCCATTCAATAGCGACACTCCATCAATTACACACTTCGAGGCTCTGTGTCACAGACATCGTGAAGAGCCAGATGAAGTGTGCCCGGCAATCAGTACGGAGGAAGTCCAGCGAGCACTTGTTGGTACCAAGAACTTCGCTACCCCGGGCCCAGACGGCATTAACAACTGGTGGTGGAAGAAATTTCCTTCCACTCACCGCCGTCTGGCGCGTATTTTCAACTCATGGTTGAACGAGGAGCAGCAGATTCCGGACTGGTTCGTCGAGGGACGTACTGTGCTTATCCCCAAAAAGGGAAATCTTTCCGTCCCGAGGAATTATAGGCCGATCACTTGCCTCAACTCCTGCTACAAGATATTTACACGTATCTTGTATGCTAGGACACTGAGGTCTGTTGATCCGGTGTTCCAGCAGATACATGAACAGCGTGGTGCCAAGAAGGGCATGGCAGGTTGCAAGGACAGCCTGCTGATAGACCGCTGTATTACACAGGATTCTGTGCAATACAAGCGGAATCTATCGATGGCCTGGATTGACTACCGCAAGGCATTTGATACAACATCGCACGAGCTATTGTTGCACTTGCTCGAATGTCTTGCGGTACCAGCACCACTAGTGAGATGCATAGAACAGCTGCTGCCACTCTGGAAGACTCGCTTCACCATAACATCAGGTGCACAGGGGATCACGACAGAGCAGGTGGCATTTAGGAGAGGAGTTTTCCAGGGCGACTCCCTGAGTCCTCTCCTCTTCTGCATCTCACTGCTACCGTTGTCTGCTGGGCTCCGCCAAACACGCGGGTATCAATGTGGACCACCCAGCGACCGGAGGCATAAGGTCACCCATCTATTTTATATGGATGATGTTAAACTTTATGCCTCCGGAGAGCGCGAACTACAAAACGCTCTTAGGGTGGTCGAAGAATATACGCGGGTAATTGGTATGGAGTTCGGGTTGGACAAATGTGCAGTCGTCCACCTCAAGAGAGGACGATGCGGGGAATTTCCTGAAGATGCGCAGCTCGCAGACGGAAGCATCCTAAGACATCTGGATGCCGGAGAGACCTATACATACCTGGGTGTGCAACAAAGGCACATCCAAGATGTAACACAAATAAAGGATTCTCTCCGCGGCAAGTACAGACACCGCCTCCGAAAGATTTGGTCTTCCGAACTTTCGGGGGAAGAACAAGGTGTCTGCAACTAATATGCTTGCCGTTCCGATTCTGCTCTACTCCTTCGGAGTAGTAAAGTGGAGGGTAGATTAGCTGCGCCAATTAGACAGAGATACCCTCAAGATGATGAATATTCACAGAAGTATTCATCCTAGATCGTGCGTTCCTCGTGTGTACCTCCCACGTCAACGGGGGGGCCGAGGACTCTTGAGCCTGGAGTGTACGTATGGCAGAGTAGTACTGAGTATGGCATGTAACATACTCAGGAGCTCAGATCCCCTCTTGCGGTTCGTAAAACATCACGAAACTGTAGGAGTGGGAGCAGGATTGTTCAAGGCAGCAAAAAGAGCCGCAGATGAACTCGGTCTCGCATTTGACATCAGGCGAGGAGGCCGGCGAGGTGCTGATGCCGGATTTACTGGAACTACTCGTTCCCGACTGTCAGGCTAATCCAAGCCAACAAGCCTGACATAGTCCTCCTCGACCATCAACTCAAGGTGATGTATGTTATCGAGTTCTCGGCACCTGCTGAGAAAAACATCACCTTGAAGGAGGAGGAGAAACGGACCAAATATCGCGATCTCCGGTACGAGCTCCAAGTGCTGTACCCAGGCTACTCGGTCAAAATGGTCGTCCTTATTATCGGTGTACTCGGAGGGATAAAGCCTACGCTGCTCTCGGAACTGAAGATCATACCGGCCTGCCAAAAACCAGCCGAGTGGCTGGCAGGTCAAATGCAGAAGGCGGTCATTCTGGGTTCTCTCCGTCTGCTTAGGGCACACGATTCTGGTATCTACAGTCACTAACCCTGCGGGATGCGGGAAGTGGCTGTAATTGATGCGCCGGCGCGACTCCCGTGAGGCGTCGGAGGCCACGGGAGTACTGACCGGCATCGGGAAACCGAAAAAAAAAAATAAAATAATAATAATAATAATAAATTGTCTTTATTTTCAATAAACGAAAATACAAAGAAGTTGAAAAAAGCCGAAGATCAGATGGTTATGCGGGAGCATAACTACTGCTTTTCATCTTAAGCTTATGTCGAGTAAACTGTATCAAGATATATATCTATATTCTACATAAAACAGTATAAATGTATATATACAGAATAATACATAATTTTTTACCTTTTTACAAACAAAAAAAAACAAAAAGAAATTTTAGACAAGCTAAATACATCAGAACCAAACCTTTACAAAAAAAAAAAAATCTACCTTATAATTATTGATCGTTACCTTACAGTCTTTATGCTAAGGAGTTATTTTGCTCAGCTAATAGCAGTTTTTTATATGAACGCTTAAATGATATAACAGACTTACTTTTTTATATTCAGAGGTATTGAGTTGTATATTTTTGTAATTTGGTATGAGAAAGAAGCTTTGAATAACTCTGTGGTATGAGGGAGTGGTGTTAGTGTACCTTTATACCGTAAATTGAGATTGCGAACATCGGTTTGATATGTAATTTTTTTATTTAAATATCCAGGCGCTTCATTTTCTATAATTTTTTTAAAAAGACAAGCAGAGTGTAGTAAACGTCGCCTTGACATGTCTAACCAGCCTATTTTATTGAGTGTATGTGAAATATGTTGCCTACGCCTAATACCAAATATTAATCGTAAGCAAACATATTGCACTACTTGGATTCTTCGGGCATCCTCGGCGTAGATAGTGGGCCCATAAACTACATCACCAAAATTAAATTTAGATAAAATTAATGATTCGCATAGGATTGTTTTAGTCTTTTGGTTTAGAAAAAATCTATTGTTGTATACCATTTTTAGGTTCATATACGCTATGCGTATACAGTTGTTAATATGCATTTTAAATCGAAGATATGTGTCAAAAGTGAGTCCCAAATTTTTAGCATGTTCCACTGGATATATTTGTTAACCATCGACATTTATACTTATTTGTTCAGATATAACTGATCTTATACCCTGTGGACCAAGTACGAGGATAGATGTTTTTTTTGCGTTAATATTTAACGAATGACGCTTTGATATATTTACAATAGAAGCAACATCCTTATTAATATTGTTTATGGCGTCGGCACTATCAGAGGGGTTAAACGACAATAGAGCTGAGTGTCATCAGCGTAAAAGTGTATATGGCAATACCGAAGCGCACTTACAAAATCACATGTATATAAAGTATACAAAAGGGCACCTAGGATTGAACCCTGCGGTACGCCAGATGATATTCTAAGGGGAGCTGATGTTTCGCTATCGATTTTAGTTTTCTGAGTTCTGTTATATAAATAACTTACAAAAAAATGTATTACGTTTTCAGTCATTCCAACATATTTTAATACAGATAGTAATATTTCATGATTTAATGTATCAAATGCCTTCGAGAAATCGATAAGCACCAATACCGTAACATTTTTTCTATCTATTGCCCTTAAAATAGCATCTGTAACATTTAGAAGGGCCGTTTCACAGCTGTGCAACAGGCGAAAACCGGATGGACTTCTGGTAATAAGTCAAATTTTGAAATATGTTCCCGCATTTGCGTATCTATTTCCCTTTCGAGTACCTTGGATAGTACAGGCAGAATACTAATTGGACGCAGGTCCTTAAATTCCTCAGGATTGGTAACTTTAGGAATGGGTTGCACTATCGCCTCTTTCCAAGAATCTGGGAAAACATTCTCCTGAAGACAGAAGTTTACAATATGTGTTATAAAAGGTATGATAGTAGGGCAGCAGAGTAGTATTAATTTAATATTGAGTCCGTCATGGCCTTGGGCATTAGTTTTTATATTATATAAAATTTTTTGTGCATCATTTTCACACACTTATTTAAATTGAAATCGTTCGACACCTGGTTTGACGTTATTTTTATAAAAATTTATAATATCTTGGTCAGGTGCTATTGTGGGTATACAGTTCATATAATAGTTATTCAGACCTTCTGCATTTTTCAAATTATCCGGTATACATTTGTCTTGTTTGCGTATATTTAACAGATGTAAGTCTTTCCATAATTTATTAGTACCTCTTACCCTTAATTCATACTCAAAATATGCTTTTTTCTCATTTCTGCATGCCAAAGTAGTGAAATTACGCAACATTTTGTAATAATTACAGTGAGTTACATTTTTAGTTTGACGCCATTTTGTTCGAGCTTTGTCTCTAAGTGACATGAGCAATCGTATGTTATCAGTAATCCAGGGATTATATTTTTTTAGTGATTCTAATGGTTTTAAGTGGCGCATGTATATTAAAAAAGAGTTAGAATGGAATCGTTAAGAAAGTATATCTTGTCATTTATGTTGTTCATATCAAATATCGATTCAAAGCATATTTGCTTCAGGTCAGCATTAAACAACACGTTATCAAAATTTTTGAAGTCCCTTATTGTCTTGATAACGGGAGAATTTACTTGTCGCGTGATATTTAGATTGCAGCACACTAGGTCATGATCGGACATTCCACTTAAATTAATTACATTTGTATTCTGTATCATATTACCATCATTGTTACTAGTTATAATTAAATCAATTAATGTTAAAGAATTTAGAGTAACGCGAGTAGGTTCAGTTACGAGTTGAACAAAACTAAAGGCGTCTTACAGTGAGTTCAGTTTCTGCAGTGCAGGAGAGTATGATTTTAAAATATCATTGTTAAAATCACCTAGACAGAAAATCTCGTACTGAGGTAAAAACAATGACAAATTTTGTTCTAGAGAATTTAGAAAATTTATATAAGAAATAAAAATAAAAGATTAAAATAATATTTAGTTTGCTATAAAAATATGTTTCGTAGTGTTAATATAGATTGTGGTAGATATTTAGTTTGCAATATAATATGGAAGTTGGATAATCGAAATAAATTATGCACTTATATAAAAAAAAATTAGTGTGATCTTTAAGTCGAACCGTACTTTACGCTCACCTCTCCACACGTATATGTAGCGAGTGGATACAGTTAGAAATATCAGCCAACTAATATGAAAAAAAAAAAATGTTTGGTCTGGAAGTCGAACTGTACTTCACGCTCACATCTACTCACGTATATGTAGCGAGTGGATACAGTTAGAAAAGAGCCAAATCAAAAAAGAATAAAATAAAAATAAAAATGAAAGAAAATTGTTTGGTATTTGAAAAATTTGAAAATGATAATACGAGATGATTCTTATAAATGTTTCTTACTCAATGGTTTTCTTCATGTAGGTTAGTTTAGTAGATTCTTCCGTTTAGGGGTTAGAATCCGCCACCACAGTGAGGACGGGCTCCTTGTTCCAGAAGTTAACTTTCACTAGTTAGGCACCTTGGGATGATCTCCATGTTCTATTGAGTTTCACTACTGGTTAGGCTTCTTGTTCTGGAGTGTTTACGGATCCTACCGACTGCGCCTATTCTTATATTTTTATTTACATGAATGAATTTTTAAAAACTGTTTATTTAATTAAGAGTCAATGTTGACTCTGAAGAAATTAGTGGATCGAATATAAAATGTTTATTGGAACATAGTGAGTATAAAACTGAGTTCAAAAAGGTTATTACACTAATTTATAAGCTTACTACTTAAGCTAGATAAGCTTTTCTCAGACTTGGAACAAAGCAATTGCTCAATTGACAATTTGTAATTCTAGGAGAGAATTTGTTATCTGCAATGTAGCTGTAATATGATACTCTGAGATATTATGAAGTGAAGCCAAAGTCATGTATAAGTTAATATACAGTGGCGTAGATATTATATAACATACATATATATATGTATATATATATATATATATATATATATATATATATATATATATATATATATATGTATATATATATATATATATATATATATATATATATATATATATATATATATATATATATATATATATATATATTGTTTTTCAGGTTTTCGCGGGTGGTGAATGTTAAATTCGTTTTCCGGGTATACTCCAGCGTAGGTGATAGGCCCCGAGCGGGACCGTGGTTGTCTAAGCGACGTTTCGGCAGAATCTCATCTGCCATCTTCAGGTTCTAACAGATAACTGCTTACTGCGGCTTCTGGTTACTCGAACTGAAATTTCAGTTCGAGTAACCAGAAGCCGCAGTAAGCAGTTATCTGTTAGAACCTGAAGATGGCAGATGAGATTCTGCCGAAACGTCGTTCAGACAACCACGGTCCCTCTCGGGGCCTATCACCTACGCGGGAGTATACCCGGAAAACGAATTTAAATATATATATATATATATATATATATATATATATATATATATATATATATATATATATATATATATATATATATATATATATATATATATATATATATATATATATATATATATGTACACAGGGTATTTACAAACTTGGGAATATATTGTTAATGGGAGGTAGTACTTGGTAAAAGAAGTCGATTGCTAAAAATTTACCTTAATAAAAGTTCCTCAGAAGTGGCAAAAATTGTTTGAGAACCGCTGACGAAGCTAGCTGTATGCGAAAGTTATGGCCATAGACATATAATAATGTCTATGGCTCTGGCAATGTTGCCAAATATTATCTCAACGTCCATTACTTAGCGACAATTTTTTTTCTTGTTCCAATAGAATTAGATAAATAAAATCTAACTATTCTACCGATCAAAATGTACTCATTTTTTTAAATTAAATATTTTACTCGAAAATTAAACTTCTTGTAACGGCCAGAAAAGTACAACATTACCCATGGGTTGAATTGTTTTAAAGAATCTAACTACAGCTTAAAACATTTTTCTCACTATTGATTGATTGATTTACATTTTTTTACATCATTAAATTTGTTATTTTTCATAATATCTGTGTTTTTATGGAAATACTCGTGCAAATACAAAATGGAGAATTCAAAATATTTACATCTTTGTGAGCATTGTACAATTTAAAAATGGAAATATACCCAGTCTATTATAATAAATTATAGTGAAGAAATCACTGATAATTGAACTTATTTTTACCATTGTAAAAAACTTCTCTTACAGAAAATTCCTTGAAAGACTTCCTTCCCCAACCACAAACGCACATAATTCCTTCTTTGTGTAGGGCACTACATTCAAAAACTAAATAATTAACAATATTTCCATGTGCAATATTTGGAAATGCATCAAACCCAACCACAAACATAATTCACACAATTCTTTCTTTGTGTAGGCACTACACTCAAAAACTAAATAATTAACAATATTTCCATGTGTAATATTTGGTAATGTATCACCATTTGTAGTGAAGTCTTCTTTTTGAAAGTATAAAACCATCTAAACCGGGTTTCGGCTGATGGATCTAAATCAATACGACACTTTTTCCATATCACGAGACAATTCCATAAAATACAAACTCTATTTTGAGTACACAAAATTAACGAAATAAGATAAAAAGATTTGTTTTAAAACTAATCTTGTTGTTCAAATCTTATTGTTCAGTAACCATTAATATTAGTTTTTAAAACTGCGTTATACACTTAAAACACGTTCTGTTAAGTAAACGACGTTTGTGCTTATTCGATATTACAGCTAACGGGAGTTCCGATGCATATTCACTTCACATACAAACACACAAAGAATTTATTTTTAGTTTCTCTATGCACAAAAAAGAGAAATACGTTGTGACTTGTGAGTACGTTGTGGTACATTTTTTACACATCTTAAAAATTTCCATTTGACATTCAGAGATCACGAAATTCACTACCTCAGGTGTGCAAGCAAACCTACAATCTGGGGACCTGTAATATCACTAAATTACAAACAACCATCATATCACCATTTGTAAACTCTACACAGGGTCGAACTGACCTCATTCGGCCCATAGGCAATAGTTGTAATTTGTCCCCTACGGCCTACCCCCTCCCACCAAGAAAGATCAATCGTTTTCAGGATATAAAGACATCATATACCTAAAATAAACACAATAAAAATTAGTGTTTTTCGTTATTGTTTATTACTAGATAAATGATAAATTCGAACATAAAAGTAAATATCGAAAGGAACAACAATTCAAAAATAAAATATAGTTGGATTTGTACATTGTAAGTACAGGGTACAAGAATATAACAAAAATAATGTATCTTAGAGCTAAAACAATACACTATTTTCTTAACCTATAACCTTATCTCATTCCTTATTTAGTACATTTCAAATTTTAATAATGCACAATAATATAATTATAAACTTCTTAATTAATTAATTAATTATCTATAAGTACTTACTTATAGTATTTTTGCATGAACGGGAATAAAAGAGCATTTTACTACTGAAAACAGGGAGTAAAACAAGCGTTTATTCACTTGGAAACTAATGAACAGTATAAACATAATATAACGTCAACAATTTTATCATGTCAAGCATTTCAATGGTAGAAAAGAATAAAAAAAATAAGAATCAAACATAAACCATAAAATTTAACTTATTTCAAATCAAAATTAATATTAATAGGTCGCAATATTTGGTAATTAGTAATATTTAACAAGTGAGAACGCGTGAACAGTATAAGCGGGTGAACAGTATGAGGACCTGAACGACTAACCCCCGTCTCCAATTCTGATATGTGCATCAGTTAAGCGTGCGCTACGCGCACACTTGGCGCGTCGCGAGGCATCCTCCTCTGTCGCAACAAGAATTTGTGTATTATTGGCCGCCACGCCGTTACGATGCGTCGGATCGAATTCGGTCATAAGACTTATTTGCGTCGTTCGCGACGTAGAATGACACGCCGCGCGCGAATTTGCCGAAAAGGCGTTTTCCAAAATTAGCCCCCCACCCCGGCCACCCAACCCCCTCAAATTTTTTGCGAAAACCTTCCGTCGAACGACGCCCCCCCACGGAAGCGCGTTCCTTCATCTGCATATTTACTATTTTTTTCGGACGATCGAAAATTTTCGGCGCGCCGACGGCCGCCGCGCCGTAACGACGCGCCGTATCGATAAGACTTTTTCGCGTCGTTCGCGATGTAGAATGTCGCGCCGCGCGCGATTTTGCCGAAAAAGCGTTTTCCCCAAATTAGCCCCCTTCCCCGACCCCCCTCGATTTTTTACCGAAAACCCCCGCCGAACGTCGGCCCCCCACGAAAGCGCGTTCCTTAATCTGCATATTTACCATATTTCCCGACCGTTTGAAAAAAAACGCGGAAAAGCGATCGATTTGGTACCTGTACAGGCCGAACGGAGCGTCGTACGCGTTTCGCACCCCTATACTTTTTTTGTAGGCCCAGTCATTGTCCTTTACCATTTAGGGGTCGCGACCCCCCTCGTCTCTACTCGGGGGATGTAGCTATCCCCCTCCACGCACGCCAATGGTGGGGGGGTGGGTCGAGATGGAAATTTTTTCATGTCGTGTCTCCCCCATGGCCCCCCACGGGGTCAAAACGGGGCTCAGAGGCTCGGTGTAGGCTACTCTTGTTGCTCATAGGGCGGCAAGGGGGGGGATTTTCCGGGGCTTATATCTCGGCGACGGGAAGAGCTATCGAGGCGATCTCGACGGCGTCGTACTCGTCTAATCGTCCCATACGGTACTCGAAGCGAGCACTTTTTCGAAAAAACTATTATTTCAAAATTCACCCCCCACCCCCGCGAAAACGGGCGGACGAACCATCTACGTTTATAAGGGCGAAACGTGCGCAAATGCACCCCTTTTACGTGAAAAATTCGTCGCGCCCCCCGGAGCGCTTTAGACCCCACTCGCGTTCCCCGTTAGCGGTATATAACAAGTGTTATAACCTAAACGACTAACCAATGGTCCACCTCCGATATGTGCATAAGTTAAGCGTGCGCTACGCGCTCGCTTGGCGCGGTGCAAGGCATCCTCCTCTTTCGAAAAAAAATTGTATTATTAGCCGCCGCGCCGTTGCGACTTTCCCCGACCCCCCATTGCCCCCCTCGATTTTTTTCCAAAAACCTCTCGCCCAACGACGGCCCCCCACGGAAGCGCGTTCCTGAATCCGCATAGTTACTATTTATTTCGGACGATCGAACGTTTTCGGTGCGTCGACAACCGCCGCGCCGTTACGACGCGTCGGATCGAAATCGGTCATAAGACTTTTTTGCGTCGTTCGTGACGTAGAATGACACTCCGTACGCGATTTTGCCGAAAACGCGATATTCAAAACGGGGCTCAGAGGCTCGGTGTAGGCTACTCTTGTTGCTCACTGGGGGGCGAGGGGAAGGAACATTTTCCGGGGCTTATATCTCGGCGACGGGAAGAGCTATCGAGGCGATCTCGACGGCGTCGTACTCGTCTAGTCGTCCCATACGGTACTCGAGGCGACCGCTTTTTCGAAAAAAACGATTATTTCAAAATTCACCCCCCACCCCTGCGAAAACGGGCGGACGAACCATCTAAGTTTATAAGGGCGAAACGTGCGCAAACGCACCCCATTTACGTAAAAAATTCGTCGCGCCCCCCCGAGCACTTCGCACCCCACTCGCGTTCCTCCTTAGCGGTATATAACAAGTGAGAACGGGTGAACAGTATATGCGGGTGAACAGTATATGCGGGTGAACAGTATATGCGGGTGAACAGTATGAGGACCTGAACGGCTAACCCCCGTATCCAATTCTGATATGTGCATAAGTTAAGCGTGCGCTACGCGCACCCTTGGCGCTGTGCAAGGTATCCTCCTCTGTCGCCGTAACGACGCGTCGGATCGAATTCGGTCATAAGACTCTTTTGCATCGTTCGCGACGAAGAACGACGCGCCCCCCGCGTTTTTGCTGAAGAGGCGCGTTCCGAAATTAGCCCCCCTCTGCGACCCCCCACCCCCCAACAATTTTTTTACGGGAATCCCTCCTCGAATAACATCCGCCCACGGGAGCGCGGTCTTTAATCTGCCGACGAAGTATTTTTCTCGGACGATCGAAAATTTTCGGCGCGTCAGAGGCCGCCACGCCGTTACGATGCGTCGGATCGAATTCGGTCATAAGACTTTTTTGCCTCGTTCGCGACGCAGAACGACACGCACCCCGCGATTTTGCCGAAGAGGCACGTTCCGAAATTGGCTCCCCTCCCCCTCCCCGACCCCCACTCCCCCTCCAATTTTGTCTCGTAAACCTCTTCTCGAATACTATCTATCCACGGGAGCGCGGTCCTTCATGTGCCGACGAAGTATTTGTTCTTACGATCGAAAATATTCGGCGCGTCGAAGGCCTCCACGCCGTTACGATGCGTCGGATCGAATTCGGTCATAAGACTTTTTGCGTCGTTCGCGACAAAGAACGACACACCGCCCGCGATTTTGCCGAAGAGGCGCGTTCCGAAATTAGCCCCTTTTTCCAACACCACCCCCACCAATTTTTTTACCGAAACGTCGAATAATATCCGTCTACGGAAGCGCGGTCCTTAATCTACCGAAGAAGTATGTTTTTCGGTCGATCGAAAATTTCTGGCGCGCCGACGGCCGCCACGCCGTTACGATGCGTCGGATCGAATTCGGTCATAATACTTTTTTGTGTCGTTCGCGACGCAGAACGACATGCACACCGCGATTTTGCCGAAAAGGCGCGTTCCAAAATTGGCTCCCCCTCCCCGACCCCCACTTCCGCTACAATTTTGTTACGTAAAGCCTCTCGAATGCTACGTACCCACGGGAGCGCGATCCTTAATCTGCCGACGAAGTATTTTTTCGGACGATCGAATATGTTCGGCGCGTCGAAGGCAGCCACGCCGTTACGATACGTCGGATCGAATTCCATCATAAGACTTTTTTGCGTCGTTCGCTACGAAGAACGACGCGCTCTCCGCGTTTTTGCCGAAAAGGCGCGTTCCGAAATTAGCCGCCCTCTGCGACCCCCCACCCCCACCAATTATTTTACGGAAATCTCTCCTCGAATAACTTCCGCCCACGGAAGCGCGGTCCTTAATCTGCCGACGAAGTATTTTTTTCGGACGGTCGATTATTTTCGGCGCGTCGATGGCCGCCACGCCGTTACAACGCGTCGGATCGATTTCGGTCATAGGACTTTTTTGTGTCGGTCGTGACGTAGAACGTCACTCCGTACGCGATTTTGCCGAAAAAGCGATTTTTGGAATTAGCCCTTCTCCCCGACCCCCCACCAATTTTTTTCTCGTAAACATCTCCTCGAATAATACCCACCCACGGGAGCACTGTCCTTAATCTGCCGACGAAGTATTTTTTTCGGCCGATAGAAAATTTTCGGAGCGTCGAAGACCGCCACGCCGTTACGACGCGTCGGATAGAATTTAGTCATATGACTTTTTTGCGTCGGTCGCGACGTAGAACGACACACCGTACGCGATTTTGCCGAAAAAGCGATTTGTGGAAGTAGCCCCCACTCCTCGATCCCCAACCCCCCCTCAAATTTTTTCCAAAAACCTCTCGTCCAACGACGGTCCCCCACGGAAGCGCGTTCCTTAATCCGCATAGTTACTATTTTTTCCGGACGATCGAACGTTTTCGGCGCGTCGACGACCGCCGCGCCGTTACGACGTGTCGGATCGAAATCGGCCATAAGACTTTTTTGCGTCGGTCTTGACGTAGAATGACCCTCCGTACGCGATTTTGCCGAAAATGCGATATTCGGAATTAGCCCCCCTCCCCGACCCCCCAGTCCCCCCTCGATTTTTTTTCCAAAAACATCTCGCCCAACGACGGGTCCCCACGGAAGCGCGTTCCTTAATCCGCATATTTACTATTTTTTTTCGGGCGATCGGAAATTTTCGGCGCGCCGACGGCCGCCGCGCCATTACGATGCGCCGGATCGAATCCGGGCATAAGACTTTTTCGCGTCGTTCGCGACGTAGAACGCCGCGCCGTGCGCGAATTTGCCGAAATGGCGTTTTCCAAAATTAGCCCCCCCCCCTCCCGGACCCCCCACCCCCCGCTCCGATTTTTTCCGAAATCCCCCCGCCGAACGACGGCCCCCACGAAAGCGCGTTCCTTAATTCGCATATTTACCATATTTACCGACCGTTTGAAGAAAAACGCGAAAAAGCGATCGATTTGATCCCTGTACAGGCCAAACGGAGCGTCGTACGCGTTTCGCACCCCTATACTTTTTTGTAGGCCTGACCGTTGGCCTTTACCATTTGGGGGTCGCGACCCCCTCGTCTCTACTCGGGGGATGTAGCTTACCCCCTTCCCGCACGCCAATGGTGGGGGGTGGGTCGAGATGGATGTTTTTTCATCTCGTGTCGCCCCCATGCCCCCCCGGGTCAAAACGGGACTCGGAGGCTCGGTATAGCCTACTCTTGTTGCTCACTGGGCGGCAAGGAGGAGGAAATTTTCCGGGTCCTATATCTCGGCGACGGGAAGAGCTATCGAAGCGATCTCGACGGCGTCGTACTCGTCTGGCGGTCCCATACCTGCATTGGGGGAACCATTTTTTGGAAAAATCGATTATTTAAAAATTCACCCCCTACCCCCTCGAAAACGGGCGGACGAACCATCTACGTTTATAAGGGCAAAACGTGCCAAAAACCACCCCTTTTACGTAAAAAATTCGGCGCGCCCCCCGGAGCACTTCGCACCCCACTCGCGTTCCTCCTTAGCGGTATATAATAATAATAATAATAACAATCTAAATGTCAAACAGAAATAAATAAAAGATAATGTTAAATAGACAATTAAGGTAACCTTGCAATACTTAACACTGACATAGTATTCCATGAAACACGAAACAATTTTTTCATTAAATATTTACTTCAATGTATAGTTAATGCAGATGGTTAGATTTAGCAGATAATGCTTGAACAATATAAAAATAAAACAATTCTAACCTGTGAAATGTCACGTGATATTCTTTCAGATATGACTTTGTTTTTAGTTTTTGCATAAAACACAATTTCGATATACTTTTGCTATTATTGTGCCGCAAAAAAACTGAGAAATAGAAGATAAAACAAAAATTTCCTGCTAGGCACGAAATCAAAACAAAACTTTTGTTTTGTTTTGATTTCGTGACAAATCTCAAAAAAAGATTGAGAAATGACAACTTTTGACAGAATAAAGATGAAGAACAAATAAACTCAAGCATGAGCAGAAATTGCTTGCACTAGTATTTTTGAGATGGAAGCAAATTCGTGGATGTAAGATATTACGCACGTTCTTTCTAACAGATGTCACAAAATTCTGTGGTTGTTGTTATCTAATAGTGTTTGTTTTCAACCTTCGTTTGGTCCATTTTACAGTGTTTTTTCATTAGTAACAGTAATAATGAACTAGTCAATATTAATATTTACGGTAAATGACAAAATACTTCGGCTGTTTGTAGTGTTTGTATGCGGAACGTTTTCCAAATAGGAATGTACCAATATTTGTCAGTTACGACCCCGTCAAAGACGTGATATGAGGTCCTGATATGTCTTTGAACGCTGAGGAAAACATTTTAAATTTGGTAGAGGACACTCCAACTTTAAGAATGTGTGCATTCATTCGCTAAGCAAACCGTACGTCTAATCGGATTGTATGATGCCCTGTGAGGAAATAAACTATATCCATTTTCATGTAAAAAGAGTTAATTAATGTTAGGGGAAACTACCCAGTTGCTGGCAGCCGCTCCAGTAATTGGCACCGGATCCTATTTTTAAGAAAACTTAGAATCTACCCATGTATTTTAAATTTCGCGCTCTATAAGTTCTATTCTCCTATTAAACACTTTAGGCGGGAATCAGAGTAACTGTTAGTCTGCAATGTGTACCTATGTTTATTCCTTTGTGTAAAGTTGAGTATCCACAAAACCTATAAAAATTGCTGTTTTTGTTAAGGTAAGCCATATTTATTAATTGCCTTATTTGCATTATTTTTGGCATATTGTTGATTTTAATGGTTGTAGGTAGATTAAATACATATTTACGTTATTGATTTAGTGCGGTATAACCTCAAATTTTGTATTTTACATGTTCAACACGCTGTGCCAACAACTGGTAATGTTTTTAGTACAAATTCCAGTTATTGGCACCTATGCCAATACGACGGTTACATGAATATTTTTGCATTGCTGGTTATTGGCACCGCATTTCCGTAATTGAAAAATCAGTTCTTATAGGTAATTTTAAAATAGATAAAATGCGTTTTTGATTACAAACTAGAATTTTGGAACAGTTATAGGTATGTAGGATCTGTAAAAAATATTTCTTGCTATCAGGACTTTAATTTACAAAAATTACCCATCTAAGGTACTATCCGTTTCAAAAGTACTGACGCCTCAATTTGAAAGCGTGTAGAGAAAAAAATACAGCATGAAAAACAATAAACTGAATTTCTATCGATAATGTGGTCATTTCTGTACACAACCCTAAAATTGTGTGAATCTGGGTGCTCCACATTTTTTTTAATTTACAAAATAGGTATACAAAAAATTGTACCCAATTTGAGAGGCCAATTACGAAATCAAAATTGTATTAATTAATTTTTCTAAAACCAAACATTAGAACTACCTAACTTGTGTGGGGTGTAGAGTCTACCTTTCTAAGTTTGTTTACATGTTTGTATTATTTTATAGGCAGTTCTCAAAGTCTGCCTATTAGGTGCCAGTACTTTTGAAGTGGATAGTAATTATCTACCTACCTAGGTTTTTATATTTACAGTTACCTACATCTTGTAGAAAAAAATGCCAAAGGTAAATAAGGGTCAATTATACAAGAAAAATTATAATGAAGAAACCATCGGGGAGGCATTGAAAGCAATTGATTCCGGAATGTCAAAAAAGAAAGCAGCCGAGATTTTTAAAGTTCCACGTGCTACATTACAGTATAGGCTTTCCAACAAGTTTACAAAGTGTAGTCATGGACCTTTACCAGTTCTTTCTTCTATTGAGGAAGATACATTGGTAAACTGGATTCTCGAAAATCAGCGGAAAGGATTTCCTAAAAGGAAGGAAGATATACAGATATCAGTCCAAAAATTTCTCAACGATAGTGGACGGGTAACAAAGTTTAAAAATAATCTTCGTGGTGATAAATGGTTTAAGGCGTTCCTTAAACGTCATGAGATACTACGCGCTAGAACTCCCGAGGCAGTTACTCAGTCAAGTGGTCAAGTTTCGGAAAGTGACATAAAAAAGTGGTTTGTAGATATTGAGGATTATTTAAAGAGCAAAGGATGGAATGACATTCTCAAAGACCCTTCCAGAATATATAATGGCGATGAAACTGCTTTTCTGCTAAATCCAAAACAATCTTCTAAAGTGGTAGCTTTAAAAGGATGTAAGGATGTTTACGAAATCGACACCGCACCTGCTAAATCCAACTTAACTGTTACGTTTTCCTTTTGTGCGGATGGTGAGACGACTCCACCAATGATTATTTTTCCTTATAAAAGGATGCCCAAGAATATCATCGATACTATTCCTAGTGGGTGGGGTGTTGGCAATAGTAACAATGGTTGGATGAAGGCCGAATTATTTTACGAATACATTGCAAATGTATTTTATAAAGCCCTGATTAAAAAAAAGTAACATTCCCTATTATCCTATTTGTAGACGGCCATAAAACTCATACTACTCTCCAGTTAAGTGAACTCTGTACGCGCTTACAAATTATACTGATCGCTTTGTATCCGAATGCCACAAGAGTACTGCAACCCGCTGATATAGCTGCTTTCAGGCCATTGAAAAATGATTGGCGGAAGGCTACTTTAACTTGGAGGCGGGAACAGTCAACTGAACAAATGTCGAAGGTAAAATTTGCAACATTATTGAAAAAAATTGTAGATGGTATGTTACCAAGCACTGTAATAAACGGTTTCAAAGCCTGTGGCTTATATCCTTGGAACTCTTCAGCAATAAATTTCAATAAATGTTTGGGCAGACCTTCTAGCAAAAATAACAGTGACGTAGTTCCAATTTGTGACAATAAAGAAAATTTAAGTTTTTGTGAATTTTGTGAATGTATAGGTCAAGACATGGTGTCAAAATTTAAAGATTTTGATACTAAACTGAATAATGTGAACTCTGTGAGAAATGAAGATAATATTTTATATGAGCTTTGGAAAATATATAAACCTAATAACCACCAAGAGAATGCAGAAGCCACATTTCAATCATATGAAGACAGCTCTATTAATATTTCTATAAAAACATTAGATGGTTCTCCCGATAAACAAACAATTGATGATGTAGTTATGTCACGCTCAACTGTTGATGAAGATTATCAGAGTAAGAACATTCAACAAGATGACAAAACTCAGGCGTCTTCATCCAATCTAAGCGGTCCAGAAAGTAATTTTCCAGTTCAAGTTTCTTACGATTACATGAGATCCATAACGGGTTTGGATGAAGCGAGATCTGAAACAGTAACAACTTTGGATGTTTCAGATATACCTATATTAATCTACCATGAAGAGGGAATCATCAATGGATCCGAAGTAATAATAGAAGAGATCGACTGTAACAGTCAAAGAAGCAGTCAACTTCTATTTCCGAATGATAATGAAAATCAAAGTAATAGAGAACAAAATGATGATAACCAATTGAAGGATCATCTTTATTGGCCAGAAACTCCTCATCGCAAAAATAAGAGGCCAAAGAAGTCTAATGAACAAATGCCCTATGTTGTGACGTCCAGTGGTTGGAAAAAAATATTCAACGAACAAAAAATAGCCAAAGAGAAAGTCGAAAGGGAAAAAGAAAGAAAAAAGGGGAAAGGCTAACAAAAAAGAAGAAAAAGCAAAGAAAAGTTTAGAGCTAGCGATGAAAAAAGGAAGACAAAAGGTAGAACGTTTAACCAAAAAAAGGGCAATCCAAAGAAAGCTTCTGTTGCTATGAAAGGAAGATGTGATGAAAAGATAAAAATTAATGAACCAAAGATAGACGAAAGTAAACCAAAGATTGACGAAAGTAAACCGAAGATAGACGAAAGTAAACCAAAAATAGATGAAAGTATACCAAAGATAAACATTTTATACGATGTAGTAATAAGTCCTTATTATGATCAATATAACACTTTACCACAAGAGCAATCAAACTATACTCAAAATCTATTTTTGGACGATAAACCAAGTACTTTACCGGAAGAAGAAAAACCCCCTCATATTCGACAACTGTTTTCAGAGGATGATTCTGAGAGTAATATTGTGGTAACAACGGGCCTATGCTATACATGCGTAAAAAATATTACTAGAGTCAATGTGGGGATAAAATGTAGAAAATGTTACCAGAGACAATATCACAAAATTTGTTTGCAAAAATACAAAGCGTATTCGAAAAATTTTTTGTGTAAAGCATGTTCTATTTAAAATATTTCGTTTATGTAGGTATGTTAAGAGTTTATACATTCATTTCAAATACATATATTTTTGTTAATTGTATTTTTTATTACTTAGTTTCCTAGCTACTTAAAGGGTATAGCCGGATAAGCATAGTGAAAAATGCCCCAGAGCCAAATTGGACTTTCAATACATGGCTTGTTAGCTCTATATTAATAAACAATTTTTGCCGAGTTTTAAATTCGTACCCCTACAGTGGGGCCAGTTATGGAGGGAAATGTGATTTTCAGTTTTTTATTTAATTTCGCTTTTCCTGATGCACTGAAAATTCTGAAATAAATCAAGGTTCATATAGTCTCAAGGCTGCACGTCAGGAATTTTTTTCATATTTTTTGGCTTGAAATTCAGCTTGCCTAAAATTTTTGAAATATTGAATTTTCTTTTTTTTTATGATTTTATCAAGTGACTATCTTTATTTTTTTACAGTAATAACTACTTCATATGCTTGTTGGCTTGTAATTTTTTCAGATTTTTTAAAATGGTGGGCCATGGTGTAAAAAATCAAAACTCGATTTTGGGGTGTTTGGGGTCTTAATCTTTATTCTTGAATATATTGTAATTTATAATATTATCAATAGTGAATATAGTGCATAAGTATTATAGTAAGTATATATGTATACAATGGTATTACGTCTTCAATCTTCATCGCTATCATTGTTGATTACTGGATTTATTTGTTCAACATCGAAAAGTTTACTTAATATCTCTGCAGGTCTTACAATTTTGGAAATATATCGAGCGTGAGATAAGTAGTAAATTATTGCAGCAATGTGTGAACAACACCCGACTGCGCGTCTACCATTTGCACACTCGTAGTAATATCGCCTCACTCCTCGGAAACCAACGGAATTTGGCTCATAATCTATAAAACATTTATAAGTTTTACTATTAATATGTCGCGACCTCACTTCTACTTTAATTATATTATTATTATTGTCTTTAACATAGGCCATATTGCTGTTATTATCGGAGTCCATCAGTTCTGCTAAGTATGATACTGCTTGTGATAATTGATACGATCCAGTGAATAACATTTTTAAGTCCTTCTGTGTCATTTCTGGGAAATCAAGGAGGTCTGAGGATTTCAACTGTTGAAATGGAATCTTTCGCCTAGTCCAATGTTTCATCTCGATCTCTAAAGCTAAAGTATTCTCCACAGTTTGCTGCGATGTCATTTGGGACAGAATTTCTTCGGAAAGATTAATATCTGCAAAACGTTTGCCAAATCTATTTTGTAAAAAACAAGCTATCCGAAAATATGCACGGACTCTAGGAAGTAATTTGTTATCCAACTGCTGATGAAGCAGTCGGTATTTCTGTCCGATTACACCGTGAATTGCTTCAACGACCCAGCGAACTTTTGTTACTATATACTTAGCAGAACTGATGGACTCCGATAATAACATCAATATGGCCTATGTTAAAGACAATAATAATATAATTAAAGTAGAAGTGAGGTCGCGACATATTAATAGTAAAACTTATAAATGTTTTATAGATTATGAGCCAAATTCCGTTGGTTTCCGAGGAGTGAGGTTACTGCGAGTGTGCAAATGGTAGACGCACAGTCGGGTGTTGTTCACACATTGCTGCAATAATTTACTACTTATCTCACGCTCGATATATTTCCAAAATTGTAAGACCTGCAGAGATATTAAGTAAACTTTTCGATGTTGAACAAATAAATCCAGTAATCAACAATGATAGCGATGAAGATTGAAGACGTAATACCATTGTATACATATATACTTACTACAATACTTATGCACTATTCACTATTGATAATATTATAAATTACAATATATTCAAGAATAAAGATTAAGACCCCAAACACCCCAAAATCGAGTTTTAATTTTTTACACCATGGCCCACCATTTTAAAAAAATCTGAAAAAAATTACAAGCCAACAAGCATATGAAGTAGTTATTACTGTAAAAAAATAAAGATAGTCACTTGATAAAATCATAAAAAAAAAGAAAATTCTATATTTCAAAAATTTTAGGCAAGCTGAATTTTAAGCCAAAAAATATGAAAAAAAATTCCTGACGTGCAGCCTTGAGACAATATGGACCTTGATTTTTTTCAGAATTTTCAGTGCATCAGGAAAAGCGAAATTAAATAAAAACTGAAAATCACATTTCCCTCCACAACTGGCCACACTGTAGGGGTACGAATTTAAAACTCAGCAGAAATTGTTTATTAATAAAGAGCTAACAAGCCATGTATTGAAAGTCCAATTTTGCTCTGGGGCATTTTCGCTATGCTTATCCGGCTATACCTTTTTTTACTTATTCAGGTAGGTAGGTACGGAGGTAGATACCTGCTTCTAGTGAAAAACTGGAGATAATAATAGGTTTACGGTGAACATGCCAATAACTAGGATATAAGATGACAACGATAGGCAAGGTTGTGCCAATAACTAGACTTTTGGTATTAAACCAATTAAATATTTATTGATTATTTACTGTTAACTTTTATAATAAATTCAAAAATTGACATCGATTCACAATAATCGAGGTGATAACACGAAAAAAGATTTAGAGTCCTGCGAGATATGTACAATTTACTATTTAATATTAATGTGGAAGAAAGCCTTAAGGGTGTCAATAACTAGGCGGTTTCCCCTATACAGAAACAAGATTTTGTGTGTTAAAGGATGTGGCAACATCGAACAGTGATTGTGTCATATGCTGTATTTGGGACACGGTCATTCAACTTCGATTCCAGCAGTTCTCAACATGTTCGCACTTTTTTGTTGAGAAAGGTCAGTTATTTTTTTCTAGTATTTAAGGTTTTCTTATGCACTATCCGATTTATTATATCAAGATGTACTTATCCTCAAAAAATAATCCCCAAGTTTGTAAACACCCTGTATATACAGGGTGAGTCACCAAGGGCGCCTCGGTCGATATCTTCTTTAATATTTATTATACAGAAAAAAAGTTTCAAATAAAAGTTTTGGGAGGCTAAGAGTACCATATTTTAAAATTATTACTAATCACACAGGGTGTTTGATATTAGAGTAGCATATCAAAAGTATGTTTTTTTAAATAGGACACCCTATGTATTTTTACAAATTCTTATTCTTCCTATAATTGTCTTTTTCAAATATGTCTTTTGTTTGAAATTCTGTTGCGGCGTTGTCAAATTATTCAACTTTTTCCAAAAAAAACTGTCATTTGTAGACCTCACTAATAAATTCTGCGTGAGCGGTATTTTCACAGATCAAGCAAACTTTGTTTGTTAAATGTTAAGCAATGCCATAGCCTAGCCTCCAGATATGTTAAAGTTGAAATTATTTGAACAGAGTGTTTATTACGAAGATACAAAAATGGCAAACTTTAATCTATCATAATTTCATTTTTTTTAAATGGAACACCCCATATATTTTTACATATTTGGATAGAGTTTTTGTCGCTCTACAATTCTTATTAACCTATAGTTATACGTAAAACCAACGGTCTCCAGTAAAACTGCATTCTAATAAAAACATCAGGTAATTTCTAGAAATTCGGATATCATAGGAGGCATTGGCACATGTTTTTTTTTGTTTTTGCAAGAAACAACTATGAGCATTAATGTTTCAATTAATGTAAGTTTTATCTTTTATAAATGAAAAGAAAGTTGTCTTATTATTCTACATTTAAATACTTGAACTGTGTGAATTTTCCAAATATCTAGATGGCATTTATCACTGACATTTGTTTGAAACAAATTTGAAACGCTTTTAATTTGCAGACTTTATTGTTACGTTAATTTCTACTTAAGTAATTATTTAAAATGAATTTTTTCTAAGCAAGAAAGAATTAATATGATTTACTGTATCGGGGAGAGTTATAGTAATTGTTTGTTGGCCTCTAGATTGTATGGTCAAAAATATCCAGACCAAAGACATCCGAATTGTCGTACTTTTACAAAATTAAAAACTAAATTCGATGAAAGCGGAAAAGTTATGTTTAAGAAGCCGAAGCGAATTAAACCAGTCGTAAATGAAGAAAACACATTATCTGTTGTGCTAAGCCTCGTAGAAAATCCACATGTAAGTTCAAGAATTTTAAGTAGGGAATTGGATATTAGTCAGTCCAGTATTGCAAGGATTATAAAAGGAAATAAGTTTCACCCTTATCATATCCAATTATTGCAAGAACTAGAAGCTAATGATTTTATTAAGAGACGAGAATTTTGTGAATTGGCAATTCAGAAAGTGCGAGAACAACCGGATTTTTTCGAATACGTGTTGTTTTCCGACGAGGCTACGTGCCATAAAAACGGAAATGTTAATAGGCACAATCTGCACTATTATTCTACAGATAATCCCCATTTCAGACGAAGTATTGACCGTCAACATAGGTGGACATTAAACGTTTGGGGTGGAATTATCGGAGGATATGTAATTGGGCCATATTTTTTTTGAAGGCAGAATAAATGGTGAAGCATATCTACACTTTTTAAGAAACAGTCTACCAGATTTGTTGGAAAATTTACCATTAGCTAAAATACGAAGGTTTTGGCTGCAGCATGACGGGGCGCCAGCCCACTACAGTGCGCAAGTACGCAACTATTTGAATAATGAATATCCAGATAAGTGGATTGGTAGAGGTGGGCGAATTTGTTGGCCACCTAGGTCACCTGACCTAACAAAATTAGATTATTTTATGTGGGGTTATGTAAAAGAAACCGTTTATAGAACTGCTCCAACTACAGCTGAAGATATGAAGGAGAGAATTAGAGCTGCATTTCAAGAAATTAATGTTCAGAAATTAAGAAATATTAGCCAGTCTTTTTTGAGTCGTCTAAGATTGTGCGTGCAAGAAAATGGAGGACACATTGAACATCTTATGAACTAGATACAACTAAAAAAAATTGTATTTACCGTGTTGTTATAAATAAATTGTTTTATGTTCGTAGTTCCTTCTTGCAAAAACAAAAAAAAACACGTGCCAATGCCTCCTATGATATCCAAATTTCTAGAAATTACCTGATGTTTTTATTAAAATGCAGTTTCACTGGTTGGTTTTAGGTATAACTATAGGTTAAAAAGAATTGTAGAGCGACAAAAACCAAATTAGTTGATATTATTGATACGGGTAGTAGTAGTAGCTACTTATTTTACTAGGCAAGTAGGCCACAATGGGCCCTTTTTACCTACGGACCTACAGTTTAGCGTGGACTCCGAACCACGGTCCTCGACTGTCAACTAACCCACCGCCTGGGCCTACCCGCCTGCACCGCTAGCAGAGTGGCAAACCTCCTGGGTAGGTCTCCTCGACCCTCCACCCGGGCTCGCCTCTTCGCCTGCATCAGGCTAGCGGCCTTCCCGGGATTGTCTGTTGACAGCCTACCGACTGTTAGATGAGCTATCGGTCATCCATCCAATTGCCGGACTCGATCAGTGCTGCTTAACTTCACTGATCGAATATCGAATATTAAACGGATGTCCATACCTCATCCCCTTGATACGGGTAGTAAGTGTTCCTTAATTCGAGAAAGTGCAGTAGCTAAACAGTCCGATTAAATTTGTAAACAGACTCGCGTTTTAGAAGCCGAACGTAAAGGAGGTGCGAGACGGACGCGAAGAATCGACAAATTAGTAAAGTAGCTAGTGTTTGACATAAATATAAAAATAGTTAACATAAACATTATTTAAATATTATCAACCAGTGTAATAAATAGGAGACAACCCCCCTGGTGATCCTGGAGGGACGAATAATTCAACAGACCTATAAGCTAAGTATCCTCATTTATATCCATCATTTTTATTAAATCCCAGTGAACGTAATCTGAGAAGAAATATTGATAATATGGAGATTGTAGAAATTTCCGATAATGATAATGACTCACACTTGCAGTATACGGAGGTATATGCTCAGGAAGCAAAAAAAGTTCCGCGCTGATAAGACAGTTCCAAAAAACCTCGATGGAATACAAAAACCGCACGTAGACAATAAAAACAAAAATAAACAGCCATCAGCTGTTACCGATATAAATATAGCACAGCAAAACAATTCGGAAATTAATGTAAATCTAAACTATATCAATTATTTCAAAGATACAGACTCTGGACCATACTTATTCTTTATAGAGAGTAGCAGCGGTAATATTGGTAGACTTCACCTGATATCTTTAGCTAGGGATTTAATTAAAAATATTGAAAATTATAATGAAAATATTTTAAAAATAACATCATCAGGTAGAAACCGCATTAAAATACAGGTTAAAGATGGACAAGTTGCAAACAAATTAATACAACACGAATATTTTAGCAAAAATAGTATTAAATGTTATATTCCTCGATTTTTAACTAGTAAAGTGGGTGTCATATCAAATGTACCTGCTTCCTTTGATGAAAAATATTTACTCGAAAATATTGAATGTGAGGTTCCAATAAAAAATGTGAAAAGAATGACAAAAAAATAATAAATACGGAAGGATTATCCGAAATAATTAACCTTAAAACATGTATTATAACATTTGATGCACAAATGTTGCCTTCATATCTGTTTATTCACAGAGTTCAATGTCGAGTTTCTCCATATATTTCGCCCTTACTACTATGCTATAATTGTCTCCGATATAACCACACAAGCAAAAACTGCAATAGTCAACCAAGATGTGCTAAATGTGCCGAAAACCATAATATCAAAGATTGCACTTCTCAAGGCCAGCCGATATGTTTTTATTGTAAAAAAGAACATATCTCAACTAGTAAAAGATGTGAGGAGTATACAAAGCGTTTTGAAAATAAAAAAAATAAAATTCTCATGAATCCTTCATGTGCTCAAATAGTCTCAGACTATCAGTCTGATAATACCTTTTATCCTTTGCTTAATTACGATAAACATTTTCCAAGTCTGGAAAGTAAAGAAACTCCTGCTTTTTTATATTTTCTTAAAAAACCACACTCCCAGACCTCTTAAAAACAATAACAAATATTTAAGAGAAAATATGCCACATAGTTAGTTCTACAACATCTTTGACTGAAAACCAGCCTTCATCATCACAAAGAAAACACTATTTTAACCCTTATAGACAAAGCCCTTTTCAAAAAGAAATTTTAAATGTAAATAATGATTCAAACATAAACAATAACAATACAATTGCTGATGCTATAATGGACATAGTTAATACTATATGTAATGATATAAGACATAATAAAGATATAAACCAAAACAAAATAGGTTTCATAATGAATAGAGTAATAGAGGATAGTCTAAAAAATTTTTAAAATGGCTCCTCTAAAATTTATGCAATGGAACGCTAGGTCACTAGTATCAAATAAAGGCAATTTTGAAATTATACTAAAACAATATGATATAGATGTGGCATTAATACAAGAAACTTGGTTTCCACCTAATTATAACATTCTATTTAAGGGCTATAAAGTAATACGCGATAGAGACGATGGCAGAAGTGGTGTTGCAATATTGGTAAAAAATAAATATAATTTCTCAGTTATGGATACTTACAATTCGGAGTATTTAATGTCTGTGGGTATACAGTTGAAACTAGCTGAAAAATCGGTGTTATCTCTTTTCTCGGTGTATGTGAATCCAGGTACAATTCATGTTAATTCGAATATTCTTAATAGGATAATATCTAACTCCCCCGATAAAAAAATTGTTATGGGTATTGTTTTAACGCACACCATCAAATATGGGGATGTGAAATAAACGATAGTTATGGAAATCAATTATTAGATGCTACAGATTCACAAAATCTAATCTTACTAAATGACGGATCACCAACAAGAATATCTCGTCCACACGAAAGAAAGTCTGCCATAGATCTGACTATATGTTCTCCTGAACTTTTCGCCGACTTATCTTGGAAAATTTTTCAGGATAATGCTGGATCTGACCACTTACCGATAGTTGTGGAATACAATAATACATGTGAAATAAAGAAAATACCGCCTAAGAGCAAGTGGAATACTAAACTAGCTAATTGGGATTATTTTTCTGAGGTTGTAAATAGCAATCTACAACTAAATTCTGTAAATACATACGAGGAATTCCAGAAAGTCTTAGAAAATTTTACTGATAGCAGCATCCCTAAGTCAAAAATTAGCCTATCTCAACAGTCAAAACCACTACACTGGATAACACCAGCTTGTTTAGAGTACATGGATCAGAGAAAAACAGCTCTTCAAAATTACAAATATAATTGTAGCCAAGAAAATTACCTGACTTTTAAAAAAGCTGAAGCAAAAACTAAGCGTCTAATTAAAAGGACAAAGAAAATAGCATGGAGAAAATATTGTGAAAATCTGCCAAATAATACAAACACTGCAGAAATGTGGCAAACAATGCGCTTTTTAAAAAATAGTTGGAATATCCCATCCACGTATCCTACGGATTATACTTGGTCTGATGAATTTATGGCCAAACTCTCTCCTCCAACCGCAGCGGAGGAATTTTTAATAGAAGATGTGAAAAATAATAATGTAATTTTCGAAAGCCCCTTTAATATCGTAGAATTACAAGCAGTGTTGGGTAACTTAAAAGAAACATCACCGGGACTAGGTGGATTTACATACGCTATGATCTCACATCTACCTACAGAGGCACAATTAATTATGTTGGATATATACAATAATATTCTTAGTTCGTGTATAAAGAAAATATTCGAACATTTACTGAAAAATCGCTTAGAATGGTACTACGAACACGAAAACATGTCACCTAGATTTCAATTTGGCTTCAAGAAAGGTAGAGGAACTCTGGATAGTTTAACAACTCTATGTACTGATATATATTCAGCTTTTTCTAACGATGAAACAGTTATGGCTACATTCATAGACCTTAGAGCGGCATTTGATAACGTTAATATACATATATTATTAAAAAACTGGTAAATTTAAAATTGCCTTTGAAATTTATATTAATCAAAAAAAATCTTTTGTGTTACCGGGTTTTATATCTTAGATCAGATAAGGGACCTCTAGGACCCAGAGTAGCTCAACTTGGACTTCCACAGGGCTCAGTTTTGAGTCGGACAACAAATCGTCAGTTGTATTTTTTACTAGAAAAAGGCTTCAACTGGAGGATCACATTCATACGTCCAGCTACAAGTTTACAGTTAAGTCTCAAGTGAAATTCTTAGGCCTAATCCTAGATAAAAAGATGAGCTGGATTCCGTACATAAACTGGCTAGTTCAGAGATGCGAAAAAAATATTAATCTTTTAAGAAGCATATCCTCAACCTGGCTTGGTGCAGATCCAAATGTATGTTTAACAATATATAAGGCATATATTAGAGCTATATTAGACTACGGCTCTTTTCTCTATGGTAACGCCTCTAACACTCAACTAGAAAAATTAAATAAAATCCAATATAAAGCTTTACGTATATGCCTGGGAGCGATGAAGTCCACACCCACTAATGCACTACTAGTAGAGTCCGCAGAAATGCCGTTACATCTAAGAAGAAAAATGTTGTGTTATAAATTTTTGTCAATTAGGCTGGCAGTCATAAATGATTATATGATGGATAACATTTTCAAACTAACTATGAAAACACTCACTTTTTCATACTGGATTCATGAGAAGACTCCTACTTTTATAGATTGCTTCACTGATATGCTCAATTATAAGGATCTAATTCACCCATCAGTCAACATTATTCCGGCTTTTGATTTTCCATATCACCTTTATATCAACAAGCCGACCATCAATACCCAAATACAGAAAAACTCCCTCAATAGTATTGAATATGAGGCAAATGTCAACTCACTATACCCTAATTGTCTGAAAATATACACAGATGGATCGAAAATGAGCTCTGAGTTAGTCGGATGTTCATATTACTGCCCTTACTTTCAAGAAGAGGCTATGTATAAACTACCAGAGAATACCTCTAATTTTATGGCTGAAGCATTTGCGATATACAAAGCGTTGGGATTTGCTAAAGATAAAGCACAATTTTCTAATATTTTTATTATAACTGACAGCTTAAGCATAATGCAGAAACTTTCGCAGCCCTCCTGGTCTCCTAAAACTAATTTCCTTATATTAAAAATTTTAGAAGAATATTATGCTTTAATTTCAGGAAACAAAACTGCAACTTTAATTTGGGTAAAAGCTCATGAAAGTAACGTTGGTAATATTGTTGCTGATTTGCTAGCAAAAAAGAGCCACAACAGAAGGTGAGCCAGTCAGCCTATCTCTTTGCCCATTTGATGTATTCTCTTTATGTAAATCAAAAATTAATGACGAATGGCAAAATCTTTGGGAAGAAACTAGTGCCGTGAGAGGCCATTCATATTCGCTCAAACAACCTACTATAAGAAAAAGGCCTTGGTTTTATAAATGTAAACAAAACAAAAAAGTCATCTCTACAATATGTCGAATACGATTTAATCATGGTACTTTCCCTAGCCATCTTCATAAAATTGTTGTACTAGACAATTCTTACTGTGACTGCGATAACATATCAATTGGTGACGTCAACCACTATTTATTTACCTGCAGCAAGTATCAAACTTACAGAACAGAATCGTTTAAAGCACTAACCGACAACAGAGTTATATTTCCGGTGAATGAGAATGAAATTCTATCACTGTCTGAAAAATTTTATAATCCAGTCATAACATTTATAAAAAATACGTGTGCAAGATTCTAAGGAGGAAACATATTAACGTAAATAACATGTCTTCTCTATTGTAATCCTTTCCGTGGTCTAATTCCTAATTAATGTTAGTGAAAAATTGTGAAAATTATGCCGTTGACGGACCCCTCGGCAATCCTTCCCTTCCTATACTCCCATCTTTGTGTTCATGTAATTCTGGTCAAATATATATATATATATATATATATATATATATATATATATATATATATATATATATATATATACAATATATATATATATATATATATATATATATATATATATATATATATATATATGCAGCTCATGATAAGATAAAATTTTTACATATAAATTCCATGATTGGCTGAGGAAACCAGTCTGTGTTTCTGGCTGCCATTAAAAAAAAAATAAAAAATTTGTAAACAAGAGTCGAGGTTTTTAAAATCCTTTTCGGAAGATTGTTATGAAACTAACTCTGCCATTACCTGCAGGGTCACAATCGACTCTGTGTGCAGAAATTAGAATATTGGTGGTGCCAGATTACATGTGCAGACATTTTAACTGGATATGATTTTCTAGCACAGCCACGTGGTGTTTTATAAAAATGGGTCAGATATTAAATTTCCGACTTGCTCACATATCTGTTCAGGTAGTAAATCACTGTCCCCGATCACTTGTGACATGCTTATTGCTAACAAAAAATAAATGAAGTAGTTAATCTGCTAAACAGGTATCGTATATGCGTTACTACAAACTTTGGTGAAATGGAAAAACAGCATGTTGTGAAATGTCCATAATGTTCTCAAGCTCAAATCAGGTACTTTACAATCCATATAGGCTTCCCATTAGTCAACGTATGCAGTTACAAGAAATAATTGATGAGTTATTCAAACACAATATAATTCGAGAGTCGATGTCGACTTATGCTAGCCCAGTGGTTTTAATTCCTAAACCAAATGGCGATCTGAGGTTATGTACCAATTTTCGTAAATTGAATGGGATAAAAGTTAGGAAAAATTTCTGTTACCGTTAATCGACGATCAAATGGCCGTGAGGTGTCCAGAGAGCGAGTTAGCCCTGATTCAAATAAAATTTTGGCAATATCGCAACTTGATACTCCTAAGAATAAAAAACACCTGCGCCAACTGTTGGGAATTAATGGGTATTTTCTTAAATACATACGAAATTACGTTCATCGCTCAACCTTTGACGAAACTTTAAAAAAAGCGTACAGTTTGGTCTTGGGGTACTGAGCAGACTGACGCTGTGAATTTGCTTAAAAATGCGTTGACTGCCAAACCAGTCTAAACAATTTTTTGACCCCAGTTTTCCTACACAGTTACACACGGATGCCAGTAGTATAATGGTTGCAGGGACCTTGCTACAAAATCACAAACATGTCTACCATCCTGTAGCATGTTACGGTAAACAATGTACATATGAATAGAGTAACTATCATTCCTATGAATTAGAGACAATGGCGATTTTGTTTTCTTTGCACCATTTTTGTATCTATTTACTTGGAATTGACTTTACTGTCTTGACAGATTGCGCAGCCATACGTACAACTGCAACAAAAAAAGATCTTATTCCACGAATAGCTCGATGGTGGCTAGAAATTCAAAATTATTCGTTTGATATACAATATCGTCCTGGACACAAAATGAACCATATCGACTGTTAAAGTAGCAGTCCTGTACCAGAAGTGGTAGATAATATAATTAATCTCACAGAAGCAGATTGGATATTTGCGGTTCAGTCACGTGACGACCGAAATCAAAGCATAATTACCATTTTATATACAAAAAAATTCACGAAAATAAAAAATTACTTTGAAAATTATAGACTTAAGGAAAACATGTTGTTACGTATTGTAGATAGGTCGCCGAAGTGGGTTGTCCCAAAGTCTTGAAGGTGGCTGATATGCAGGCTACATCACGATGACGGTGGTCATTTTGAGTTTGAAGAAACGTTAGAAAAAGTAAAGAGAAGTTATTGATTTGAAAATATGTCTCGCTTTGTAAAAAAGTATGTGAACTCGCGTTTGAACTGCTTGTATAGCAAAGGTGTGTCACGTTGTAAATCTGATCTGCTTCATCCTATTTGAAAAGCGTCTGTACCATTTGAGATTGTTCATATGGGTGATCCATATGGTCCATTTGTAAAGTCTAAACATAAGAATACCCATATTTTATTTTAATTAGACGGCTTTACAAAGTTTGTGTTTATTGAACCAGTTAAATATACAAGGAATAAATATGTATTAAGAGTTTTGGAAACTTTCATTTACATTTTTGATGTGCCCAGTAGGCTAATAATAGATAGAGGTACTGCTTTCACCTCAGCTGTAATGAAATCATGTATTAAATGCAGTAGCCACACCCCGAGCGAATGGACAGTGTAAAAGAGTTAATAAA
This sequence comes from Rhamnusium bicolor, assembly GCA_029963845.1. Lineage (NCBI taxonomy): Eukaryota > Metazoa > Arthropoda > Insecta > Coleoptera > Cerambycidae > Rhamnusium > Rhamnusium bicolor. The sequence continues at coordinate 113,253 of JANEYF010000225.1, forward strand.
ACGGTGTTACATTTATTATGGTGCTATTGCAACAATGATGAGGATGAAACAAAATGGGATGAACACTTGAAAAAAAAATCAGTTTCACATTAATAATACTATGAGCAAAACTACAGGTATATCCCCATTCAAGTTGTTAATAGGTGTAAATCCGCGGCCAATAGTTTATGCAAAATTGTTACTACAATTTGAGGAAAGTTTGAAAACCTGCAGTTTTTTCGCATAAAAGTTTCGGACAGATTACAAGAGACCAGTGCAAAGTTTAATTCCAATTTTGATTAAAAAAAACGCAAACAGGCACCTATTTATCAGTTAGGTGATCTGGTAATGGTAAAAATTACAAGTTTTTCTCCAGCTGGGGAATCTAAGAAGTTAATTCCTAAGTTTAAAGGTCCATTTAAGGTTACGAAAACGTTACCTAATGATCGATATGCAGTTAAAGACCTTAGAGTTGACAGTAAAAAAACAACATTGATTGTAGCTGTTGACTCGATAAAACTATGGATTGCTTTAAATGACGATGACTGTCAACTGTTTTCGTAAATTTCTTGTGATATATATGTATATATAGTTAACTTTGTAAAATCCTGGTTGCGTAACCAGAAGCCAACCCACAGTAAAACCCCTGATTGGCAAATCAGAAGCCTGTTGGTATGCAAACATTGTTTTTTTTGCCAATAGAAGCCTAGAGCTTCTTGACGAGCCTAGATGACGAGCCTGGCGAAGCGTCAGAAGTCTGATTTTTCTATCGTATGCCTGACAGAAACTGTCAGAATCCCAAGGGCGAGTGGAATGTTACTGTTGGAAGCCTAGTAAACTACATTGGTAGCCTGGAGATATGAGAAGCCTGACACCTAAATCAGAAGCCTGATGTCTAAATCAGAAGACTGACTCTATCAGAAGCCTGATACCTATACAAAAGTCTCATTGTCATGTAATCAGAAGTTATAGTAATGTGGGTTGATAGTAGAAATAAGGCATAATGCGCTGGATTCTAAGCATGTTTATCGCTGGAATTATTTTCTAAGAAACGGTACTATATGGAGTTATATTTGTATCTGTATCTAGGTAAGATTTTAAAGTCTGTTTGTTTTCTTTATTATATAGGCCGTCCGATGACTCGGAGTAACATAACAACCCTGTATCGAAATTTGAGGACGCAGTTCTATCAGGATGGACGAATGTAAGGATATGAACAGCAGAATATACAGTGTACAACGAGCAGTCGACGAGTGCGGTTTACCTGAGAGTGCAACAAGTTGAGAAGCGAAGTGTGTAACGTGACGTGATAACCAAAGTTAAGCAACGGTCGGAGCTAACGAAAGTTAAGCAACGGTTGGCGCGGTCGGCATAACTGAGGTTAAGCCACTTGTTCTTTTTAGGGCAAAGCATTTTCAGAAAAGAAAAGCTGTTCCTTTTAGAACAACACCCCATTAGTAAAACAATTCTTGTTCTTTTCAGGACAAAGGTACTATTAATCAAAAATTTCTTACAGGAAAAGGAAAACGGACAGCCAGGCAACGCTTTCTGCGGAGGACAGAATGTTAGATAGTGAAAGAAATTCCTCATCCTCCGAAGTCAGTTCCACGCAGACCAAGGCCTGTAGGAAAGCGAACAAGATGCAGAGCCCGCGAGGAGAACAGAAGGCTCAAGCAGCAAGTAGACGAACTCTTGGACGAATTCAAGGCATTCAGAGAGGAGGCAAGACAGCAGCGAGAGGAGGCTTCCGAGCAGATCAATAGTCTGCTAGCAGCCCTTGCAAAACAAGATAACGAGGACGCGACAGAAGAACCAGCATACCTATGGAGGAGGACCACGGCGAAAACAGGACCGAGGCCAGGAGACAGGACCAGCGTCGAAAAGGAAAAATACGTTGCGCAGTAGCAGCGAGTCGGATTCCGAGAAGGACTCCAGGACAACGGCGACCACTCCAGCCGTGCCAGAAACAACGCTGCAAGAGAGGACAACACAAGAAAAGGAGTCGACAGTTGTAGCGGCACAGGTCTCCAAAATTCCCAGGATACCTCCGGTTATTCTGAGAAGTAAGGAGACATGGAGCCACGTAAGCTCGCGGCTCAAGGACAACAAAATAAACTACACCAAGGCGAAGTTGACGAGCCAAGGAATCTCTATCGAGCCAAGCAGCGCCGAGGACTTCCGCACGAGACTGCTGATGGCGGAGAAGCACGAGTACCATAAGTACTCGCTGCCCGAGGATCGTCAACTCAGAGTGGTGATGCGAGGAATCCGGCATGGAGTAGGAAATGGCGATATCAAGACTGACCTCGTGGGCCAAGGCTTTGCTCCGACATCTGTGCAAAGGATGACGAGTAGGAGGACCAAGTCCCAGATGCCGCTGGTACTAATATTAGTACCTAAGGATCAAGAGGCTATCCTAAACGTCAACCGCTGCTGTTCCCTGGTAGTGAGGATGGAATGACAGAGGGCGCAACAAGAAGTGTCACAATGCCACCGCTGCCAGAGCTTTAGACATGCCCAAGGAATGTGCACGGCTCAAGCCAAATGCGTCAAATGTGGAGGATCCCACCACTCTAAGGACTGCAAGAAGGCAAGAGAAACGCCGGCGAAATGTGCTAACTGTGAGGGAGCGCACCCTGCAAGTTACAAGGGGTGCCCAAAGTACCCCAAGAAGCCAGCCGGCCCCTCCCCTCAGAAGCAGGCACCAAGGGCACAACCAGAGGCCAGGAAACCCACCACTGGAGGACTGAGCTACGCGAAGGTAGCTCAAGGTAACAAGGCAGGGAAAGGTATCGGCCCTGCCAAGAAACAACAGGCACCCACTGAGGCCCAAAACCTCACTGCGGTGCTGCGCAAAATGCAACAAATGTGCTCAGCGATGAGCGCATTTTTGCACAAATGCCATCATTCACTAATTTGTAATGTCTTTCCAGGTGAAGCCGAACTTCCTGCAGATCGCCTCATGGAATGTCAACGGGTTACAAGGAAGAAAACTTGAAGTGGAGGAACTCCTAGCCAGCTTCGACATAGACGTGTTGGCACTACAGGAAATGAAGATGACGCCGCTGAAGCAAGTCAACTTCCCCAGCTACCATGTCTACAGGAAGGAGTACTTTGGACCAAGGCCGATGAGAGGAGTAGCCCTACTGGTAAAGAAGTCGATCGACCAACATCCCATTGTGCTGCTGGACTTGGAAAACCTGGAAGCCACCGCCGTAGTAGTGTCTACGGCACGAAATGGCGACATCCAAGTGGTGTTCTATTATCGGCCGCCCCGAAGCCGGATCCTGGACACGGACCTGGATGCAATCTTCCAGAACCGGACTCAGGTACTTGCCATAGGGGACCTGTCACAGGAATAGAACAGCAGAGTCACCAGCACTCGAGATCTGCTGAGATTCCTGGGACACCACGCTGGCAACATACAGGCACTAGGACCGACGAGCCGACGTACGACAATGGGATCCACCGACCGGATGTGCTGGACATCGCTATAATGAAGGAGATGACTCTCAATGCGGAAATCTTTACCAGGATGGAAGATTCCACTGAGCATAATCCAATCTTCTTCGACCTAGGAGAGAAGGATGATGTGGACACTGGGACCTTCGTCAAAAGGACAGACTGGCAATTGTTCTGTGCAGCGATGCAAAGGCACATTGCACATATTTCCAGGATCGAATCTGAGGAAGATGTAGGGAGGGCCATCACTTCCCTGGAAGACCAGATCCAGGAAGCGATGGAGGAAAGCACCACAGAGACGGAGACCAGAAGGGTATCAGCGCCGATGACAAACCTCACGGAGAACCTCAGGCTGCTAATTCGGGACAGACGAAGGACGAAGAAAAGGGCCCAAAGGACTAGACTCCCTGAGGACAAGCACGCGTATAAGACGCTGAACAGGAGAGTCAAAGCTGCCCTCCAGGAACACCGTCAAGAAGGATGTCAGCGCCACCTGGAATCGCTGGACACACAGGACAGGAGTATCTGAAATACCCAGCGTGCTCTGCGGAACAGGCCCAAACCGATGCCCCCAATCCACGGAGAGAATGGGATTGTCTACACTCGCCAGGAAAAAGCCGAGGCATTCATGGACAGCTTGGAACTGCAGTGTAGAGAAAACCAACTTGATGATAAGGATGAGGACTGGGTTGAGGACGTGGAACGCAGAGTGCGTCAGATGCTCCGCCTGCTAGACGAGGATCACATCCGCCCGACCACTCCAGAGGAGGTCAAGGAGATTCTAAGGAGCTGAAAGCCGAGGAAAGCTCCTGGATGTGACAGGATCGGAAACGTCGCCCTCAAGAAGCTACCCAGGAAAGGGGTGGCAGCCCTGGTGAACATCATCAATGAGATCTTGAGGCTCAGATACTTTCCGGACAGGTGGAAGAAGGCCACGTCATAGTCATCCCGAAGCCAGGTAAGGAACTAATCTTTCCCTCCTCTTACAGGTCCATCAGCCTACTCTCAGTTGTGAGCAAGGTAGCCGAGCGCGTCATCTTGAGAAGAATAGAAGAAGAAACCGAAGAGCTTCAAATCATCCCGGATGAACATTTCGCGTACAGGACAGGACATAGTACGGAACTCCAATTGCTCAGGATCACCGAAGACATCACCAAAGGTTTCAACCAAAGACAGGTCACGGCGGCACTACTCCTGGGCGTTGCGAAGGCTTTCGACAGGGTCTGGCACGATGGTCTACTAGTTAAAATGATGAGTATGGGTTATCCCATTGCACTCGTCTAACTAGTTAGATCATACCTGCACGGGAAACAGATGCGAGTGAAGATCAGGGACTGTGTGTCCACCTATCGACCGATGGAAGCCGGAGTTCCCCAGGGCTCTGTGCTGTCCCCCCATCTGTTCGCTGTCTTCACATCTGATCTCCCAAGGGCCGAAGGCACCGCTATGGCACTCTACGCGGACGACACGGCCTTCACGGCCAGATCCTGGAGAGCGAGAACAGCCACCAGAAGACTCCAAGAGGCAGCCTCTCTTCTGGAAGAATGGTTCATCAAGTGGAGTCGCAGTCAACGCGGAGAAAAGCCAGATGATTCTCTTCAGGAAAGGACGCAAGGAAACCCCCACAGGACACGTTTCAATGTTCGGTGAAGACATCCAATGGTACGATTCCGTCAAGTACCTTGGCGTCATCATGGACAAATGACTGACATGGAGACAAAACACCGAAGCCATCGTGGTAAAGATCAAGTGGACGAGAGCTCTCATCTATCCAATGGTAGGGAACCAGAGCAAGCTCAGTCTGAGGAACTAGCTTCTGCTAGTCAAAGCACTCATCAGACCACAGCTGACCTACGCCTCCGTAGCATGGGGATACCAAGCGAAGACCTATCTGAAGAAGATCCAAGCCGTGGAAAACGTGGCCATCAGGACAGCGGTGAGCGCACCATGGTACGTTAGAAACGCTGACATCTTCAGGGACCTGGAGTACGCACCAGTCACCGAAATCATCCGGGATAGAGCGAAGAAACTGTACACCTTAGCTGAGGAGCACAGGAATTCGCTGATCAGGGAGGCCACCTCCTATGATCTGGCCGACGCACCGAGGCACAAGAGGCCGAAGGTTCAGTTACTGGCTAACGGGTAAGTATATCTAATCCCTTCCTTACAGATGGACCAAACCAAGGAAAAGTCATGACATAACCAACCACCTTCCCACAAACCTTACGGGTGCCGGTCAGTAAACCGACCAGTGCCCGTTGTCCCCCTGGTTCCGTGAAGGACGAAAATGCTAAGAAAGCACTTAGGCCTTCACCTCCTAGAGTTACATAGTTCATCCTCACCTTGTCCGATGATCCAGACGACAATATGTCAATTGACACTTTGTGTACTGGCAGTCAATTCCAAGTCACAGAATATCCGCACAGTCCCTGACAGACAGATGACTACCCCGGGGGGGTGACAAACTGGCGAACAAAGAAGACGAAGACAGAAGAGCGCTAGAAGAGGCCTTAGCCACCAGGGTTCATCAGCCAGGACCCAGGGAGGTTGGCCGAAATCTTCGGCACCGCTCACATTTGTGAGTGGGGCTGTTTGTAAAGTAAGCTAACCCGGCCTGCACGAGGCCGGTTCAGGTCTACAGCGATGACTAGGATAAAAAGGCAATAGTCCTGCCTGGCTCTAGCATCCGAGACCATCATCAAGCCATTAGGATATTGGTGCGTAAAGATATGAAGCTGGGCTGTTGTCAGAACTCATAAATACTGAGGTATGGGCGATGAATCGTATTCGTGCAAATATTGTTTTATAAATATTTCTCTATAAAAATGAATAGACTAATTGAAATAAAAAGGAAGGTTAATAAAATAAGTTGTGTGTTTGTGTTTTAAAGTTTAATAAAATCTAAATTAATGTTAAAAAGGATTTCTGTTTCTAAATCCCTACATCCAATAAAACTTACTATTAATTATGAGGGAATGCTCCATTTTATTCTTATATTGTAATAAAACACTCTTCTTAAACCTTTTTATAATTTATTTTCTTTTTTTATGCTAATACAGTTCAAAAGATATTGTTCTAATCTATTCATATTAGAAACACGCTTAATATAATGTTTTCTTACTTAATCATAACTAAGCCTACCTAAGCATAATATTAAAATTAATGAATTTAACCTACATAATACTTATTCTAATATATACAGGGTGGTAACATTATACCACTACGTCTATCGCGGAAGAGGTATATATATATATATATATATATATATATATATATATATATATATATATATATATATATATATATATATATATATATATATATATATATATATATATATATATATATATATATATATATATATATATATATTCCAAAAAAAAAATAATAATAACGACATAATTAACAAATGGGAAAAAAAAGCCTATATCTCACCGACCTTCGCTAAAAACTTAAAAATACATAATGCCCTAGCTCCTAAAATATATGGCCTCTCTAAACTACACAAGCCAGATGTACCACTTAGACCAATTATATTATGCACTCAATCCCCATCAAACAACATATCAGATTTTCTAAAATCCATTATATCTAACGTCATAAAAAAAAATTCTATATCAAAGATTCCTAGCAATTCGAAAACAAAATTAAAAACATAAAGGTACCGACAGACTACACCCTCATATCACTAGATGTAATATCCCTATATACAAATATCCCTATAAACTTAGCAAAAAACATAGTCGAAAAACTATGGAACAAAATTAAACCTCACACAACTTTACCATTAAAAGAATTCCTGGAATCCTTGGACTGCGCCCTCACATCAATATACTTTCAATATAAAGAAAACTATTACCAACAAATCGAAGGCTGTGCCATGGGAGCCTCAATATCCATGGTAATCGCACAATTAGTACTTGAAGATCTTGAAAGTACAATAATACCCCAGATAAACTTCGACAGCCCATTTTTTTACAGATACACTGATGACTATATCACACTCATACCGCAGAATAAAATTAATTACATTCTTGACTTATTCAATTCATACCATAACAAATTACAATTATTCATAATTGAAATAGAAAAAAAATTATATACCTTAAACTTTCTGGATCTCACTCTAACAAAAACGAACAACACAATCAGAACACAATGGTTTACCAAAAACACATGGTCAGAAAGATATATAAATTTTACGTCAAACCATCCTATTTGCCATAATAAAGTGTAGTCATAGAGCTGGCAGTCAGAGCTATCATACTCTCAGACCCGGAATATAGTCAAGACGCAATAAATAAAGCCAAAGGCGCACTCACAAAAAACAATTACCCCATATAATCATTAACGCCATATTCAGAAAACGAATAAATAAATTTTACAATGAAACACACAGACGACCGAAAAATCTAAAAATAACAGCCCTCAACCAAACTATATATCTGTACCATATACAAGAAGACTATTCGAGCAAATAGGAAAAAAGTTAAAAACACAACATTAAAGTCAGCCATAAACGACACAACCAACTTAAGTCCAACTACAGTAAATTAAAAAGTAAAGTACCCAATTCAAAAAAAAAACTCATGTAATATATGAAATTCCTTGTGAAAACTGCAACAAAGAATATATAGGATAAACTGCCCAACATTTAGAAAAAAGAATTTAGGCACATAAATATAATAAAATTAATAAAACGGCTCTTACAAAACATGCACAGACCACCAAACAAAAATTCGACCTCAACAATACAAAAATAATTGCAACACTAAAACACACTACTAGACAACTTTCAATCAAACAGCAACATAGAAATAAAAATTCTTAATCTCACTAAAGATAATAATAATAATTAAAAAATAAACTCAGAACCCATAATAGAAATTGGTCAAGTATGCAACAGAAACAAAAGTCTGTAAAGAAGACGGGATCTCGTTAATTTCCATGGAGTAGTTATAACGGTAAAATGGTAATATACTCCTGAAGAAAAATAGGTCTATATTTTCGAAAAATCAAAACTAGACTAAAAGGAGCACGTAATCCCAGAAGAACCATTTTATCTGTGACACTCAGTGTTAACTTAAAAAAATAGAAAATTTCTGTCTTTTCTAGGCTTTAAATTATTATACCACTAATAAGAATTTTAATATTAGAGAAGCTGCAGTTTCATATGAAATAAATTTTGAAAACCATGTTCACGGTTTATACATTATCTAATTATGATAAAATTCGTCTACCTATTCAACAGTACGATGCTCATCTAACGTATTTGAGGTGGATTATTTAAATTGACGAAATGATTTCGAAGATGACTTTCTGCGATAAAATGGGCATACAGATTTTTTTGATTTTGACTGACTTTATTATTTCAATAACTTACTTCGTTACTATTTGCTTTCATAGTAATAATTACTTAATTTCCTTTTATTTGTAATTTATGAACATGTAACTTTTGATCAGTACTGATATCTTTAATTTGTTGAAATTTCTTAAACTTCTCCTCCTTATTATATATGTGGAAATGCCATTTATATTCTTTTATGCCTTTATTATCATAATAATTCTTCTTTTAATTTAATTAATCTTTATTTTTCCCTTACAGCAAAATTTTCATCTTTTTAAAATTATCAATATTCAGTTCTGCTTTTATTTATTTCTTTTCCTGACTACCTCTTTTTTTATTTTTTCAAAAATGCTCCCATGATAAATTTTCTATCTTATAAATGTTCACCATCTATCATTAAATTTTAGGTTATAAACTTTTCTTCTGTCACATATCTGTCTTCTTTTCACTTAATCAAATTTAATATAACTTATCCAAATTCTTATTCTACTTACATTTATGCAAGTGGATATCAACATAATTATTTAACATTATAACTTTTACTAAACTAGTTTAACATATCAATTGTAATAAATAATTCTGTATTATTATTAATTAATTGACCAATGATGAATTTATTCTATTCAGTTAATAAATTTCCAACATCTATGATATCTCAATTTTGTCCTTCATTTTATAAAATGACACTTCCGCTTTCAAAATTTTGTTTCTTTCTTATAGAAATAAATTAAATTTTTCATTTCATTGACATGTTTAAAATTATTCCCGTATTATCTAACCTAACTTCATACTGTCATAATAATTTAATTTGTCATATGTTAACCTAACATGTCAGGCTCCACTTTCAAAATTTAAATTATTTATTACGAAACAAACACTACAATAAATTATAATTCAACAAGTAACTATAAATATGGATATAGGAATTCAATATGAAACTTACATACGTATTTTCATTCAATACTTTATTAATAAAAGGTCCCTAATACGGAAAAATCAGTTTAGCACAAATTTTAATTTCCTGAACAGAAAATTTTAACCTTTGAACCTACAACTTTATCACCCGTTCTAACATAATTTCTTTTTAACCCTTGAATTTGCTCTTTTAACATATCTATCAGCATTTTTTTTAATTCTTTTTTTTCTTTTGCATATAAATACTCTAAATCACCCAAATCATCTGTCAACCAAGAATGCTCTGGTTGTGTCCCTAAGTATTATCGGTGATATTCCCGTCACAGTATTTTTTATACCATTAAGGTAAATATCTACAGTTTTTAAATAATAATCCCAACTGTCATGATGCCTCTTTATTAACATTTTTAAAAACCTCAGCACCTCTTGAATATACCGTTTTGATGGATTCACTTTTGGATGCCTAATTGTTGTATAAACAACATCAATACCCATTATTTTAAATTTGTTCTGAAATTTCTCATTTTAAAAATAGATTACATTATCTGCTAAAATCTTATTAGGTTTACCAACATCTTTACAATACCTTATTATCAACGCACCGTATTATTTGTATTACACCGTTTTCTTGCATAATTTAATAAATTTTTGGAAAATAATCAATAATAATCAAAACATTCTTATTACCATCAATCATTTGAATTAAATTACTCAAATAATCAATAGCTACAAATTCTAAAGGTAATGTTGTTATTATGCTGCAAATTTTGTTTTTATGTATATAATTCTTATTTTTTCCTATACAACAGTTATGACACATTTTAATATTATTTTTTGTCAATTGTAAATCCCTTTTTGAATAATACTTTTCCCTAAAAGTTTACCATGTTTTTTTAACACCCAAATGACCAAATCTTTAATTTTTATTTCAGAATAAATACCATTTTCATCTTTTAGTTGATTTAATGCTATTACAAATTTATCATGTACTTTAATCATAGGCTGTTTACATTTAGTAAGGGAATCTGCCGTAATATTATCCTTTCCCGGACGGTGTAAATTCTATTATTTGCAAAACGATTTGTCATTAAAAAATTAAATGCAGCATGATATGTTTCTAAAATAAATTAATTCGCTGTTAGATAATATTTTAATTTAGACGTTGCAAAAACAATCATACTCATCTCTTTTTCACTAACCGAATATTTCACTTCATACGGTTTTAATATTCTTGATATAAAACATATTGGCACTTCTATGTTATTATTTTGTAACTGAATTAATTCTGCCGCTATAGAATGATCTAATGCATGTGTTCTTAATATAAAAGGTAATGTAAAATCTGGACTATACAATAACAAATTTTCGCAAAAACTGTTTTTTAATTTTATAAATGTTCGTTCTCGACGATTATCCCATAACAATTTCTTATCTTTTCTAAGTAACTCTATCAATGGTACCTCTAACTCTGTCAATTTCGGTATAAACTTTTTATAATAATTTAATACTCCTAGAATTCCTCTCAACATTCTTAAATTTTTAGGACGATCATACTGTTTTATTACATATATTCTTTGTTCATCAATACTAATACCATTTCGTCTGATTTTATACCCCAAATATTTAACATTATCCTGATAAAATTGACATTTCTGAATGCTTAATTTAAGGCTTGCTTGATTAAGTGTATTTAATATGACATTTAAATGATTTTCATGTACTGCTGCATTTTTAGAGACAACTAAATATCATCAGTATAATGTACACAAAATGTATTATATTTATCCAAAATTTGTTGAATCACGGAAACAAGAGCTGACGAACTTGACTGAAATCCAAACGGAACTACCTTAAACTGATATATATATATATATATATATATATATATATATATATGTCCTTTAATACTAAAACCAGTATATTTACGCGAAACCCTATCAAGTGGTATTAGGCAAAATGAATTTTTTAGATCTAGCTTACTAAAAACCATATTTTTACCTATTCTGTTTAACATTGTATTTATAACCTGTGGTGCATCAAATTGTTTTACTATTATTTCATTTAATTTCCGAGCATCTAAACACAGCCTTATGGAATCATCTTTCTTTTTTAATTATAATAATCGGATTAATATAATTTGTTTTAGAACGTTCTATTTTACCTGTACTTAACATATTTTCTATTGCATCTTTTACTTTATCTCGATATTTATATGGAATACATTTAGACTCATCTACCGAAAGATGACGTACATACCCCTGAGCAAAATGTGATTCAGAGTTTATTAATGAAATATATTTTTTCATCAAATCATTAACAATTTTTATATACTTATCTAGACAACATATTTTTGAAAGATTATCAGAATTACCTACACTAATATTATGAATCTTGTGATCATTTAAGATCATTTCTTCATTCACAAATGTTTCAGAACCTGTTTGTTCTAACAGATTAATAAATGATATTTTATTGCCTCGTACATTAATTTCCCGCTTATCCATGTCAATTTTTACACACATTTTTGTTAAGAAATCTTCGCCCATAATAATATCATCATTTATACCTGTCATTGTTACAAATTCACCATTTAAATCTACATTTCCTAACTTAAACCCTGTATGTATTATTTTATTACATTCTGCTAATTTTTTTTCCATTTACATTTATTAAATTAACTTTAGAAAATTTTACTATTTTATCTTTAATCTTGATTTTGTTGTATAATACTTTCTTTAATTAGACTTATTTCTGCACTTCTATCTATAAGTGCATTAAAATTTAAATTATGAATATTAATTTTAACAACTGGTAACGTACTTAATAATTTCTGTTTACACTCTTCATCTATACCTACATCTATAAATTCTCCCATATGTTGATACATCACTGAGTTTACTTTAAAATCCTCCAACCTACCATCAGTAAAAATCCTACCCTTGTGAGTGTGTTTGAGCTACCGTATCAATTTTTTCATTATGATCTAAAATTCTGTTTATTTTTCTCAACATTGACATTTGATACTTGAGCATATGATTGTCTATTATTATCATAATTTTTATTTATCAATTGTCTACTGTCTCTTTTATTATATTGCTGATCATTTTCTTTCCCATTATACTGATTATCTCTATAATTATTATTTATCCCTTGACTTTCATATCTCCTATTGTTATTATAAGACTTATTTTAGGATAAATAAATTGTTATTTAACCCCCCTATCATTTCTATTATCAAATTGACGATAATTATAATGTCTATATTGATTTCTATTATAATTTTGTTTCTCTAAACTACCACCTGATCTAAAATTTAAACCATTCCGCCCATCTATATCCTCATCAATTGCTCGTATATATTCTACTAAACTATCCATTGTTTCAATTCTTTGAATAACTATCACTTTCCGTATATCTTCCTCAAAATATCTACTTAAATAATAAACTATTTCCCCTTCAGTTAAAACTGGTTCTTAATATCTAGCATTATAAAATTTCCTCATAATATATTCTTCCCTTGAAAGCCCAGTATTATTTCTGAATTTACTATTAATTAAATTAAGTCTTATTTTATTTTGATTATAATATCCCCAATATTGATGATAAAAAAGTTTTTCAAACTCCTCAATTGTATTATATTTCTCCTCTATTATTTGAAACCAATATTTTGCTTCCCTTTCAATCTCGATTGAATACCTACCCTCAAAACTATATTCATTGGTAAATTTATTATATATTTCTTAATCTAGCAATAAATATTTTAGGATGTAACCTAGCATCACCTGTAAAATACAAATCATTGTTTTGCATTATCTGACACTGAACATATGATATTTGATTATTCGCTGATGTTTTAGTTTGCTGTATTTCTTTTACATTTATTTGAATTTTATTATCTTGAATTTTCATTCTTTCATCACTTTTTATTTCGCTTTTCTGTCACCTCATTTACATTTATAAAATTTTCATTTATTTTGTCGAATACATCTTTTTGTAAATTCATGTCCATGCTCTCACTAGTTATTTTTACCTGTTTTATAATATCATTATCTAACTTATTCATTTGTTTTGTATTATCATCTATTTTCTTATTTACTTCTGTTATTAAATTTTCCATTGTCTCATTCATATATTTACTTAATGTTCCTACTTTATCTTTCATAATTATTATATCTTTACCTAGATTTCCTATTTTCTCATTCATACCTGTGATATCTTTACCTAAATTTCCTTCTTTCGCATTCAAATCTTTACTTAAATTCCTGCTTTCTCATTCATATCTGTACTTAAATTTCCTACCATAATCATTAATCTATTTAACATACCATTCTGAGATGTTATATCTTCTGCTTCATGTGTAACCAGCACAGTATTGTCAGTTTCCTCATTTTGATTTGATGATGTGTTCTGTTACTGATCTAAATCTGTGCTAAATTACTCGTTTTTGCAGATCTTAATTTCATATATCACTAATTACTAAACAATACAAATCAAGATGCAAAGGTTCAAACTTTTAAAATTCCCAACAAACACGTTATCAATATGTCAAGCCTATCGCGTTGGGCGCCAATATACTATAAGATGCACAAATTGATATTTTAAATTTAATTTTCTATATGCAATCTATATTTTATTTATTTAAAAATTTGACATTACTATTAATGATGTCATAAATATTAATTTTATATTTTAGCTTCACTTAATCTCAGTTAGTCGGTTCAACATTATTTAGAACTTTTAAAAATAATATAAGATTATTCAATTGAATAAGACCTTTATATTAATTAACAAATTTCAAAGTTATTACAATCCAAATTATAAAATCTACCCACCCCAAGAGTTTAACCAGTTTCTTGATTTTGACTTTGACTTTATTATTTCAATAACTTACTTCGTTACTATTTGCTTTCATAGTAATAATTACTTAATTTCCTTTTATTTGTAATTTATGAACATGATCAGTGCTAATATCTTTAATTTATGTTGAAATTTCTTAAACTTCTTATCATTTATGTGGAAATACCATTTATATTTTTCTATACCTTTACTATCATAATAATTCTTCTTTTAATTTAATTAATCTTCATTTTTCCTTTACAGCAAAATTTCCATCTTTTCAAAATTATCAATCTTCAATTCTCCTTTTATTTATTTCTTTTCTTGACTACCTCTTTTTTTATTTTTCCAAATGTTCCCATGACAAATTTTCTATCTTATAAATATTCATCATCTATCATTAAATTCTGCCTTTGACTTTTTGAAACTTCACGTTTCAAATTTTAGGTTATAAACTTTTCTTCTGTTATACCCTTCAACACTATTTTCAGTTCTTAACCTTTTCTTCTGTCACATATCTGTCTTCTTTTCACTTGATCAAATTTAATACAACTTATCCAAATTCTTATTCTACTTACATTTATCCAAGTGGATATCAACATAATTATTTAACATTATAACATTTACTAAACTGGTTTAACACATGATTCGTAATAAATAATTCTGTATTATTATTAATTAATTGACTAATAATAAATTTATTCTATTCAGTTAATAAATTTCCAACATCTATGACACCTCAGTTTTCTCCTTCATTTTACAACATGGCATATATATATATATATATATATATATATATATATATATATATATATATATATATACATATATATATATATATATATATATATATATATATATATATATATATATATATATATATATATATATATATATATATATATATATATATTTATATATTTTTGATATTTTATTTTTAATAAAAAAGTTGTTTATTTTATTTATTTTATTATTTTGAGACTCTTATTATTTTAACCTCTCCTCTCAGGGTTCGGGCAGGTTCCTGGCGATTAATCTGAAAATATAATGGTACAGCCCAATTTCAAATAAAACACACCTTGACAGATAACAAGCAAAATGAATTTATTTTTTTTAAATTTCCGGTATGGTTTAGAAAACTTTGTATAAATATATCTTAAAATTAAAATGAAATGGCCTTTTATGATCAGATCTGTTACTATAGCTGCTATTAAGTCGTCGAGTACCTAGGATTTATTGTGGTTTTACTTACGGAGATATCTTGAACTTCACGTTATCGCAATCTCTGTCGAATAACGCTTCTGCTTATACTATTGATCAGTGCCTCGCTCCTTCCTCTGTGGCAAATTTCAGATTCATCAAACTTCAGTAACAATGACTGCTGGGCACACTGGATTTATATTTTCGTAGCACAACACTAAATTTATTTTACAATCAGCAAACTTTTATTTAAGGTACGTATTTACCTTTACTAATTTCCTTAAATCACATTTACTATTCTATACCATACTTCCTTGGTTGTTGCAACTGAAAATTACTCTTCAATTCCACTTGGAATTATTTTATGGTATTAATAAAATTTAATTTAACGTAATTTTTTTGTGTTTTAGGTTTAGAAACCCTTTTTTAATATTTTGTGAACTTGAGTATGGACTTCATTTGAAAATATAAATTTAAAATTTTGAGGTTAGGAAACTTCTTATAAAATTACAATGCTCTACCTTTGAGCTTTCTATCCATACTAAATCTTAAATATAGGCTTTTTATTGGCCTAATTTGACGTTTCTCCAAAAAATCATGACACTTGATTTTTGAAATTTTAAAATATGAAAATTTAATTTTCTTTTTTATTTCTTTATGATGCCTTATGGCTCTAATTTTATTATTGAATAAAGATATAGAGATGATTAGCTTTCTTTTGATATGCCATACTATGGCCTTTTGTGAATATTTAGAAAAATTACAATTGCAACAATTTTTAACAAATTCTCTTATATAACTAATTACAACCATCTAAACCACATACCAGAGATTACTTTAAGAACTAATGAACAAATCAACACCTTATTTGCATGTCTAAATACATTTAAAACATTATTTTAATTTGCCTTTCGTTTTAGGACTTCGTAAAACCTCATTGGCTGGAATCTTTTCAAATACAACAAATTACTTAAAACTAACTGACTGGAAACAATAAATAGATGCTATTCTTCTGACATAGCTATAAAAAGTTCAACAAATGGTTTTTATTTTAGAAAAACCTTCATATTTGTCAAGTTATATGCCTCCTTGGACATAAATTTACACATACACCTTTTAATTGTCTTTACATTTTGATGCTATTACATTGTATTAGCTCACAAGGTGAGTCTCTTTCACTTTTGTAAAGTTTTAAAGTTAGACGATGCACTTACTTCGTAGGAATGATTGAAAACTCAGATATCGTAGAGTTTACGCTACCCAAATTATGAAAGTAGTTTATAGCACTTTTTTTTTCAGTGTTCATGATTGCTAACTCACTTGTAGCTATTCTATGACTAATTTTAACATATTTGTTTTTAACAAAGTTCATAATTTTAATTAATAACAATAAAATTTTATTTTTTTCCAGGTTATCCAAAGGTTTTGGTACCTAAAATCAATAATGTTCTGGCTCTGGTTGCCATGTTGTACACAATAGTCCTTCTGATGCTTATTCTATATAGAAACAATGTTTTATACCATAACATAATAACATAAAGTTCATTTACCACACGGTAGGTGTTTATATCTAGCATTTAACAAACATTTATTACAAATTTTACCTATTTAATATGAATACAGTTAACGTAAGTGTCTCTCACTGAAATTGGGCTCTCATACCACTCAAAATTATCATTTTAATTTAAATATTAGAGTCTTTCTTTGCTTTAGTATTGGCAAAATATCCTTATTACTTTCTTTTTATTATTTAAACATAATTTTATCCTTATGTATCCTGTACATTATACAGGGTGTGGTTTGGTCATCGTAATATATATATATATATATATATATATATATATATATATATATATATATATATATATATATATATATATATATATATATATATATATATATATATATATATATATATATATATATATATATATATATATATATATATATATATATATATATATATATATATATATATATATATATATATATATATATATATATATATATATATATATATATATATATATATATATATATATATATGTATATGGAGATTCACAGAATATATAATTTTAATAAATATATATATATATATTATATCTTTTTTTTTTTTTTTTTTTTTTTTTTTTTTTTTTTTTTTTTTTTTTTTTTTTTTTTTTTTTTTTTTTTTTTTTTTTTTTTTTTTTTTTTTTTTTTTTTTTTTTTTTTTTTTTTTTTTTTTTTTTTTTTTTTTTTTTTTTTTTTTTTTTTTTTTTTTTTTTTTTTTTTTTTTTTTTTTTTTTTTTTTTTTTTTTTTTTTTTTTTTTTTTTTTTTTTTTTTTTTTTTTTTTTTTTTTTTTTTTTTTTTTCCCCCCCCCCTTTTTAAAAACAAATTTTATTTTTAAATACAATAATGATTATTTTATGATTGATAACACTTTGTATACTTAAAACTTAGGTACATTAAAGATTGTAAGTGGTAGAGAATATGTTGTTAACTAAACTGCAAGTGGCTTGCCAGTCGTATTTATAATAAATGGTTTTGCTAAATCAGCATGTATGATATTTCATGGTAGTTGCAAAAAATAGATGATATTAAATTACAATGGGAATAATTTTAACTTTATCAACAATGGTGTTAAATTACTGTCTGTGAATAATACTGACTTTAACTAATATACAATAATTATAATTTTGATATAACAACTCCCTTTCTTATAAAAAAGTTGATGCCATGGAGCAACTTTTAAGCATAATTTTTGCTGTGACTTGGATTTAGCTCTATTTAATAATAATAATAATAATAATAAACTTTATTTAAATTGGCGGGGTGTCAGCAGTTGCTGGTACCAATCCCAACCAGTATTTCCTCTAGTTGTTCTTGTAGGTTTATACTGGGTCTTCGTTTGGGGAGTATGTGTTCATAGTTTTTGAATATTCCACGCCTAGGTGATGGTGGTGGAGGTGGCTGATTGTTCGATGAGGTGATTCCGATTCCTGTTCTTATCTCTCTCTTACATTTACAAATAACATATAAAATAATTAATAATAAAATTGCAACTATGATTAAATAGGTAAACCAGGATATATTTTTATTTACAAATGGTTCGTTAATTAACTTATCTAGATCTTCAGAGTACTGATCTAGTTTATGTTTTGCAATGTTTAAATCGTCCGTGTTTAGATTAATTAACTTGAGTGGTTTTAGCTTTGGAATATTGTTTTTATCGGGTAAGTGCTCACAACAGTCATAAGGTATTAAAACTGGATGATTGTTGTAGGTAATATTGTCCTGTTGATACACAGATGCATGTACTCTAGTACTACCTATAAAAGCGTTACATTCAGGTTGTAGTTTCAGGATAGAGTTTGTATCAATTACTTTTGTGATTACGTCTCTGTTATGGTACTTAACTGTCACTGGTAAACTATCCAAAACCGAGATTAGCCAGTTATTATTACTGAGTTTTTGAATACTGTAGTCTTTTGCGAATAATAAGTTTGAGTGGCATGTCCGGGCACTACACTTAATTGTTTTAATATTTGGGCTTCACATATAGCGTCACTGTCTATTGGGTAAGGAAGCACGTTTGAACAGAGTTTTATGTTGTGATATAAGGTTTTACAACTCTCGAGGTTTGGAAGAGCTACAAATAACAATGAATCATCATCTTTAGCAATGTATCATCTATGCGTTGTTGACAAAATATGATGAAGTCCAGTTCGATTATCCAGTACAGGTATAGGGTACAGGTGGTAAAGTGTGTAACTTTCTGGTTCTGTTAGAGGGTTTTTGAGTACAAATATTACTTTGGATGCAGATTGAAAAGCTTGAAGTTCTATTATATCAAAGTATTAAGCTACCTTTGATATTTGTGGTGTTATAGGTAAATTGTTTTTATGTAGAGATTGAGATATCTGCTGAAGTGAGGTAATCAGATCTTTAGGTGTGATTATTGAACTATGCAAGATTTTAGCCTGGCAAATGTAATCGAATTTAGGATGTCATCTAGACCGTTTTCTAGGAACATATAGCTTTCCATTAGAGATTCGCATAACTCAAGAACTTTTAATTTTGCATCGATGTATAATAAATTATCCGATATATCGTATATTGATTTTCAATTTCTTTGATGTCATTATTAAAGGTTTCTTCATCAATTCTTAGTTTCTGAATGGTAGTATAAAAACTTTTTATTACTGAGGTTGTTACGGAAATTTGATTTTTTAACAAATTTTCTATTTGATGCTCATTGTTAGTGAGTTTATTAATACAATTAGTATAATTTTCACCATCAGAAGAATCTAAATTTCCTGTGATAGCTTCCCAAAATGTATCTACTCCATTTAAGAGTCCTCGTTTAAAGCGTTTAGTGTCCGCGAATATTTCCTCTACTTTTAATTGTAGGGATTGCGAGACTAATATGTGTTCTGACTTCTGACCGGAAAGATGCCATACGGGGGTTGTCTTTATCGTTTACTAATTCATTTAAAATTTTGTCATTATTGTCAAGACTTTTCTTAAGTGGTTCCATGTCTTTATAAACTAAGAGTGTCCACTTGTCATTTGAAATTTCGATGCGATCTTCTTCATGGTAGTAGATTCCGATCGTATTGTTGATGGGTTCAATCGAGTATTGGGATGATACTGCCTTTAGCAGTAGAAGAAACCTGAAAACAAATTAATTTTCAAAGAATAGTTTCATTCTATCGAAATTTATTTTTGTAGTTTGTTCAGTTTGGGGATTGAAGAGTATTGCGGAATTTCTAAGTATTTCTCTAATTTCAAATGTTCCGTTAAACTAATTCTGTAGCTTATCTTTAAATTGACTCTCTTTTATGTAAACTTAGTCTCCTACTTTGTATTCTGGTAAATTTTCGGAAACATGTTTGTCGTACCGAATCTTAGCTTTTTCTTTTTGAAGATTGGTTTTAGGACGGGCTATTTTATAATAGTGCGAAATTCTATTGTTTAAATCACGAACGTATTTTGATATTAGTTGCTCCTGATTGTAAAGGGTTTCAGGAGGACGGCTTAAAGTGTGTTCGAATAACAATTCGTACGGGGTAAAGCCATGCGTCTTATTTACAGAATTATTATAGCACATGACGGCATACGGTATAATAGTTAATGGATGTTCGCTAGGGTTGTCAGATTTGTTAGCTCTTATCATTTCCAATAATGTAGAGTGGAACCTTTCTATCGAACCGTTCGATTGGGGGTGATGTAAACTAGAGAGAGTGAGTTTAATATCGTAAAGAGTACAAAGATCTTTGAAAAGCTTGTTGTCGAATTCTCGTCCGTAATCGCAGTGTATGCGAAGAGGTGTACCGTAGTGTTGAAAATAAAGAAGTAGTGTATTTACTATCGACTTGGCTGATTTGTCCTAGGTGGGATAAGCTTGCGTGAATTTAATTAGTTCGTCCCTAATTGTTAGGACATAGTTTCTTGTCGGAATTTCTAAAACGTCTATATTAATTCTCTCAAACGGGGTTTTTGGGGTCTCGGTAATAACGAGAGGGTTATCGAGATTTTTACGTAAGATTTTCGTTTTTTGACATGTTTCGCAATTTTTGATGTACCGTTCTACATCTTTCGTTAATCCGGTCCAATTGTACTTATTTCTAATTCTACGTATAGCCTCATTTATGCCCCGATGTAAGTTATTTTTACCGGCGTGAAATTGATCGAGTATTATAGGAATCTGATCCTCGTTAGAGGTTTTTACGACGTCCTGACAAATTACAAGGTTTATGTCCTTGTCGGTGAATATAAATGAAAGTATTTCGAGAATTGGTAAATTTAAATTATTTTTTATATAATACGTTTTGGATCAGCTTATGTCGTTTTGATTTTTGTACAGTGTAATAAAGAGTTGTAATATTGCCGTACCGGGATCAAAAGGCAATGGTACGATATAATAGTTTCTTTTCTTTACTGTTTTACTAGATAGAACATTAATATTATTGTTGGTAAAATCGGGATTTTCCTCGAAAATATCATCTATGATTTTAAAATGGAAGTCCTGCAAGTTTTCCTGTTGAAAGAACGTAATGATATTTTTGTGCTCTTTATCTAGTAATTGATTATTTGAGAACCTAATTTTCGAATAATCGATTAGTGATGTTGTTTGATATAATTTCTCAAAGGTGTCGAACTCTTGGGTTATTTGTTCTGGCGATATGTCGTCGTCAGAGCTAGTTTTACGTTAGGGTCGTCGTCCGTGTTTTGAACATTATTATGAAATGTCACGCATTCTTGGATATTATTAAATTTTATGCGCGATAGAGCGTCCGCGTTTTAGTTGATTTTTCCTGGCTTATATATGATCTCGTAATCATACTCCTCAAGCTTGAGCCGCCAGCGTGCGAGTCTGCTTCCGGGATCTTTAATGAAAAAAAGCCAAGTCAAAGGTCGGTGGTCCGTTATAAGCTTAAATTTTCTACCGAAAAGGTATGATCTGTAATATCTAACAGCCCATACAATAGCTAACAGTTCCCTTTCTATAGTGGAGTACTTTGTCTCCGCGTTACATAAGGTTTGCGATGCATATTCAATCGGAAGATCTTTTCCTATGGGGCCTTGCTAAAGCACGGCTCCTATGGCATAAGCGCTTGCATCCGCTGTTAGAAGAAAGGTTACGTCGAAGTTAGGATATATTAAAATGGGTGTAGAAGTTAAAGCTGCTTTAAGCTGTTCAAATGATTTTTTACAATCGGAATTAAAATTAAATAAAATATATTTTTGAAGCAGAGTAGTAAGTGGTTTAGAAATTTTCGCAAAGTTAGAAATGAAGCGCCTGTAATATCCGGCTAGTCCTAGAAAAGATTTAATTTGTTTTTGTGTTTTTGGTTCGGGAAAATTTCGTATACAGTCAATTTTTGAAGGATTTGGTTTGACTCCGTCTTGGGTGATAAGATGCCCTAGATAAGCGACTTCCTTCCTCAAGAATTCGCACTTATCCGGCTGGATTTTGAGATTGGCTTTTCTTAATCGTTTGAAATCTTCTGTTAACCTGGATATGTGCTCGTGGATTGTGGGGGAATATATTATAATATCATCCATGTAGACGAGGCAATGCTCGTTTTGGATGCCTGAGAGGATGTTATCCATTACGCGCTGGAAGGTTAAAGGTGCATTTTTTAGGCCGAATGACATACGAACAAACTCGTAATGGCCATTCTCTACCTAGAACGCCGTTTTTTGGATGTCTTTTTGATCTATTTCTATCTGGTGGAATCCCGACGCGAGGTCTAACGTGGTGAAATATTCATTTTTATCGAGTTGGTCGAGAACATCCGAAATATTCGGCAAAGGATATTTATCGTTGATGGTTAACTCGTTCAGTTTTCTGTAATCGATGACTACTCTCCACTTTTGTTTGCCTGAGGCGTCAAGCCTTTTTGGCACTATCCACACTGGGGAGGACCAAGGTGAGATAGAGTGTTGGATAATGCCCTGGTCGAGCATTTTTGAAATTTGGGTTTTTACCTCCTCTTTATGGACTTGAGGATACCGATATGATTTAGTGAAGGTGGGTGTGGCATTGTTGGTATCTATAGCGTGTTTTATGTCGTTGGTGAAAGTTAAAGAATCACCCTCCAGATAAAATATATCGGAGAATTTAAGACATAAATCTGTGATGGACTCCCTTTCTTCGTCACTGAGATGTTCTCACCGTAATTGATTTTGAATTTCGTGCTGTCTATCCGAAATGTTATTTGAAAGTCCGAATTACCGTTGATAGTGTTTAAATTAAAGTTTGATTCAAAATTTGTTATGGGTTCCAATTTAAGGTCAGAAAATTCGATTGTTTTCGGGATGGCGCTAGCATTGATTATAGAGGTTAAAAATTCACCTGTTTCATTAATTTTAACTACAGCATTAGGGGAGTCTAACTTTTTCTTTATCCTGAGCTAGCAGTATAGCATTAGTGTTGGTTAAATTGCATTTTAATTTAAAAATTTGTTCCATGCGGGGCTGAATAGAAATTTTATTAATAACATAACTATCGCTTCAGTTTGTATTAACAACTGAAGTTTCATTTAAGTCATCGCCTGCTTTAAATAGAGGTACTGTTTTATAATTGATAATAAGCTTTTTATTTTTTTAAGTCTATTATACACCTGTAATGTTTCAAAAAATTAGAACCAAGTAATCCGTCAAATTCTATATCAAGATTATAAATGTATACTTTATGTGGGTCGCCTGGTTTAAACGTAATAAGTTTGGATTTATTTATAAAAATTTTTTCATTAGTTATACCCTGAATAATGACAATTTCAGAAGTTTTATTTGAATATTTTTCCGCAGTTTTTTCTTTAAAGTTCGAAATTACTGCACCAGTATCGATCAGAATTTTATATGTGTTTGTTATATCCTTGATATAGTACAGATTTCTGAATTTAACAGTAAGCAATGGATTTAGATGAAAGTTTGTTCGGGGAAGTTCAGATTGGGGTTGAAATCGTCTAAGTTCATCGATTGGATCTGAGATTCTAGATCTGAAATTGGATTGAAAGTTTGTTGGGGCATCATAGAAAATGCGGGGTTCTCCTGTGTGAAATAATCGAGGTGTTGGTTCTGAAAAATCGGGGGATCGCTCGAAGTCTGGGGACCTATCTGAAAATCCTGAACATTACCAGAATATTGGTACTGTTCTGAAAAATCTGCCTGTGTATTAAATGGAAAATCCTGTAATTCTTCGTTCGTTGGTTCCTGATACTCTTCATTAAAATACGAGTAATTTAGCGTTTGATAATTTAAATGATATGTCCTTGGTTGGTTTGAATTACGACTGAAACTCGGGTTTGGCTGAATTACAGATGGTCGAGATTGGTATTGATTAGGCCTGTTAAAGAACTGATTTGGTTTCTGATTTTGATTTGAGAAGTTTTGTTGTGGCAATGGCCCTTGTTGTTGCTGCTGCGGCTGTGGAGCAGCATATTGCCTTTGAAAATTCTGATATGAATTCTGTTGAGGAAAATTAGGAAAATTGGGATATTGCGAAAATTGTTGACGAGCGCGACATTCATTTATGAGATGTCCGTTGCGCTTCCAATATGTGCAAATTTTCTGGAAACCATTTGATATACTGGGCTTTTTAACTGGTATTTGAACATTGCGAGAGGGATTAGATTTGAAATTTCTGATTTTCGACAATTGAAGTTCTCGTCTGATGCGTGCACATGCCTCGAGCATGTCTGCAGGGTTTCCTACCCTTATAATCTGTCCTAAATGATGTTCAAGTCCCGCGAGAAGTGTATTTAAAGTCATTGTCTCGATAAGTTGAGACTGAGCGTCTTTTTGATCAAGTGTTAGATTGGCTTTTTGTATAGCAGCATGCATTTTAGCATTATGCGTCTGTAAACGGGAAAAGAATGTTAATGCAGATTCATTGGACAGTTGTTTAATTCGCTGCAAATCTTGAATGAGAGAAGTTAAGTCACGTGAATCTCCAAAATGGATTGATAAAAGCTGTTTAATTTCGGGCCTTGTTGCTGGGTTTCGCGAGTTTATTAATTAAGCTGCTCGCCGTTAATAATGTTCGTTGGTCGTTGACGACCATGTGATACGCATGATTGCAAGTGTTCAAAAATGTATTTACAAAGATCTGGTCACCTTCAAATTCAGGGACACTAGAAAAAATCTCTGACAGTTTGTAGGGTTCTATATTTGCCTGTCCTTCTACCATTTTGTTTATTTATTATTTAATTGGGATTATTGGATAATTGAACTTTAGTTCGCGTTAAAATTAAGGAAATAATGACCACAAAAATAAAATATAACAGTAAGATGATTCAATGTAAAAATGCACTTACCAAAATATTATCATTGAGATGTGGGATGAGTTGTACGTTTCTTTTGCTGGTTTTGTTGATTGTTGTTTGAATTGATTGTTGTTTGAGTTGCTTG
Organism: Rhamnusium bicolor; assembly: GCA_029963845.1. Classification (NCBI taxonomy): domain Eukaryota; kingdom Metazoa; phylum Arthropoda; class Insecta; order Coleoptera; family Cerambycidae; genus Rhamnusium; species Rhamnusium bicolor. The sequence continues at coordinate 138,890 of JANEYF010000225.1, forward strand.
TTGTTTGAGTTGGTTTCTGCTTGAATTGTTGAGTGCTTATGTTATTTCTTTCTTGAAATAGTTGTTTACTTGAGTGATTGTGTGAAGTCGTTGGTTCGTTTGACTGTTCAAAGGATGATGATCTACCACTACCAGTTAGGCTCTTGGTTCCGTGTTCAAGTAGTGTTTTTTTTGGATCCAACCGACTGCGCCAATTTGTTGTATTGGAGATTCACGAATTCACTTTTTAAAAACAAATTTTATTTATTAAATACAATAACGATTATTTTATGTTTGATAACACTTTGTGTAGGTACTTCCAACTTAGGTTAACATGAAAGATCGTAAGTGGTAGAGAATATGTTGTTAACTGAACTGCAAGTGGCTCGCCAGTCGTATTTATAATAAATGGTTTTGCTAAATCAGCACGTATGATATTTCATGGTAGTTGCAAATTTAAACATGACTGATAAAATAGATGATATTAAATTACAATGGGAATAATTTTAACTTTATCAACAATGGTGTTAAATTACTGTCTGTGAATGATACTGACTTTAACTAATATACAATAATTATAATTTTGATATAACATATATATATATATATATATATGTTGTTTTTCAGGTTTTCGCGGGTGGTGAATGTTAAATTCGTTTTCCGGGTATACTCCCGCGTAGGTGATAGGCCCCGAGAGGGACCGTGGTTGTCTGAACGACGTTTCGGCAGAATCTCATCTGCCATCTTCAGGTTCTAACAGATAACTGCTTACTGCAGCTTCTGGTAACTCGAACTGAAATTTCAGTTCGAGTTACCAGAAGCCGCGTAAGCAGTTATCTGTTAGAACCTGAAGATGGCAGATGAGATTCTGCCGAAACGTCGTTCGGACAACCACGGTCCCTCTCGGGGCCTATCACCTACGCGGGAGTATACCCGGAAAACGAATTTAACAATATATATATATATATATATATATATATATATATATATATATATATATATATATATATATATATATATATATATATATATATATATATATATATATATATATATATACATATATTCACATTTGAAAACTGCAGTTATAAATCCAATTCACAAGAGCGACAATAAACTGGATGTAATTAACTACAGACCAAAACGTTAAGCTCATCCTGCACAGCATTATTTCTGCTCAGGATGACCTTTTCAACCAATTTTGATGTAGCTGATAGCAATTAATCGATTCCGTGTTTGCCCGAAGGTTATTTGTTCGCTAATGTCATAATAAACTGCTGTAATTCAGTATTTAGTCATGATGTCTAAGAATTGCTCGTTGGTAATATTTTGATTATCATGATATAGAGCTTGATTTATTTCATTTTCTATGCAGTCATGCTCTAAATTTTGCCTGTTCGTTTTGGGTCAAAAGAGCAGCATGGCCACCCTAGTATTTTTCAACGCTTTAGTCAGCTTCTACAACGAGTTATCCCGAGTGTCTAGTGATTCTAGTTTAGTACACCATTTTCGGTTTTTTGCAGTGTTAATGGCGGTGCTAAGCTCTTTCGGCCCTTACGTTTGTTGCCAGCGATGTCTTTATCTATTTTTGTCCCTGATTTGCTGCCTGACCGCATTGTCGAGTCGGTCTTTATGTGGGTCTATTGTTATGACCTCGGCAACATCCTTTAGCTTCTTGCAGTAACCTCATGAATGTTTCCACCTCACTTTCCAAACTATCACATATTTATGCTATTGTTTATAGTTCTTCCACTATAAATAAGATCTTATGTTTCTTTAAAATTCTGCAAACCGAAGACTGACTAATGTCGCATTCCGTTGACAATTCCCTTGTTGATATTGTTGGGTGTACCATCACAAATCCTAATACATCAATTTCTTTGTCCTCACTTACAATAAATGTTTGATGGTCATCTTGTTGATCGGGTTCGTTTCTTAATTTTTGTTCCACTCTGGCAAACAAGTGTCTGCTTGGAGGACGTCTGTTGGGATATCGTTGCTGATACAGTCATGCAGCTGTAGTTGCATTTTTGTGACACTCTCCATATATCAGTAACATATCGACCTTTTCACTTCTACTAAAATTATTCATTTTCTTTAATTTTTACTCAAAGAGATTTCCGCAACGCTTTATTTTTTATCTGTCTGACAGCTGATATTGTTTTATTACATTCAATGGCTACTATGACTTTTCCAATGTTATTAGGTTACCAGATTTTAAACAGAAATGTGTCATTTTAGTTTCCAAAGCCCACTAATCTATTAGCCGCATGTTTCTAAAAGCTTGGTTGCATTGTATTTTGGCTGAAATCTCAAATACTTCTGAGCGGATTTTCAAAATTTTGGTATCATTAGATTCGTATGAAAATGGGGTATTTAAAAATGTTGGTGGACGATTAATTTCCCATTTAAAAAAACCGAGTTAGTGGGTAAAAATCACATTTAAAAATTTTAAACGCCTCTAGACAATTAGGTAATGCAATCATATTGCTCTTTTTATTTTTATAGTAACGTAGCACACAAACTAAAATATATTTTGGGCACCACAGCACTCTGGATTCAGAAATAGATTTTTTAATAAAATTTTTAATGTTTATCAAATGTATTGTATGTTTATTAAATGTATTGTATTCAAAATTTCCTCTAGATTCCAAAAATGTAAAAATATATAGGGTATTTCATTTAAAAATCGAAAGTTGTGGGCATTTCCGGTCAAACCGGATGTACACCAAAATTGATTATTTATTGAAAAGATGGCATTTTAGTCGTATAATAAGCCCTCGAAATTTAAATTTTCTATTCCAAATATTTTAGGAGATATCGGGGCGAGCGTAATTCGTGATTCACCCGGTATATATATATATATATATATATATATATATATATATATATATATATATATATATATATATATATATATATATATATATATATATATATATATATATATATATATATATATATATATATATATATATATGTATATATATATATATATATACCGGGTGAATCACGAATTACGCTCGCCCCGATATCTCCTAAAATATTTGGAATAGAAAATTTAAATTTCGAGGGCTTATTATACCGACTAAAATGCCATCTTTCAATAAATAATCAATTTTGGTGTACATCCGGTTTGACCGGAAATGCCCACAACTTTCGATTTTTAAATGAAATACCCTATATATTTTTACATTTTTGGAATCTAGAGGAAATTTTGAATACAATACATCCATTTTGGTCACTTTTTTGATAAACATTAAAAATTTTATTAAAAAATCTATTTCTGAATCCAGAGTGCTGTGGTGCCCAAAATATATTTTAGTTTGTGAGCTACGTTACTATAAAAATAAAAAGAGCAATATGATTGCATTACCTAATTGTCTAGAGGCGTTTAAAATTTTTTAAATGTGATTTTTACCCACTAACTCGGTTTTTTTAAATGGAAATTAATCGTCCACCAACATTTTTAAATACCCCATTTTCATACGAATCTAATGATACCAAAATTTTGAAAATCCGCTCAGAAATATTTGAGATTTCAGCCAAAATACAATGCAACCAAGCTTTAGAAACATGCGGCTAATAGATTAGTGGGCTTTTGGAAACTAAAAATGACACATTTCTGTTTAAAATCTGGTAACCTAATAACATTGGAAAAGTCATAGTAGCCATTGAATGTAATAAAACAATATCAGCTGTCAGACAGATAAAAAATAAAGCGTTGCGGAAATCTCTTTGAGTAAAAAATTAAAGAAAATGAATAATTTTAGTAGAAGTGAAAAGGTCGATATGTTACTGATATATGGAGAGTGTCACAAAAATGCAACTACAGCTGCATGACTGTATCAGCAACGATATCCCAACAGACGTCCTCCAAGCAGACACTTGTTTGCCAGAGTGGAACAAAAATTAAGAAACGAACCCGATCAACAAGATGACCATCAAACATTTATTGTAAGTGAGGACAAAGAAATTGATGTATTAGAATTTGTGATGGTACACCCAACAATATCAACAAGGGAATTGTCAACGGAATGCGACATTAGTCAGTCTTCGGTTTGCAGAATTTTAAAGAAACATAAGATCTTATTTATAGTGGAAGAACTATAAACAATAGCATAAATATGTGATAGTTTGGAAAGTGAGGTGGAAACATTCATGAGGTTACTGCAAGAAGCTAAAGGATGTTGCCGAGGTCATAATAATGACCCCCATAAAGACCGACTCGACAATGCGGTCAGGCAGCAAATCAGGGACAAAAATAGATAAAGACATCGCTGGCAACAAACGTAAGGGCCGAAAGAGCTTAGCACCGCCATTAACACTGCAAAAAACCGAAAATGGTGTACTAAACTAGAATCACTAGACACTCGGGATAACTCGTTGTAGAAGCTGACTAAAGCGTTGAAAAATACTAGGGTGGCCATGCTGCTCTTTTGACCCAAAACGAACAGGCAAAATTTAGAGCATGACTGCATAGAAAATGAAATAAATCAAGCTCTATATCATGATAATCAAAATATTACCAACGAGCAATTCTTAGACATCATGACTAAATACTGAATTACAGCAGTTTATTATGACATTAGCGAACAAATAACCTTCGGGCAAACACGGAATCGATTAATTGCTATCAGCTACATCAAAATTGGTTGAAAAGGTCATCCTGAGCAGAAATAATGCTGTGCAGGATGAGCTTAACGTTTTGGTCTGTAGTTAATTACATCCAGTTTATTGTCGCTCTTGTGAATTGGATTTATAACTGCAGTTTTCAAATGTGAATGTCATATACTAATATCAAAGATATTAATTATATGAGTTATTATATCAACAATATCTTTAAGCGTTTCCGGTTTTAAGTCTTTTTGAATCGGAGATTTATTATTTTTTTAGATTTAGTATGTAATTTCGAATTTTTAACTCTGAATCTGGCACTAAAAGAAAAGTATTTTCATAAATCTGATTCTGAAATATCTAAGAGTACTTTTCAATTTTTCCTTGCTAGATTCGATCCAATTTCAGAGTAGTGATTATTAAACTGATTCTCTATTTCTTTTTTATTTGTAGATATTTTATTTTCATGTAATTTAATCTTATTTATTTCTGTTTTTTTTGTGTCAATATTCGTAATATTTTTAATTGTTTCCCAAATTGTTTTTGAGTTGTTGTTTAGTGCAATGTGTTTTTCGAAAAAATCTTGTTTAGTTTTTTTTAATTAAATTGTGTAGTTTGTTTTTGTCTACACTATACCTTTCTTTTAGGACATTATTTTCTGGATTCTTAATGACTTGTTGATAAAAACTGTCCGTTGCTTCTATTGTTTTTATCAAACCAGTCGTAAGTTTGTTTTTGACTACACTGTACCTTTCTTTTAGGACATTATTTTCTGGATTCTTAATGACTTGTTGATAAAAACTATCCGTTGCTTCTATTATTTTTATCAAACCAGGAGTAATCCATTCTTTGCGTTTAATTTGTTTTTGTTTTATTTTTATAGTTGATTTTGCTGTAGCTTCTAATGCATTTTCTACATCGACGCCTTTATAAAAGGGGTCCCAATCTTTTGTCTGCAATACATTTAATAATTGTTCCTTATTTCTTATTTCGGCATAAACATTATTGTTTTGATTGTATGTTATATTTTCCCTATGTATATTTGGGAATGAAATGAGCGTACTGTAATGGTCTGTAATATTTGACTGCAATATAATAGGGACTACTGTCGGATTTTTCATTGCTTTTAAAAATAAATGTCTATGCAACTCAAAAGATGTCCTTGACACCATGTAGGTTTGTTAATAAGCGATTCGTAGCCATTCTCATTAGATGTATCTAAGTACTCATATGCAAAATTTTTATGTGATAGAATGTTTATGTTAAGATCACCATACGATATTATAATCTGTATTACTTGTATTTCTAATACAGTTTTTTTAAATTTATGATAAATTCTTCAACATTTGTGGAAAGCAGCCTGTAGAATTAGGATATATTACAAAATTCTAACTATGCAATTTGAGATTAATTTTTAGAATATTTATATTGCCTAATGTAACGATTTCTACATTTTGTTCTATATCTTTGTTACGTGTTTGCTATTCCCCACAGACACCTACACTCGCATATTCGTTGTATGAAAATCTAAGTAACACTTACTCACTACTTTATTAACTAATTAACAATTAATAACAGTAGATTAATGATTGTCTTAACTATAATCACAATTAAACACTTATAAGTCTTTTGCTTATTTCTTCTTTACTCGTTCACTTTCAACTTAATCTTGACTCTCGGCCCACCGTTCGACTTATTTATACATCCATTCACGCAGTTTAGAACATTTGGGACATTCCATGCCGTTCTCATACAATTCTAATTCCATCCATTCAGTCTACACAGTGCAGTGGTGTAATACTGCCCAATTCTTAAGCTTGAACGTCCCAATCAGGCAATTCATTGTTTCCTGCATACTTGGCTAGTCTTTATATACACCACCTTCATCTTTGGTTTTGGACTTTGCTGAATTCAGTATACAATGTCTTTTAGTCTGGTGTTGACAGTGTATGGACTTTCCAAGTGTGGTTGAAGATTCAGGGACCTGCCTTTCTTTTGTTGTGGGATATATAGCCAAATCAGATCTTCAGCTTGGCACCCTCCTGAATTCGCCTTAAGATCACAACAAGCCCTCATGCGATCACACAATTCCGTCTCGTATCAGCTCATGAATGTTCCTCAGCCGTTCACCAATTTCATCGGCGTAGTAATTTATGGAAAGTCGCTCCTCATCTAGTGTACCAAACACCAAGTCAAATGTTAGTCTACTCACGTCCAAACATCACGCGAGCCGACGTCTGTTTGGTTGTTTCATGAATGGAGGCCCTGTATACCATAAGGAAAAGAGATAACTGACGGTCCTAATTTCTCTGATGTTTCTCAACCACTTTGGATAGGTGCTCCTCCATGGTTTTATTATAGCTCTCCATCATTCCATCTTATTGTGGATGTAGGGCTGTTGTCCTTGTTTTATGAATTCCCAGTAAGCGATACATCTTCTGAAACACCTCTGATTCAAAGTTTCTTCCTTGCACTGAATGCAATTGTAGAGGCACGCCAAATACTAGATTATTTACCAGAGCTTGAGCGGCAGTGGCTGCTTCTTGGTTTGGCATGGCCACTTACTAAAGTAATTCATGGCAACCAAGATGTATTTATTCCCAATATCTGTCACGGGGAATGGACCAGCTACGTCGATCGCAATTTGCTCAAAAGGAGCACCGACGTTATATTTTTTCATTTGGTCCTTACTTCTTGTCAGTGGCCCCTTACTTACCGCACAAACTTTACATTTGGGCACCAAGCCTCCGCATCTTGGCACATGTTCTCCCAGTAGAATCGTTCGCGTACTTTTGTCAAAGTTTGTTGATGCAAAAATGTTCGCCAGACGTTTCATTATGCACTTCCTGGAATATATTTGGTATGCGACACCTGGGAATTAACAATTTCAAAGTAATTTCCTTCCCATCTGGACTTTTCAACAGTCCATCCTCTATTTTAAGAGAGTCCCATTATGTCCACAATGCCTTCAGCCCCACTGACTTGTCTTAAATGACCGTCCAACCGGGTCGAGTTCCCTTTTCTTTCCATTTCAGAATAGAACCAGTTTCTTTATCGTTTAACTGCTCTTCTCTTAATGTCTCTTTTGTCTAATCATCCGGAACCTCAATTTTAACTATGTTCACGATTAGCATCACTTGCTCTTTTCCACCCTGTGGCAGTGCTTGCAGTTTTCCTGACATGGTGTTCTGAAGTGGGCGTCTGCATTTTCATGGGATTTCCCGGGACGATGTTCGATTTTAAAATCGTACTGCTGCAGTTTTTCTATCCAGCGAGTTAGTTGGTCTTCTGGGGTTTTCAACTGCAATAACCACTTCAATGCAGAATGGTCAGTCCGAACTTTAAAATGTTGTCCATATAGGTACTTGTGAAAATGATCTATGGATTTGACAATGGCCAATAGTTCCTTCCGTGTCACACAATAGTTACGTTCTGACTTGGACAACGTCTTGCTGAAGTATTTAATTACTTTTTCTTCTCCGTTTTGAATTTGGGGAAGAACATATCTAAGTCCAGAATTACTGGCATCCGTGTCTAATACGTAGAGACCTTACCGTTCTGAGTATGAAGGAACTGGACTCGAACATAGTGCTGATTTTAGTGTTTTGAATGATATTTTGCATTCTTGTGTCCATTGATACTGAACCTTCTCTTCTGTAAGCCGGTGTAGTGGCTTCGCAATATCAGCAAATCATTCCACAAATCGTCTGTAGACCAAAGAAGCTTCATATTTTGTGAACATTTGATGGGCTCGGCTAATCTCGTACTGCAGAAATTTTGTCTGGGTCCGTTCTTATCCCCTCCGAAGACATGACATGTCCAAGCAATTTATCATCTTTCTGGAACATTAGGTACTTTTTGGGATTCAATTGCAGGTGTACATGTCTAATTCTTCCAAACATATCTTGACGGTTCCTCAAATGCTCATTAAAATCCCGTCCCTTAACCATCACATCATCAAGATAAACTAGGCATGTCTTCCAGGTTAGACCGCCTAGTACCAGTTCCATCAATCTTTCAAAAGTTGCTGGTGTATTGCATAGGCCAAAAGACATTATAGTGAATTGATAAAGGCGTAACATTATTTTTTATATAAACTACAACCCCGTCTTTGTGAGTTATTTTCCCTTTATTGTAATAGCAACAGTACCCTGGTATATTAGAATTACTGAGGTATTCTATTATATATGTTTGAGATAGGCAAATACAAACAAATGAATTGTTAAAGTGGGAACGGTATATCTGGAGATTGTCAAAATTTGTATGTATACTACGTATATTCGTGTGAAAAATTGAAAATTGCTTTACAGGTTTAATTAAATTTTTGCATGTATCTATGTCTTCCGTGCAATAGGTATCAACCTGTGAACATGTTGTCTCTTATAAAGGGATCAATTTTTTTACTAGGCACTGTTTTATATTTAGACGTATTTTACTTACTTGAAAAAGTATTTTTTATTTTAACTATTATTATGTATTAAATTTATTATGTTTTTTATGAATTATTCGAATAAATAGTTATGATAAAAATTTGACTTTTTTGTACAACGTCTTGTTCTCAATTGTTTATGTATTACTGCCGGTGTTATCGATGTTTATGGTGGTATTTCCCCTCCACGCTCCGATGGATGTTTTGGTCTTATTTCTTTTACTGATTGGTATTCTGTATCCTATTCAATATTCTTGTCCTTTTCTAACGATTTTAATTGATATGCGGTATAACTAGTTAGATCTATGTGGAGTAGATTTCTTTTTATTTTTGCCTCTAAGGCGTTGGTCTCTAGCTTCCTTTAAGTGTTTTCTGAACATTTTGTATTTCGCGCTCTTCTTTTGGTTAAGTCGTTTGCTATAGAAATACTGCCACCTTTTAGCTCACCACAATTGCCAAATATTTCCTGCTTCTTATGTAATGCAATAAATTTTACAACTATGGGCCTATGTTTATCTTCCTCATTTTCCCAAATCTGTAGCACTTATTTCAGATTTTGTAATACTGTTGAATAGCTTATATTTAAATAAATTGGTTACTTTGTATTAAAGATTTTCTTCTTCGTTCTCTTCTACTCCAAAAAGGACTAGGTTATTTTTTCTAACGTCTCTTTCTGTTTGCTCCAGTTCTGTATTTAAGTGTTTGTTGATTATTTCCAATTCTTTAATTTTTTTGTTAGCTTCGGTTAATTTTGAGGTTATATCTTGATATTTTTCTAATTTTATTGTTATATTTTTGGACACCTCATTTAGTGTTTTTTTTTTTGATAATTTAAAACTGAAACACTTAAATTATCTGAAATATCGTCAATCATAATTTCTTGCAATTACACGATTTTTATTTAATTTTCAGTTACTTATAATCGTACACACCCATTTTACTTGCCAGTTTCTGATGTTGATAAACAAAATTTATCAGTGAAATATCTTTTTAATCATAGTTTTTACCATTTTTATCAATTATTTGTAATGCTATTTTGTTATTTGTAACTGTTGGGACGTTGTCCGCGTTTTTGCTTTGAATGAATCGGTATCCACTTGGTCAAATATGTATTAATGATTCTTGTGTAGTATTATTGGTTGTGGTAAATTAAGGAACACTGTATTTTGGTACGAGTAGATATATTGCGATTCTTGGTTTCAGATTACAATAGTTTAAAATGAATAATGAATAAAAATGGGATAAAACAATTCCCTCGAGAGACTAACTCCTACTCTTATGAACAGTGAACCACAACTACTGACTACTGCGCTTATGTAGCGCGTTTACTCAAGGTTAATGACAAGCCCATTACACATAGGGACAAGTAACTTAAAATATTAACTATTACAATAGGTAAATAAAAACATGAATTCCAAACATGCCGCCGGGCTTGACAAGCTAAACTAGCTTTCAAATTAAAATATAAAATTATCAGTCATCGTCTGTGGGTAAAATACAAAGTTTGTGAACAGCTCGCTTCACCACACCAGAATGCGTTTTTACACTTACAATACGCACTATTTTATCGTTACCTGGATGCACTTCAACCACTCTACCTAATTTCCATTGAAGAGGTGGCAAGTTGTCGTCTTTGAGGAGGACCATCGTATTGATGTCAATTTGTCGTGGGTGCTGCGCCTTCCATTTCGTTCGGTTTTGTAGATTAGTAATATATTCACTAGACCATCGAGTCCAAAAGTGTTGGAACATTTGCTGTAATTTCTTATACAATGTCAACCTATTTATCTGTATATTTTCCACATTTTCTTGGGGTATACATGTCAAAACGTCTCCTATTAGGAAATGTCTAGGTGTAAGGGCCAGGAGATCATTAGGGTCAGAGGATAATGGTGTTAAGGGCCTAAAATTTAGGACTGCCTCTATTTGAACCACCACGGTATATAGCTCTTCAAAGGTAAGAAATGAATTGCCTAAAATACGTTTCAAATGATACTTAGCTGATTTAACCCCCGCTTCCCATAATCCACCAAAGTGTGGAGCACGAGGGGGTATGAAATGCCAAGTGATTGCCTGTTTAGCTAAATAAGTCAAAATAACGTTGTCATTATTAAAATCGAAGATTGATTTAAATGCGTGTTTTAATTTATTATCAGCTCCTACAAAATTTAGACCATTGTCTGAATATATGTATTTGCATATACCCCTACGAGACACGAATCGTTTAAGTACATTTAAAAAAGATTCCATGGTTAAGTCTCCCGCAACTTCAAGATGCACTGCCTTCGTTATAAAACAGACAAATATGCATAAATAAGCCTTAACAAATTTTCGGTAAAGTCTACACCCGTGGTACAAAAGGGGCGCATAGGTTTCAATCGTGACTCGGGGAGGTTGCCCATACGTCGTGTAACATCTCTTGGTTTAACCTTGAAACAAGTTATGCACTGGCGTAAGATTTTTTTAACGGCATTTTCACCATTAATTATCCAAAATTTATTTCGTATGTTTGCTAAAACTGCTTGAATACCCGCGTGTAATAATTTTATATGTTCGTTTTTGATTATTAAGTTGGTAAACCCATGTTTAGCAGGTAGTAAAATTGGGTGTTTTTTGTCAAAGTTGAAATTGAATTTCGAATACGTCCACCAACTCGAATTATATTATTTTCATCGAGAAAGGGACTCAATGGGATAAATTTGCTTTTCTTAGAAATGGGTCTTGAGTTTATGAGACATTGTAGCTCGTGTTCAAACTCGTGAACCTGCACTAAACGTATCAATTTTAATAAAGATTCATCTAATTCCCTGTTTGTTAGATTACCAGTGATTCTGGATTGTTTATTTAATTTATAGTTTTTTACAAAAGGGTTACAATAAGCAAATACGCGTTGTAATTTCGTAAGTGAAGAATATCGACTAAAAATATTTATATCACAAGAAGTCATATCAGTTGTAGTGAAAGTAAATTGTTTTATTTGCTTTTTGTTCAGATATATCGAGTTTTGAATTTGTAAAAGGTTTTGGCCATAAGAATTCATTTTCTGTTAACCAGTCCTGACCACCAAATTTTGCAAGTTTTTAAATTTTCGGGATTAATACCCCTACTTATCACATCAGCAGGGTTATCCGAAGAATTTACATGATTCCATTGTTCTATACTGGTGTATTCTTGAATTTGGGTTATCCTGTTTGCAACGAATGTCTTCCAAATATTGGGTTCCGCCTTGATCCAAGCTAATGTTATTGTTGAGTCAAACCATAAGCATGTTTTTGAAAATGAAATATTTAGCGAATCTGTTGTCTTTTTAATTAATTGTGAAAGTAAAACTGCGCTGCACAATTCCAATCGTGGAAAACTAATAGTTTTTAAGGGGACTACCCTCGATTTGGCGCATAATAAATTTACAAAATGCCTCCCGTGTACGTCTGTAGATCTAATAAATAAACATGAGCCATATGCCATCTCGGATGCATCGCAAAATCCGTGTAATTGTATATCAATATAAGTAGAAATTACTGCTTGTCTCGGAATTTTTATATTATTTATTAATAATAATTTTTCACGAAAATGTACCCAGGTTGTGTATATATCCGCAGGAACCGACTCGTCCCAGTCACTTTTCACTTGCCACAATTTTTGTAATAATATCCTAGCTATTATTGTAACGGGGCCAATTAAACCTAGCGGGTCAAAGATTTTTGATATGGTCGAAAGTATCGTACGTTTCATAACCCTTTTTTGAATTTCGTTTTCGTTCACCGAGTATTGTAATATATCCGAGTTTGAGTTCCACAAAAGTCCTAACACTCTAGCATTATAATATTCAACAGGTAAAATCACATTTGTGTCGTTTAAAACATCTGCGTTGTTTGACTTCCATTTATGCAGTTCAAAACCAGCACTATTAAGTATTTGACTGATTTGTAATTTTAATTGCTTAACGCGCTCCAGTGTGTGAGCACCTGTCATTAAGTCGTCAACGTAAAAATCCTTTAATATAATTCGACTAGCTTCCGGATACAGAGTTTTGTTTTCTAACGCTACTTGATGCAACGAACGTATTGCTAAAAAAGATGCTGGTGATGTCCCATACGTGACCGTGTTGAACTTAAAGTGTTTTAATTCATAAGAAGGATCCGTCCTCCATAGTATACGTTGTAAGTGGCATTCAGATTCAGTTATACTTATTTGGCGATACATTTTACTAATATCAACTGTTAATACAAAATTATGTTGTCTAAATCGTAATGTAATGACCAATAAATCGTCCTGTATGATCGGGCCTGCTTTAAGGACGTCATTTAAAGAAACATTCGTGTCGGTTTTTGCTGACGCGTCGAATACAACCCTCAGCTTGGTGGTTGTACTTGATTCTTTGATCACCCCGTGATGTGGTAAATAACAAATCGGAACATTTACATTTTCGAAATTATTAATTTGTGTCATATGCCTAAGTTCTTCATAATCGTTCATAAATTTAACATAAAATTGTTTAAGTTCTGGGTTGTGTTTAAGTTTATTTTCTATATGAGTAAATCTTTTTAACGCAATATCATATGAATTACAAAGTGTTCTATAGTTGTCGCTTAACGGTAAACTTACTTCAAAACGTCCGCTTTCGTCTCGTTTAAAGTTTTCAACAAAACGTTGTTCGCATTCGAGCTCTGTTTTTGAATAACCTTGATTAATTTTAATTTCTTCAACCTTCCAAAATTGCTCTAATTGATCGTGTAAAATTTGGTTGTTTACAGACAAATTGCATATAGAATTATTTGAATTATCGAGTTGCCTAACATGTCCAGAAATTATCCACCCTAAACGGGTTTTTTGTAAGATTGGATTTTCTCTACCAGTTTTTATTTGACCTATACAGAGAAGTTCCCAAAATATGTCTACGTCTAAAAGTACATCGATCGGTCCGGATTCATTAAATGTTGGGTCAGCTAACATGACATTGTTTGTATGTATGTTTGAAATATCGAATGAAATCTGAGGAATATTTTCTGTGAACTTATCAATTATCAAAAACGTCCTGCTAGCCTTGTAATTATTTTGGGTTGATTTTATAGTTGCTTGTGTTTTATTTGAAATATGCATTAAAGCTTGACTTATGCCGGTTACAGGTAAATTTGTTTTCGTACTGCTTAATTTCAATTTGTTGAATAAATTAGTAGTCATGAAATTCGACTGCGAGCCACTATTCAAAAGTGCACGACATTTTACTAGGTTATGTTCGTTATCATGAATAAATATTATTGCTGTGGATAAAAGAATTTGCTGTTGTTTTTGTTGTATAGAATGAGTGGTTATACTAGTTTGAAAAGGTGGTGGCATAATATTCGATTGCGTGTTTTGATTATCATCGTTTGAATTTGAAACCACCGCGTTTATTTTGACATTGTCTGGAGTATTATTGTTTTCATAGTGTAACAGAGTATTGTGTCTTTTATGACAAATTTTACATGCACTTGATCTATATTCTTTATTGCTGTGATTAGGCCTCAAACAATTTGTACACAATCTATGTTTTTTTACTTCAGTATATTTGACCTGTACAGGCAATTTTAAAAAAGTGTCGCACTGATAATTTAAATGATTTGCCTTACAAAACGTGCAAGTTATTTGCTGCATAGATACATGAGTTAAAGTATTTCCCTTATCATAATCGCGTTTAAAATTGCCCTTTTGTGTTTTACTATTTGTTTCAAGTTTTTCTAACAACTGGCAACGCTTTGACAGAAAATTTGTAAATTGCTCGAGTGTGGGAAACTCACTGATATTATTTATGTCTTGTTCCCATTCTTTTTTTTGTTGTCATGTCTAATTTTTGGGTCAAGGTATATATTAATAACGTATCCCAAGTATCCACCGGTTGGCCTAGCAATTTTAAGGAACGAACATCTTTTAAAATTGTATCTAAAAATCTGCGAATTAATATGTGATTCGTGTTTTACGGTAGCTATGTCCATAATCGATTGTATAAGTTTATTGACAATTAAACGTTTATTTTCGTATCTCTCTTTTAAAAGATCCCAAGCGATTGTATAATTTGAATTTGAAATTTCTATAGATTTTATAACCTGTGCGGTTTCTCCCTTGAGGCAAGACTGAGGATAGTAAAATTTCTGAATATTAGATAGAGATTTATTACTGTTTAATAGTCCGTGAAATATATCAAAAAAGTTCATCCACTGATCATATGCACCATGAAATTCGGGTAGACTTAAAGACGGAAGCTTTACTTGACTTTGGCAATGTATATCAACTTCGTTTTTGTGTAAATCAGGCTTCGCTAAATATTGCTTTGCATAAGAAACCACATCAAAATAACTATTTTCAAAACTCGCGCGTTCTTTAGATTGAAGTATTATTTGTGAGCCATCATCGGTCTCGTCTATTAACATATCGATTTGTGATTGAATGTTTTCAAAATCTTGCCATGTTGATTCGATTTTTTTCTAGTCGCGTTTTTAATTGTATTTAATCATTTTTATCCTCAAAACTATCTAAGTATGTACTGAAACGTGTAATTTGGGCTTTGATTTGGCCCGCGTTTTGCTACTAACTGTTTCATATTAATTTCCGAGTTAGCCATGTTTACGTGGTAGAACAATAAAACCACAATGGATATAATGATAAAGAAGGATGGAGACTTACTTGGTTGACTGGACCGTTGTTCGCTAACTGTGCCCGCGCTGTTGCTCGCGCCGATGTAAACAAGCGAGGTGGGCTGGTAGGCACGGTACCGCGACGCGTGCTTTGGAATTCTCGTGCTGTTGGTTGAGCCTCTCCTTGAATGTCTTTTGTTTTTAATTTTATAAGTTTATCACTAACACTTTGGCACTGTATTTTAGTTTATTTCTGCTTCATCTGAGCTATCGAAGGACCAGATTATGTTGGGACGTTGTCCGCGTTTTTGCTTTGAATGGATCGGTATCCACTTGATCAAATATGTATTAATGATTCTTGTGTAGTATTATTGGTTGTGGTAAATTAAGGAACACTGTATTTTGGTACGAGTAGATATATTGCGATTCTTGGTTTCAGGTTACAATAGTTTAAAATGAATAATGAATAAAAATGGGATAAAACAATTCCCTCGAGAGACTAACTCCTACTCTTATGAACAGTGAACCACAACTACTGACTATTGCGCTTATGTAGCGCGTTTACTCAAGCTTAATGAAAAGCCCATTACACATAGGGACAAGTAACTTAAAATATTAACTATTACAATAGGTAAATAAAAATATGAATTCCAAACAGTAACCTAGGTATAAGCTTTTAATTAAATGTATTAATTACATCATTTTTAATTTAGGATAGGTGTTAATATTTTAAGTTTAATTTTTTAATATCAAATCGATCCATCGCCATTCGCCATCCAGCCCTTAAATTGTCAGGGTCTATCGTACCGTAGATGTTTGGCTGGCTCTAGGCGTGGATATCGAAATAATTAGTTTGTTCATAATATTTAAACACATTGTTTTGATTGATTGATTGATTCTCGCAGCTCATAAAAAAAAAACTAAATTCTCTTCATTAAGCTTGATTCATACATCATACATTTACTTTACTTACAAACAGATTTACTATGTGTGGAAAAGCATAAACATAAAAGGTATACTGAAAATCATTTAATACCTCGTCAAAGAAATTCAATAAATTATTGTTAAACAGTAGTCTTGTAGTTTCGATATAAATACATAAAATACAGGAAGAAATTTTAAAATTAAAAATTTAGTCAAAATTTGTCTTAAAACTTAGCTTCTTATAGTAAAACTACGATGATTATGTAAAGATCCTTGGTCATTTTTGTTTATAACGTAATTATAACTAACACAATAACTTACTCACACTAAACGAAACACAACAATACACAAAACAAGGAGAAAAAGCAATAATATCAAGGACACAAAACGAATCAGGGTTATGTAAAATATTTTCTTGAATCACGCGTGGTTCAGCAGATTCAGATAAGCATTGTTCGTAAAGTTTACATTATTTTTGCAATGAAGAGTAAATAAATAAAAATAGCATTAACACAAACAAGGTTTGCAGACCTGTATTTCAAATGGTAATTTTTAAAAAGTTACGAGAAAAATTTACCACACAACTAAAAATAAAATCTTTGTCAGTGTGTTTATATAATTATGAACTGAACATGAATCGAATCGGAAATGAAAAGTACGTTCGACTCCCATCAGCTATAATTGAATAGCACAAACGTCGCCTAGTAAGACTTTGAGATAAAATTTGGCAAACTTGCCATAACTTTCGTACACGGCTAGACTGAATCCGATACGTCAGCGATTTTCCAACAATTCGGTTGTTGACGAATTTTTTACTTTGGAAGAAAATTCTAATTATTAAACTTCGGCTATTTGAATGTGCCGCGAAAACGGTAATGACATCATATCGGTAGTTAAATATGAAATGATATGCAGAACAGAAGAAAACTAACCTCATCTCTCATCTGTCAAAAATTAAGTGGACGTCATAGATATGGTCTATGGTGGACGTTTAACTAGAGGTATGCCGTTCATTTATATCAGAGCAGATGATCTGATTTTGTTCATTTATTGTATTGAGCAATCGGCTTGAAATCAGTAGAATCACTGATATTTCGCTCGATATTCAAGAGGTCGAACAATAAAGTCAGAGCAGTCATTAGAACAACAAAATGTCTCAAAAATATCAAGATATTATTTAAAATGTGACTGTGGAGAATTACATCTGCAATCTAAAGGTAGCTGGACTTTGTAAAATAAAAATACATTTAGTTTAAATTTCTATTTTATAAATATGCATTGTCTATTGGCCGTAATTAATGACCTTCTATTCCAAAATAAAAATTTGTTGTTTAAAAAAGTGCCTTTCCCAGTACCTCTCCCCTGTGCGTTTGTGTCTAAAGGACCATTGGATTTATCTGTTTGCAAGTTCTGTAAACTTTCAAAACGACCAGCATATATGATTTTTAAAATCAACTAACTCTTGCATTACTAATGAACAAACCATAGCAGTGTTTAATATTTGGTATAAACGTTTTCTTATAGTAGTTTTCTTGTTCATTAGTGACAATAAAGTAATTGAATAACTCACGGATTTACCTTGGATACCATCAAGATTCATGTGTGGCGAAAACCTCAATGTGTCAAAGGTGACACTTTTGTCCATATCTTCTATTAGGTAAATTTTAAGTTATTCATTTGTATGATTTTCTTGCAATTGTTTCTTCTTCTTGCTCCAACGCTGGCAACGAGTTTCTAACTTCGCAGCCGTCTTTTGTTGTTTTATGATTAACTTCTCTGCAGACTGCCGATTTGATGTCATTGGCATTTTAAATGTATGTATTTTATTAATTCATATTGTAATATTATAAGATTTAATTTTCATTTTACATGTTTCTAAGGATTTTTAAGACGAAATGTTATTGTTTAACACAGATTCTACAAAAATTTTGCTTAGTGCAACCTAATTTGGTGTTTTATTTAAAATGTTTTTTTTGCCACTGCTAAGGAACTTTTACTAAGGTTAATTTTAGCAATTGACATCTTTTGCCAAGTCCTACCTCCCATTAAAAATAAATTCCCAAGTTCGTAACACCCTGTATAAGTTTACGCTGGAAAATTAAATGGATAATTTAAAGCAGTCAACTATGTTTTACCCAATGACTTCAGAAATAGGATAGACAAGTAATTCCCTATCTTAATACACAGGAACTGTTGTGTTATGCATCATCTTGAGACATCCTATTATTTTAAAAGGATGAAGATAGTTCATTGTTTATTACCGTACTCGGTGGCAGTGGCGTGTTAGAGAGGGTGCAAAATTTAAATTTTTGTCCAATATACATGCACATTGAATCATCTCCTGATTTGGCTTTAAAATAAAATTGTTTTTTGATATGAATAAAAATGCTCTACCAGCAGTTGCTGGTGAAATTTTGGATGGCTATATGATATATACCAACGACTACAGAATAAGTCATTGATATATACCTACATAATGTGATAAATTAAAAATCAGTCTAAAAACAATATTTCAAAAGGTTGTAGTAATCAAAATTTCTTAATGAAATTTAAATTCTCTTACAAATTCTAAAAAAAAAAAATAATTTTACAAATACTTTAGAAATAGTTTCATAAAAACTATGGTAGGTGATGTATTTACATGCAAAAATGTTTCACAAATTTTGATTGATTTTCTTTTACAAAATATAAGATAGAGCCAACCCAAAATTTTACCAGTCACTGCTGTGTTTTCTACTGCATACATTTATACACAAAAACAAAAAAAAAAAACAAGAAATAGTTACAATAATCTTTATTTTCTCAGTAAAAACATGCGTGAATATATAAAATAATATTAATTAATAAAGTACCTACATTACAACTTTTTTTTTACTACATTTATATCATAATATATGGTAGGGGGTATGTACAATATGCATTTATAAAAAAAAGCAAGAAAATTAGACTACAAAATAAAATAAAACATTGAATTAAAATTCTTTATTGATTTTTAAATAATATAGTTTTTGTCAATATGCTTCTAACTCTCTGTTTGGCAGCTGCATCTTTCAATTTTGACGTTTCATGGTGAATTCGAATATTAAAATATTTTTCAAATATTAATTTTATTAGTTGCATTAAATGGTTATTTAAGGGATCATTGTCTAAAATATGACTACCAAAATCATCAAAAACTGATATTGGCAAATTTCTTATGGAATCTCTTTTCAAAATATCCATTATATTATTTTTTGTTAGAAGTTCTTGTGTCGCTAAATAATATTTTAAAGACTTCTCACCAGTTTTACAAATGCCCACAACGAAGGAGGAAGCATTAATTAATTTTCCATATTTTTATGTGGACTTTTAGTACACAGAGTATGACTATATATTTTTATACAGCAGCGGTAAATTGAGCAGTTTTGAGACAAAGTTTCAACAGTCCAAGACAATTTATTTAAATTATATTATGTGTTTAAAATGTGTTGATAGCGTAATTTAAAATAAATAGATCATTAATCAAACAGATTTGCCTGAATAAAAAGCTCTTCACATTAAAATTAAACAAATGAAAGAAAAGACAACTAAACTACTGTTTAAATGCATATGGATTATTCTGTAAGTTTTCCATATAAACAACATTGTAATATTTTCTAAAATAAATAAATACCTACCTTAGAAAATCTATTGTATAAATTTCAGTTACTTCGTGATGAATATTGGGTAGGTATTTCAAAATGTGGTACTTTATTTCACTTTTTAATATTATGTGCTATAATATTTTGGTTAAAAAAGTAAATAATTTTTTTATATAATTCATGTCTATGCAAATAAGAATATAATTATTTATCAATTTAACTAATTATTTCAAGATGCTCTCATTCGTATTATCAATCAATAGAACTTATATAAACTTAATTTTGTTGTAATCATGTTAACTACTAACAGAAATAACTTTCATAATTACAAAAATGTGAAAGAATATCTCTAGATATTTACTTTTTTATTGGCGATTCTAACTGAGACTTCAATGGATTCGTTATGGTGCTAAAATGAACCAACAATTATTGTAAATTGATAAAAGAAAAGTGAAAAGTAAAATAAAAACATCAACTTTTGGCTAAATATGTTAACATTCTCAGGAAGAATTATTGTTTCATAAAATAAGAAAAAAAAACTGTGATCAGAAGTATTTACAATCGTACACCTGTTAATTGAGTATGTATTATTTTTCTTATAACAAAATGTTATCTTACCAAACTTATGTATTGTCCTTAGAACAACTTGGTAATACTGGAACCGCCGAGTCCTTAAGATAAACTATGCCACTGGGTTTTCTTAAGAAGTCATATGATGTGAAGTGATCTGAGCACACAACACTATCTTTAGGAATATTTTCCTTTCCCAGATATTTCAAAATTCGAGAGATCCATATAGATCTACGTTCAATATTCGAAGGAATCCTAAAAACAAACAATACATTATATTTACTACTACTATTTTTGAAATAAAAAATATCTATTATATATTTTTATGTTTACAATATTACTGCACTGGACATTTTTAATTTTAGATTATGCTTTTATTTACCATTTTCCCGTTACGCCTATGGTAATGTCACTTACCTGTGGAAAGATCGATTAACTCCAATTTTAAAGGGAGATTTGCATATAACTCAATATTTTCCCATTGTTTATTCACAAAAACAGAAAATGCGTCTTGAAAAAACTAACAATCACAGTAAACACAGCGTTAAACTTAAGATACACACAAGCAACTAATGGCGACCAAAAAACGTAAACAGTGATGAACACCCTAACATCGAACAGGGACTGCGCGCGCACAAGCGCATGTCCCTAACAACTGAGTACTGAGTTATTTACATCAAACTACAACAAATCAAGAGGATACTTTGTCTATCCTATTTCTGAAGTCATTGGTTTTCTCATAGTTTAGCGAATCGAAGCATCTTGCACAAGCTTAAAGTCTGTACCAAATATTTCAGAATCGAAAACTATCGAAGACAAATACTGGGTGACAACGAGATCAGGTACTTCTTCACTATTTTTCAAGATAAAAATTTTAAAATAGACCCAAATATACGCTTCCGGTTTAACCGGGAGTACTAGTAACTTCTTAATTTTAAATATCATCCTGTATATATTTTAATCTTATTCGATAGAAGTTTGAATTACCTTTACAACACTTTTTTCAAAACCAAAATCTAATCAGATGTGACTTTGAAAATTGGAATTGTGTGTGATTACTAGATTGTTATGAGTCATATTATTAAAGTTTATAATACCTAGTAAACATTATTAAATATAATTTGAAGGAAACAACTACTCAGCGGGCAAATACCCCGACCTGCATTGTATTACACCTTCAAATCATGATAGATCGATAGCCAATATCATTTGTCAATTCCTAACCAGACATAGACCGGTTTCGAACTTATTTGTTCTCCTCAGTATGCCATATGTTATGGAACAGACAAATGATAGTGGCCAACTTGTTAGTCATATACTAACTAAGGTAAATTGAGTAGTGGTGAGAGGTATGAAACTTGTCGTATGGTCTAAATGCTACTATCCAACCGACATCATAGATGTCTCTGTGGCGGATAGCGACTTGCGAAACAAGTACCGAGAGCGGCGACCTCTAGCCCAGGTGAACTAAACTACTGTTATTAAATATGATTTGAAGGAAACAATTACTCAGCGGGCAAATACCCCGACCTGCATTGCATTACACCTTCAAATCATGATAATTGGCTATCGATCTATCACTTTTTACAAAATATTTAAAGAAAACCACCATAAATTAATTAAATTGGCAAAAAAGTCATTTGTTTTGAGTGAAAAATGAAAATACCTTTCAGTTAATACCTAGCTTTTATTAGGTATTATAAACTTTAATAATACCGTGTGTAAAATGGCTAATGTGGCTAACTGTTAACAAAGACCTATTGAACAAGCGAGATAGACGTAACAGCGTGAGTGCATTGTAGGTAACTGGTGAGGTACAGATTAAGCCTGTCTTTTGGTCCGCTGGGAGTGTCTTATTTCATCTAATTTCATCCTAGTTCGCAGCCATCGCTCGTATTCTTTTTCTAACTGGCGACACTTGGCGCTATACATAGGGTATAATAAGATATAGCAGTTTGTTGCTAAACTATGTTTTTGTTAAGTAATTTAGGTTTGAAAACTCGTGTCAGAACCAAAAGTCTGTATTTGTCTGGACAGTTTGGATGCAAAACTTTGTATATGAACTTCAACCAATGAGTGTCCATGAATAGAGTCACGTGATTGTTGATTACCTCATTTTCTTTTTAAATTGACATCTAGTTCAATAGTCGTATAATTCTCACTTGCACGCTAAGTTCTAAAGTAGATTTTGATTATTTATAAATTTAAAAAATTTATAATGGATTCAAGTGTCACTAATAACCCCTGCGACAAGGATAAATCTCGAAAGCGACCTATTCAAAGAGAGAAGTGGAAGCGAAACAAATAAATTATCAAGGTAAGACACAATGTTGTCTTACACAAATTCTCCATTATGAAATATTTTATTTTGTAGACATAAAGCTAAACAATTGCCGGTATATCCAAAATGCACTCACAGAGGGGAAAAATGCCCTTACATGTGTAGAACATTGACAATGCAACAGGTGAACAAATTTCATGAAATGTTATTTCAAACGGCTGATAAAATTAACCAAGATACATTTATTTTGAAATATTGTTTAGGCAATAAACCTAAACGAAATGAAACCACACATCATTCCGTTACAATCAAGTAATACATCACTGTTGAAGATGGAGTTTTAGTCAGGGTGTGTAAGAAATCTTTTTTGGGTATAACAAGTTTAAGTGGCAATAGAAATTATAACATTGCTTTTGGAACACCAATGACTGATGTTTGCTCAACATATCTTTGAGCAAAGGAATCGATACCGAAAGCAATTACACAACAAGAAAAAAGTCCAAATCCTTACAGAGCAGAGTCCATACATTAAAGCGAGAGAATTTTATAGATTATTGAAAAGCGAGGAAAATTACATCCAAACTTTTTCTTTTGACTGCCAGAAAAATTTAAGTCTACCAAAGCTTCCAGATCAGGCCGCATATTTCATATTAATTATTACAACTTAACAGTGGTCAAAGGGAACTCCAAAAGTCAACTTACACCAAATAATGTTTTTTCGTATGTTTGGGTGGAAATGGATTCCCCAAAAGATTCAAACGCAATTTTCTCTCCTATTCATAATCTTTTGAAAAACCATCAATTTTCGGATACTATAGAAACAGTGCGCCTATTTCCAGACAGTTGTGGAGGGCAGAATAAAAACTCTATACTTATGTCCATGCTGGGGTATTGGTTGGCTCGGGAAGCTCCCACGCATATTAAAACTATTGCCAATAGTGGGACATTCATTTATCCCTCCAGACAGGGTTTTTGGACTAATCTAAAGAAGTCTAAGAAAAATTAATATAGTTATAAGCAGAGAGGAAAATGAAAATATCATCAAAAATCACTCGACTATTAAAAGATTAGGCAACGACTGGAGCATATTCGATTGGAAAGAACAAACTAAAAAATTTAACAAAACTCCCAGGTCAATGGCATTTCAAATTCAATCCATCCAAAAGATTTATATTCACCAAAAGTGGAAATTCGGTGAATGTAGGTGAGGTAAATTACCGGAGTGATTGTTGCGAAGGCAAGTTCATTCTCAAAAGAAATAAAAGATTTGATCAATTTAAACCAAAATTATTGCCCATTCAAAATAAACTCAGAGGGAATAAATCCACCATGGATACACTGCTGAAAAAAACACTATGGAGATGATTGGAGACAAGATCCAAAGCTTGAATTCTATAAGATTATAGATTTTGATCAACAGCATCAAACTGAAGAAGCTGATGAAAACGACATTTTCGAATGTGAAAATAACATTGAAATGAGAATATAAATCATTTCATATTTTTTATTACCCTTTTATGGTGTTTGTGTTTTAATATTAATAAATAAAATAATAATTACTGAGACATGTTCAATCTTTTATTACATAAAAATCACCCAAAAATATTACGTTAGTTGCAAAATTGTGTATATGATATTTTTAAACTAGTAATTTAACCGTTAATAATCATTATATTGGTAAAAATCTTGCCCCATGTTGTCAAGCAATGCCGCTCCATCTATTGATAAAATGTTTAGTATAGAATTCCACTAGTTCTAGTCGTAAACAGTTTTCTGCAAATATGTCAGAATGACATGGATATCATCTACACACTATTGCATCTAGTGGACTCATATGAGGATTACTATAACAAATTAAATGGCGTGCATAACTCATTTTTTGATTTTTATTCATATACAAACTTTTGCATCTAGTGGTCTCATATGACTTCTATGACCACCTAGTAATTACATACAATTCCATTTTTCAAGCTTATTTCTGACTTGAATTTGATTTTGACAATACTATTGTAAAGGCAATTGAAATCATTATCGGATAAGATTAAAAAATATATAGGGTGCTATTTAAAATAAAAAAATTACTAGCACTTCCGGTTAAACCGGAAGAGTATTTTTGGGCCAGGTTAGGTCAAAATATGTATTTTTATGTTTAATATCCTGATTTTAAATATTTACCTTGAAAAATAAAGCCAATTGGGGGGTACCTGGTCTCGTGGTCACCCGGTATATTAATTATTTATAAAATTTTCTTCTGCGTTAAAATAAATCTTATATTAACAAAATTTTCTTTTATTTAAAAGAGAACCAGTCTGTTATAGTACCATATATGAAATGAAAGAAAATACAATTATAAATTCAATACTTTTCTGTTAAACGAATAGTTAAGGGTGCTATTTCCGAAATGAGCGCATTTAAATAAAGGCCTTTTGAATTAATGGGATAAAATTTAGCGCTGGACATAAAGGCTTGTAGTTTTTCAAATCAAACAAAAACATATTTAAGGTCTTTTTTGCTAAAAATACAAATTTTCTTTTAATACCATTAAGAAGTCAAATGAAAACAAACTTTTACATTTGTCAATAAAATTGCAAATAAGAACTTAAACGATAAAATAAAAAAGGACCCTCCAGAAAAAAAGGTCGGACCTTATTTCCTATGCATTTTTCATTTCAATTATTTCAATTTTATAAGATTTCATTAATCGCGTTTTGGAGTTTTAATGTTAATTTATCAAATATTTTCGCAGCGCCGTGGTGCCATCTGAATATGTTGCCCAGCAAAATATTATATGTTTTAAAGTTGATGAACTGCATAGAATTTTTTTGTGTTTTAGTATTACATTTGTTAGTTCATATTTTAATGTAATTTAAAAAAGATTAATCTAAATTTATTAAAAATATAATAAGACATGTATGGTTACAACAAATTAATGTTATGCAGACAACAATTTGATAAAACTTGATTAGCTAATAAAACAGTAGGAACAATTTTGTGAAATAACAGTTTTTTCATTTAAATTTTAAATTTGCGATAATTAAATATTTCAACATTATTGTTCCCTTCTTGAATGTGCCCTTTATTGTCCTATTTGTTCTATTTGTCCTATTTATCATATTTATCTTATTTATCTCATTTATCACATTTATCTCATTTATCTTATTTATTTGTATCATACGAGTATATCTCTTTTTATTTTATTTATCATATTTATCTTATTCTTTACTACATCCCAAAAAAAAATAAGTTAAAACTTTAAAACAGCATAAACATTAGGATTTAGTTTTAGTATTGCTCAACACTCAAGTTTAAATACTTTTATTATGTCTCATACAAATCGAGAAAGAAGCAATGGAAGTTGTTTTATTGTTAAATGACAATAGGCATTTTGTATTTCTCTTGGCTACAAGTGTAATTAAAATCTATAAAAATTAAAAAAAGTTGTATAACATCAAACGGAACTTCTCTATAATTTATTTTATAACTGTCAAAATGACACTAACAGGGTAGGCTGTCAAAAATACCAAAGCTTTCCAAATGACACTAATGGCGATTTCTATTGGTTACATTAGGGCGCACTTAGTGTATGTCTGTCCTATTTTAAGACATAATTATAGAGAAGGACAGAGATTACATTCAGTGCTGAGTAGTGTAATCAATGGAAATCACCGTAACATTGGTAACTGTCAAAAATATTTTATCTATCAAGGTGATACTGACAGTTGTTGCGGAAAGAAATTGTTGTCAAACTCACAGTGACAGTTGTACTGTCAAAGTTGAACTTCAACTATCAACACCAGCTTCGTAGTTAATACGTGTTTCGTAATCAAAATAAGGCTATCAGATTAGATATCGCTGCCCAAATTAAACGTAGCTGTCAAAACTAGCGTAGCTGTCTTACCTTTTTCATAGGTTAGGATTTTCTGACACATCACTATCCATCAATTCCAATCGTAGTATAAGATTTCTGACATTGACTACGTCTATATAGATATCTTCGAGGCTTGAAATATTTCTCACCAGCTAACATCAGAGTAGAATTTTGTTAGGTTAGAAAATCTAAAGGCAGAAGGCCTGAAGAATAATCTTGGGGAGTCTATGAAACTTCAGTTTTTTTTTACAATAAAAATTAACAATATATCTTAAAAAGACTACATTGAAACAAATTCGCATTGAGGTTAGAAGACTTCTTACCACTATATGACGTCTCTCTTCGAAATTTTATTTATTTAGTTTTGCTCTCAACTTGTGGCCTAAAATTGCATCGAGTGTGGCTTCGATAGAGTGGATCACGCCGCGCTCAATTTTGGTCTAACTTTTTTCTACTTATGAATTAGTACGCCCAATTTGGTTTGTCTGTAATTACCCACTCTGCCCAATTGTATGTTAACCAAGTGTAAACTTCCTAGAATGATCGGCGCCAGCTATCGCAAGGCGCGAGGAAAGCTTTGCCAAAATTTTTCAAAATCTCCTTGGTTGTAATACCGTCGCGGAAGTTCGTTACCGTCGCAAATTACCAGGATCAGTTCTTTTTCTAACAATTCATCATCGTCCTTTACCATCCCTCCGAAGATATGATCTTCACCCATGGCGAGGACCCATCTTTTAACTTTTCCTGGTTTTTCTTTATCCAAACGGCGCGGCGATACCCATTTTCATCTCTCATTTTGACCATAACAATTTTTTTCCAAAATCAAATTCTAAAATAGTATGTGTATTCCTCTTATAGAGATCGAGTGAGCTCTTTTGAATCCAAAAAAATATCAGTTTGACAGACCAATTTGTCCCGTTTATCTGTGAACTTTTTTAACTTTTTCTCTACCAACTTTTTATATTTTTAAATATGCGTCATGAAGGTTAACTAAGGAATAAGCTCTTCATACTAAAAGTTTTTTTTTTGAAAAAAATTATCAAATTACTAGTTTCGATAACATAAATTAACATCTTATATATTTTGTGTGGGATTAAATAAGAATTTCGTAGTGCAGTTTAACGGAACTCAAGCATTTACTTGACTCTATTTTATTCGCTAATACAAAGGAGAGACTCCGCCTCCTAGCTGTTCTGCTTCACCTTCCCCCACGAGTATTGATGGTCACCACTTCAAAAATAGCACTCTTAACTAGGATCTAATTTATAACACATATTTTTGCACCTGTTTCAAGAAAAGAAACACGGAAGAATTCCAACAGATTTTTATACCTGAAAAATAAAGTTATGCAATAAAGAGTAAAAACTAGTAAAAAATTTTTTGTCCTATAAAAATATAATACGTAAAAACAACCCTTTAGCTAGAGTGAAAGTAACCTATTATTTTTTAAAGTGTGGTAACAAAAACTAGACCCTTTTTTTATTTTTTACCTGATACTGCCAACGTGGGAATTAATCTGCAAAATACTGAATTCCTTTGAGCGATGAACTTCCTAATGCCAAAGAAATTAATGACAAAGTATCTCTGATTTTTTAAAATTATACCTAGTAATTAGGGTTTAGTTTTAATTAAGGCTAATTGTAAGAGTGTAAAAGATATAACTATTTGTTAAAAATTTTATATTTAAGGTTAAATAATTATGTCAATACGAAATAAATAATTACACTATTTTTATTTAGATTGATGCCTTTATATAATTTTCATGAGATGATTTGTCTCTTGAGATTCTTTCACGACATTCATAAAAAAATTATATTTTTAAAAATATGTTAGTCCTGTTGTGTTATCGGTTGTAATTCTTTTGACTACAGGATTATTTTACACATTCAATATTCAAAATGACAAATTTAAAAGTAAATCAATTGTATTCATAGTTCATATTTCAATTAATTATTAGAGAGGGGATTTTCAATTAATTATTAGAGAGGGGATTTCAATTAATTATTATATTTTCTCCTAGCTATTAATTAACCTCAGAAATAACTAGTGGAATTTTAGTTTAATGTTCACATCTATTCCATATACAGGTTAGAAAAAATACTAAATTATGACTACAGCTTTGTAAATATGGTCTGTATCAAAATCGATTTGAGTTAAAGAGTCCGGACAAAATTGAGGTTTAATGATATTGAATAAATTATTTTTTATAATAAATTGGTTTTTGATAATTCAAAAATGGCACCAAAGGCATTATCAATTCATAATTTTTAAATTGCAAAGATGGCCATATTGCACATTATTCGAGAGATATTTTATTTTTCTACATATTCGTTTTAAAAAATGAAAATACAATTATCCGTTCTCTAGTTAGAAACATTAAAATGAATAACATATCAGATTCATTTCGAATTTATCATCTCATTCAAAAAATTTTGTTTGCATGTGTTCATTTATTTATTTATTTATTATAATATAAATTTTATTGCTAAAAATATAAAGTAACATGAGTGGCTAGCAATTAGGGTATGACAAAAAAACAAGAATTTGTATGGGTATTTAAATAGCTAGAGCATATTTAATCGATCTCTATACATAATAATATGTATAATAATATGTGTATTATTCAAAACTTGTTTAAGCGCATATCGTAATAAAGTCGCAATTTGAAGGTAATAGATGGGTTGAGGACTTAATCAGGACATTAGTTATATCTATCATTGTAAAATGTGATGTCTTGCCTTGAAGTCTGCCTAGGTACTAGAAAATTTAATATAGTTAATAAATCAGGTCAATAAGTTATATACAAATTTAATTACAAAAAAATATTTTCTTTACTGAAAAATAGCAACATTGAATCTACGTAGTAGATTATAATCTGTATATTTTTCTAGATAATTACTGTCTCATTTAATTGCAGAATATGTTAAAAATTTTCTTTGAACAATCTGAACTGATTTTTTTTTAATTTCATAATGACTGTGCCGATGCCAAATAGAGTGCAATAACTTAATGCAAAACATGAAAATTTTAAGGCAATTGCATTATTGAATGTATTGCAATTTCTTACCATAAAGGCAAGCAATTTCATTTCTGAGAATTCTGAGGAATGCTGTTTATATGGGCTCTAATAGTAAACTTATTTTCAAATTCAAGTTGTACAACTTTAAGAGTACATGATCAATATGGTAACGAAATGCATTGGAAGTTTCTTGGGCGAGTAAGTAACTATTTTACATTTAGTATCATTTAAATTAATTTATTTAAACTAGATCAATCAAATACCTTAGTTACTTTTTAAGGTTGAA
Organism: Rhamnusium bicolor; assembly: GCA_029963845.1. NCBI lineage: Eukaryota > Metazoa > Arthropoda > Insecta > Coleoptera > Cerambycidae > Rhamnusium > Rhamnusium bicolor. The sequence goes on from JANEYF010000225.1 coordinate 169,094, forward strand.
ACGACCCTCCAGGGTTGTAACATTACAATAGATTTTAAGTAAGAGCAAAAAATAATCTTTCACAGGTTAATTCCTTTATAAAAGGTAAAAATTAAAGCAGTCCTAAATTTGACCCTTGCGAACACCTTGCAAAACAGCAAAATGTTTTTAGTTGTGGTTTTTTGGACACTTTCTCCCTAACTGGGTTATTATATTAAGTTGGACGCTACCTGACACTGCCACGAAAAATAATCCTAGTTTTATTGCCTTGGTATTTGATCATAGTAATGAAATTTTTTCAAGGTCGATTTTTATTATATGGAGAGGTAAGGTAGCCTGTTCTTATCCTCGTTGAAATTTCGGTGTACTTCTGGCTACTCTAGCAGAGCTGAGTAAGAATTCAGCAATTCGTCTTCGACGGTCCTGGCTTGAGGGACCAGTTTCTACTTCGGATTTTGTAGCTGAAGCAATTAATCAAGCGGCGTAAGCTTTTTTTCATTTGGTTAGGGCCAGAAAAAATTTGCACAGGGGGTCCCTGGCAATTTGGTTTTCTTTTTTAGCCTGAAAATGACTTTATGAACACTGAAAATATTTTTTTCATCAGTTTTGCTGCAAAAATATTTTTTGCTTACCTGTAAGTGCTTTTTGAGTTATGAAATTTATTTTTTTCAGTCGCTGAAGGTCAAAAAAAATTGAATTTTACTGACGAGATCAGGTGATTTGTGAAAGTCGTTAAGACCAAAAATAAAATAAATAACAGACCGGACAGCAAGTTGATCTACAACTCGGATACCTGCCAAAAAGTTCGCGCAAGACTTTACAACTTTTCTTAACAATGATCGATTTGTAAAACCAAAAAAAAAAATTCTTATTAAATTTTTTTTTAAGTCGGTTTCGAAAATATAATTGTTTGAGCAGTGTATCTTTTTAAGCTTAATTTGGTTTTATTAAAATGAAAATAAATTTGAAAAATCACTTTCAAACGACTAAGTTAATAGTTATTAAAAAGTTAAAAATGAATTCTTTTTATGTCCTGATGGATTAACAAGATACTTTGATGATATTTATTTTTTGTAAAAAAATGTTGGCTGCCGATTCTTAAAACTCAAAGAATTTCAATAAATTTTGAAATTTGTATGGCAGCCTAGTAAACACCCGGAAAACTTAGAACTAACCAAATTTTGTTAGAGAAATGAATTTTAAGTCGAGCTGAGCTTCTATTTTAAAACAAATTAAAAATTTTTAATGTCAAATGAGGTTCGAAAACTTTTCTTAAAAGCCTTGAAAAATAATTTTGAAAATGAGTCGGAGTATACAAGTCACTTACTTACTCGGAGATCTCAGATGAATATGTTCTTTTTCAATATCGTTTGATTTTTTAATTTTTTTGTTAGTAGACAGCCTATGTCCGTAGGGGCCTGCTTGGGAGTTTCTAAGTGTAATAAATAAAAAACAACGTAGAGTTTTACAATAAAACCTAATGACGGAAGACTCCTCAAGCCAAAATTTACGAATGATAAAAGCTGTCGAAGAAGTGCTTCTGGTTTTCTACGGTGGATGTTTTGGAAATATTTTATATGTGGTGGACGCCGTCTTCGTATCTTGAGAACCAAAACATAACCCAGCCTCGCGCATGGAAGAATTTCTTAGTTCCTTCTTAAGACTTCTAGGGCCCGTGGAGATCTAATTGCTTATGAAACTGCCAACAAAAGACTGCTTTTAGGGCTTTAGATTAGTTGGTGGTTTTAGATTTATTAATTATCGTTCCCGAAATTACATCAAGTCTGTGTTAATGCAAAAGTTACAGATTTATACTTTTAAAATAAATTTACTATTTCGACGTGCTTGCGTGGCTGCTGGGTGGAGAAAGTGTTTGGACTTGTCTGAAATTTTATATTTATAAGGGTTGTGTCGTCATCTATTTCGTTGTTAGCATGATGTCATGTTTTGTTTATTTGTCCTTGCAAAAATCCTTTTATAGGCGTGTGCGACTAGCATCGTTTAAAATTTATATGATACAAATGCTGAAATTTGGCTTATTCTATTTTATGATGGCTTTGGCCTGTGATAATTATTTGCTTCTCTCGACCACTGACATGTTGTAGGGCTTCTCGGGATGCAATCAAATCGTCAGACCTATTTGTAATTATTGTATAGAACCTTCTTTATGAGTTTTTGTTACTTTGGCTTCATCGATGCATGGTGACGCCGATCGTCGCATTTATACTGCGGGACGGTTTTTTTTATGAAAATTAATTTCACTATTTTGGCTTTTAAAAATCGGAAAATTGAAATAAATAATTGCGGCTTAAACTTTTGAACAAGGTTTTTTATTCTTTATCTAATTTTCTGAAAAAAAGTGAAGTGACATTTTGTACTTTAAACCAGTGTAGTTTCGGTCTCGGGCATTTTTAAATGTTTCTACAATATCATTTTTTCGACTTGGTTACATTTTTTGTAGAATTTTGGTTCTATAACAAGATAAACGTAACATCGTTCTGGAATTAACATTGGTGAATTAAGTATGACTGTTCAGAATATGTATGCCCTTCCATTCAAGAGTAGGCGCGAGTTATTATCGTCGCCGAGCGGTTTGTCTTTTTAAAAAGTGAATTTAAAGATTTAACAAACTGTCATTTGACGAAAAAAATAATAAATGGAAATGAGTTTATAATAATAGCAAATCTAACTACAGATATATATAGATCTTAATGAATTGAATAATATTATAAAACTAAAATATAAGTTTGTTCAAGTCGTATTTATAACATTAGGTTTTCTTTGACAATAGAACGATTCAGCATCTCTGCTCTTGGTAGGTAGTTCAGGGCCGCCCATAACTCCTCAGCCTTTATATTAGAACTCGGGTTTTATTTAGAAAGGGCCAATATTCGTAATTTCCTCCTCTTGGGGTTTTTCTTTGGATTTCGATTTGGTTGCAAATATGTTAAATGTTGGAAATCTGCTTGTCTTAGACTTGATGTAAATACTCCATAGTACGATTAGGACAACAATAGTGATGATAATGATAATGGTTTAAATAATCCAAGAGTTCGATTGATTTCTAGTTGGATCCAATATTTGGTTTTTGATTTCTTCTTGTAAATCTTCAGTGCATCTAGACAATGCCGAAAATTCGTCTAGGTCAACATGATCCATTGTGGGTATATTTGAATAGTGCTTTATGTATGATAAATTGCTTTGTATATTTAGCATCGGAATATCTATAGGTTCCAGTGTTCTCTGAAAGTTAGTATTATGAGTGAGTTTGTATTTATCGACAATACTGTAGCATCTATCTGGAATTGTTAATAGATAGCTCCCTTTACTTGTTTCTTTTCTTCTCTTCACAATTTGGTTCAACTACGATGGTAGAGAGGCTAGTGATTATCTATGAGTTCGAACTCTCAACTCTTTGTATTTTAGGATTGTTAATATTAATCTTTGTGAATCTACAGTTATTTTGTTTTTGAGCATAATCGATAAGTTGTATTTCGCAAGGTTCATTTGCTGTTCTTTGTATAACGGAGTTGTGCATACAAACAAATTTCTTTATCTCTAACTCCTAGAATGGTATGTCGGCATAGGAATATCGGTTAGATTTCATTAGTAAATAATTTCTTTGTGGTATAATAGTAATATAGGATCCAATGTTTTCAACAGGCAATGGATACAGTTTGTAATAATCATAGGGTGTTGTTTCTATTAATGGTATTTTAATAATAAAATATGTGTAGGAGTCCTTCTGGTAGACTGAAGTTTTACAGAGTTTCTCGTATTTAATCATGTTTTGAAAAGTAGGTTCAAATGGAATTTATACTTCTTTCAGGTGACTTTGGATGTTTATTAATTCTTTCCTAAGGTCATTTGGTCTTAAAATTGTTTGATACATTTGCCTTAAATGTGCAAAGGATATTGCTGTCGAAAGTTCTTCCAACATATTGCAAATAAGTGAAAGAGAATATGATAGCTGTTCGAGAATATTCTCTACGACTAATAAGTGAATGCAAAGTCCCATTTTTTCTATTTTATTTTCAATATCGATCACCGCTGAATTAATTCTTCTCTGATTTTTTACAAGTGTCGTGACTGACTTATTTGTGGTTTTACTAAGGTCATAAGTAATAGATAAATGATTTTCCATGCCTATTTTTAATTTGGCTTCATTGTTAAATAATTCTTTGAAGTTTCCTTCGTATCGTTCACCATCGTTAGCATCTAAGGTGCCAGTAATTGATTTTTGAAAAGTACCAATAAAGTTAAACAGTCCTCTCGGTCATGGCTTGGTAGAACTTATTCAAATAGTATAGAAGTTCAATTGATTTCAAAGGCTAAAATTCTATTTATTTGATATAATATAGTGTTGGCTACAGGTACTTCCTTTCTCGTTATTTCACAGGGTATATTTAGTTCCAAGTACTTATTATTATTTGCCAGGATTCTAATAATTTCTTCTTTTCTCTGCATAAATGTTTCGAAGAGTGGTTGTATGTCGAATGCATTAATTATTTCCCATTCTGATATGATGTTGTATGCTGTGTCTAGGCGAATTGGTAGAAGTCCAGGATTGGCTTCTAAATTTTTAAGTTGGATGTCGTCGGCTGCTGCAGGGGTGGTCCATCTGTAAGAGTAGATCTTAAATCAGACAAAAGAGTTTATCGTTCTTATTGTTTTTTAATCTAATCATGCAATTGTTATCATTGTTAATTGAAACTATAGGAAATGGTCCGTTAAATATAGGACTGTCTATTTAGGTGATCTAACATAAACATTTTCGCCTATTTTATACTTTTCTTGTGGATTTGTTATTTCTTTATTAACCCTGTCAACAGTTGCTGCTTTTCTTGCTACAGTTCTTTTATAGATTCAGTCGTAAAGTTTGAAAAGTGTTTTGCTTTGTTCATCTAATGAATAATCGAAAATTATCTGAATATGTGTATGTATGTGTATGTGTATGTGTGTATTTGGACGTTCATCAAACAAAAACATATTTGATACAAAAACAAATCAGATAATTTTCGATCATTCATTAGATAAACAAAGGGTGTATGTCTTATGGTCGACTGGTTGGTATAATTGTACGCTATAATAGCTAGCTTCATAAGTTCTTCGTCGGTTATTTTATTGGATCTAACCGAAATATTCGAAAATGCTCAATTAGTGTGGAATGAAATCATTCCACAATGCCATTAGATTCTGGATGAAAGGGTGTCGTAAAGTGAGGGCTTTAACTACTTCACATGCTTCTTTATATTTAATTGGAATTGCTTGTCCAAACTTTGAAAATGAATCTACTAAAGTCAGGTAGTTTTTCTGCTCTATGGTTAAGGTGTCCATAAAAAGTATTTCAAAGGTTTTTGTTATGTGGGTGTTTGATTCATTGGTATCCTGGGTGGATGTCTATCGTATTTGCCCTTTTTGGCATATGTTACACTGATTAATATAATCTTGTATCGTGGGTAACATTGTATTCCAATAATATCTTTGATTTAGTTTGTCGTATGTTTCTTGTGAAGCTCTGTGATTTGTCTTCCCTTCATGACACATTTTAATGGCTTCATTAATTTCTTCCTTTTTCCTTAGAAATGTTCTTTCTTGTGTACATCTTATTAATTTCGGTCCATTATTGTTGAAATGTCTGTTTTATACTCGACAAAAGTCCTCTTATATTTTGTCTTTATCGAAGTACATATAAAATGTAGATTTTTTTGCGTATAATCTCTGAAAAGTTCGATTATTTGATCATCTTTATGTTCATTGGTTATTTCAGCATAGGATGGTTTCATTGTATACATTTAGTGTTTTACACTTCTTAGGGTTTATTGGAACTGTCTTTATGAATATTTGTTTTCATTTTGTATTTATTATGTCGTCTATAATTTTAATGGTGTTTCGTGGTTCATCCTCCTCGTTGGAATGGGTAGTAAAGACATTGGGGATATCAAAGTTATTTGTTTCAATGTCTCTACCTTGTGTATTTTCGATTGGGTTAAGCGTTTGGTTAACTTCTTCAGGTGTTACTGTTGCTAATGCTTTTTGTCTGTCCAGTTCTTGTATTAATTTATCAAGTTCAGGATCATCGATGTTTACATGCATTGATTCGGTGTCAATAAGGTTAATTTCTATTCGTGACAATGCGTCAGCATTTGTATTTAGTTTACCCTTTTTTATATTCTACATCAAAATCGTAGTCTTGTAATTTTGTACGCCATCTAATGAATTTAGAGTTTTGGGGATCTTTTAATGAGAATAACCATCGAAGTGGTGTAAGGTCTGTGTATATAGTGAGGCGTCTGCCGTATAGATAAGGCCTGAAATACTAGGTGGACCAAACTAATGAGAGCAGTTCTTTGTCTATCACGGAATAGTTTTTCTCAGATTCGTTTAGTGTTCTGGATGCATAGGCAATGGGTTTATCGCTTCCTACGCTTCCTTGGGATAAAAATGATTCTAGTACGAATTGCGACGCGTCCGTTGTGAGGACGGTCTTGAAAAATCTGGGTATTGTAAGAGTGGGCTGTTTGTTAAAATGTTTTTACAAGTTTCAAAAGATTCTGCGAATTGTTTTGTGTGTTCAATTTTTGCTCCTTTCTTTAAGTAGTATGTTAATGGTCTGGTAAGTTTTGAACAATCCTTTATAAATTTTCTGTAATACCCTATTAGTCTGAGGAATGATTGTATTTCTGGTTTCGTATTTGGTATTGGAAATCTTACAATTGCCTCTAATTTATCCGGATTGGGTAGTATACCTTCTGGGGTGATAATATGTCCGAGAAATTTTACAGTTTGTTTTAGGAACTCCGATTTGTATTTTAAAGTTTGTCCTTCTGAACCTGTCAAAGACTAAGCGTATCCCTTATGTGTTCTTGTAAGGATGTAGAGAATATTAATACATCATCCATATAAACTAAACATTTATGCTGAAGGCCTGATAATACATGGTTCATTGTTCTTTGGAAGGTGCATGGTGCATTTTCGAAATCCGAAGGGCGTTCGTAAAAATTCATAGTACCCTTTGTCTGTTGAGAAAGCTGTTTTCTTAATATCTTTTTGATCCATTTCGATTTGGTGATATCCGCTCGCTAAGTCCAAGGTTGTAAAATATTGACTGCGGCCTAATTTATCCAAGACGTCTGTTATGTTTGGGATTGGAAATTTGTCAGGTACAGTTTTCTCGTTAAGGTTTCTGTAGTCTATAACATTACGAAATTTCTTCTTTCCACTGTTGTCTATTTTCTTTGAAACAATCCAAATTGGTGGTGAAGACCATGGTGATGTTGAATGTTTAATTATGTTCTGGTTTAGCATTGAGTCAATTCGTTTTTTTACTTCTGATTTATAGATATGTGGGAATCTGTATGATATCGTGAAAATGGGAATGTTGTCTGTTGCTTTAATCTCATGTTTAATTTGGTTTGTGAAGGTGAGAGAAAGATCTTCACAATAAAAATGTCTCTATACTCGTAACAAAGTTTTCGTATAGTTTCGTACTCTTCTTGATTACAGTGTCTTAAATCAAGATTCTCCAAGTTTTTCTTTTGTAGGTTATCGTAATTCATATTTGTATTGTGATTGCTATCTATGTCCATTGGTTCGATTGTAAAGTTATTTAATTCACAACCAGGTATACATGGAATTGGTTCGGTTATTGTTAATGATTTTTCTGCATCTGCTGAAATTTCTAATTGATTTTCAAATATTATAGAATTTATTATAGCTTCTCCAGGATTCTGCGTTGTTGGTGTTTTTGGAACAACTTCTGTTTTAGGTTGAATATTATATTCATATTTAAATTTCTTATCATTAATGGTAGATCCTAAAAGTCCTTTTCCTTCAATGAATAATGGAATTTTTGCTTTGTCTGTTAATAGATCTCCATTTTTAAAATCAAGAGTGGCTCCTATTTCTTGCAAAAGTTCCAAGCCAATCAGTCCGTCATATTTTTCACTGAAGTTGAAAATATAATGTGTATGTAACATTCCAGGTTTATTGAAAATTTGTGATACTGGAATATCAGATAAGTAGAAATGTAGTGAAATACTGTGAGGTGTTTCTGTTTGAAAAGGATCTTCTTTAATTTGATTCAGGAAAAAAGTTTCAACAATTTTTTCAGTTATTAATGTTTTTGTAGACCCTGTATCTATCATAAATTTGGCTTCTAGTTACAGAATAATAATATATGGAAGTTTTGTGTTAGCTACGATATTTATTTCTAATTGTTTTGTTGGTTGGTTGGTTAATTCCTCGTCTTGGCAGGGTTCATAATATTCATCTCCGAGGCTGGTATAGTAAAATGTTCGTCCTCGTTAAAATTTTGATAGTCTTTTACAAATTGTTCTTCAGAGTAGTAGTCATTTTCTACACTTTCTGGATTAAATGTTGTTTGTTGGTAATAATCCGGTTCATATTCATACTTTTCTGAAGAGGTACTCGGTATCTCTTGTAAATGTAATTCTTGCGCTGTCCATCTCGGAGCATTTGTTGTTTGTAGGATTTTTATTCTTCTAGTAGTTCTTGATGATGTATCCGTCGGTTGAGGATACTTTTGTTGTGGTTTTGGTTGGAAATTAAAACGTTGGAAATTTTGGAAATTTCGATTATTTTGGAAATTTGGTGAAGTTTGGAAGTTTTGGTTTTGGAAATTTTGTTGAGTTAGAGGATTCTGACGATGGAAATTCGGGAAAGTTTGAAACGATTTCTGTTGGAATGTTTGTTGTGGGTATCGAGGAGTGAAATAATTTGGTAGATGGTTGGGTACATTTATTGTAGGGCGATTCATTCTAGGGTTTGTTCTAGGAAGGAACAGTTGTGCAGAGATGGGGTTGTATTTTTGATGTTCATAGTTAATCTGCGTTGTCCTTATTTGAGATTGATTTTTTTTAAGTTATTTTTGGGACCTAACTTTTGTTGATGATTGTAGTTCATATTTTCTTCTTCAACCACCATATTTGTGGCGTCCTCTAGAGTTTTTAGTTCTTTACATCTTAGTAAGAGGCTTAAATGGGCGTTGAGTCCTGATAAAAAGGTTCCTAGGGCAATTTTGTGTGTAGCATAAACTTTTCTTTCCTTAATGCTATTGAATTGTTAGTCATGTGCACCTTGGAAAGTAGCCTCTTACTTTCCAAGGTGCACATGACTGACAAGCGATATGCATCTGTCTGCAAATTGGCCAGAGGAATCGTTGTGATTTGGTGTTTAACATCATTGGGCCATTAAGTAGGGATTCTTCATTACGTTGGTCGCCAAATGTATTTAATAATAAAACTTTTAATTCCGGGAAGTATTGAATTTTCTGGCTGCTAAAGTTTGAGCTGCTTTGCCTACGATTTTATTTCGAAAATGTAACATTAAAAATTAAATTATCGTGGCGTTATTGTCCATTACTAACACACTTGGGACTTTCTTGCACGTGTTCAAAAATATCGGTAATTTAGATGCATCTCCGTCGAAATGCGGGATAAGCTCTAAATAATCTCTAATGCTAATATCGTTTATAGCCATTGTATCTAAATTTGAGTCCAAAGTTGTTTGAATATTATTTGTATTATTTCTTAATAAAAATTGGTTAGGACCAAGCGTTTGTAAAACAAGATTAGCTAAAATGTCGTCGTCGTTATTAGAGTCTGTCATATAATATTTGGTACTTACAGGATTACTACCAGTTTTATTGTAAACAAAAGTAAGTACTTGGCTACACGCACAATACTTTATTGAACATCACTATACGCATCTAAATTGTATTATTCTAGAAGCATCATGTATAATACCAATTTAGAATATCAAATAAAAAATGGTTAATGAACAAAAAAATGGTAAAAATACTATTTATGATGACAGACAAACAGAAAAATTATCACAAAATTCCTTTATTGGTGTGACCGGTTTAGTGAACAAACAAATTTACTTCACATCATCAGACACAGGACTACACTAATTACAGAAAATGAGTATGGTGGTTACATACATAAATGTAAATGTTAATAAGTTAATAAAACTTAAAAACAAGAATATAGAAGACAATTAGTTCCATTTTTTTTATGTACTTGTAAAAACTTACAGGTAAAAAAATTTTTTGATAAAATTTGTTAATATGAAAGATTGAAATTATTTGAAATAATAAAGATTACGTTAGTTTGAATTATAATATAGAATTATGTAAAATTAAATTAATTGAATTGTGTAAAAAATAGAGGGTTATTTATATATATATATATATATATATATATATATATATATATATATATATATATATATATATATATATATATATATATATAATACTTACATTTTTATAATTAAAACCAGGATAGTCAAAATTAAAATAGTTTGGCAACATAGTCAAAAGTGGGGTAAGTAAATGTAAGATATATAAATTTTGTATCTAATAAATTAACTTTCTAATAAAATTATAAAGATAACCTGCTTTTTTTAAAAAACACATACATACACTACAACAGTTTAAAAATCGAATATAGAATATTTTAATAATGAAAAATTGATTAAGATGGTGCCCTATATCGAACTATCTAAGGACTAACGTTAAATAAAAAGTAAGATTGAAAACTATATGTGAACCAGGTTTTTATAATAGTGGAGTTTATTATATTCAACTACAAATGGTGATAGCAGCGAAAAATGCACTAAACATTGTAGTAATATTTACTTAAGAAAATAAGGTTGAGTTGTATTATTATAATATCGAGTAAATGGAAACAAATTTCAATAGAGAAACAAAACAAAAATTAGACAACCACAGAGAAAGTCAGTGAAGATTGAAACTGGATTTGCGAATTCAGAGATTATGTATTGGGATTTCTTGAATATGTCAGGATTTCTAAACTTTTAAGGTTATTAATCAAACTGCCTTTACCAACAAGATATAATATTTGAAGAGTATTGTCAAATGAATGGTAGTTATCTACTAGATGTTTGGCGAAATGGGAAAAACCTGAGGATGAGATTATGCACCGAACGTGTTCTTTTAACCGTGTTTTAAAATTTCTATATGTGCAACCAATATGTGCCGTTGCATGTATTGCAAGAAAGTTTGTAAACCCCACATCTATCTAGTGGATCTATTTGGTCTTTACCATTGACAAACAACTTTTCTATAGTTAGTTGATTTAAAGGAGATATGGAAAATATTTTTAAAGCAATTTGAAATTTTATATGAAACAGGACGTATTAACGTAAGAGAACGGTATGGAATTTCGGAGGGAGCTTCTCTGTATGTATTTATGTAGACCGTATTTTGGACATATTTATTTAATCTCTTGGTTAGTAAGGTATCAATTAAAGCAGTATTGTAGTTATGAGTGATTGTTATTTGTTTAATAACTGAAAGTTCCTGATTATAATTATTTAGGGAAAGTACTTTTAACAATCTATTAATATAACAATTAAAAGCTGCAACCTTATGTGAAAAGGAATGCAGGGAATCGATGTGATCGATAACTACACCAGTGTAGATTTTCTATAAATATTAAAATAATGTTTGTTATCTTCTAAGGTAATATTTAAATCTAAAAAAGTTTAATGAACTGTTGTTGTTTTGTGTTTCTAGTGTGAATTTAATTGTGGTGTGAATAGAGTTGACATAATTTAAAAAAATTGGTAATAGGTCTGAAGGACCTGACCAAAGAATTAGAATATCATCAACAGAACGATAATAATATTGTATATACTGGGTATATGGGTTATTCCTTAAAATATGTGTTGATTCTAAGTAATGCATAAAAATATCTGCTACAGAACGATAATAATATTGTATATACTGGGTATATGGGTTATTGTTTAAAATATGTGTTGATTCTAAGTAATGCATAAAAAATATCTGCTAAAATAGGAGACAAAGGTATTCCCATTGCAAGACCGGCCTTTTGTACAAATGTGTCATTGTTGAAATTAAAAAAGTTTTGTTCTAAACAAGTTATTAATAAATTAGATATATCCATAATATTATTATCTGAGTAATCACTATCAAACAATTTTTCGTTGACAAGAGTGATTACCTCTCTTACCGGTATGTTGGTGAAGAGATCAGATACGTCCAATGATATTAACATGTCCTCATTTTTTATATTTATATTGTTGATTTTATTAATTAGTTCAATACTATTTTAAACGATATAGGAGAAATGTCCTGAATATAAATCTTTTAAAATTTTATATAACCACTTGGACAACTTATATGTGGGTGAGTTGTTATAAGCACCTACTGATCTAATTGGGATGTCTGAAAATATATTAGATTTATGAATTTTTAAGAGGCCATATAATCTCGGAATCATTGTATAGTCCGGGTTTAAGTCATTTAACATTTTTTATCGAAAAAAAATATTGCAATTATTCAAGGAGGTTATGACTTTATTAATGAATGATGAAATGTTGATGTTAGATTTTTTTAAAATTAATAACAGTGAAAATATTCAAGATGAAGCAAAAGTGTTTGTAGATAAACTTGTAATAAGTCAAACTGTCGTTTCAAAATATGACATTTAATACTTACTTGTTTTCCAAGGCGTATAATATTTTGTTGCAATACACAGTTGTATTTGCTAGTTTTAAGTGGAAATTATTTAGCAAAAAACAACGAAAATTGAAATGGAAATTGGTACATACACAAGATTAATAAAACTTAAAGAAACTTCTTAAAACTATTTGGCAACTGCACAATAATGTATTAATGTAACAGATTTCAACTTATAAAAGTCTTGTATTTGAGTATGGTTTGATATAATAAATATTTATTTTGACTACATTGGAAAGAGATAAAGAATAAGAGATTTCGGCTTTTTAGAATCCTTAACAAACCATATTTAGGTATGTTTCGTTGAAAGAATTAAATATTTAGCCGATAATTGATAATAAATAAATTACTTAATTTAGTACCACATCAAACACTAAAAATCAAAATAACTCGGAAACGCACAGGAATTTCGAAACAGAAGAAGGGACATTATTTTTGTTAAACTGTATGTAGATAATGAAAATAACAGTTTTTTTTTAAATAGTCATTGGTGCAGAAGTTCTATTTAAGAAAGTGGTTGAGGACCCTCCACTCCGCCACTGTGCAAATTTTTGAACATTCTTGTCGCTTGTTTTATGCCCCTTAATTAAATAGGCATTATTCCCCAAACATGAAAAAAATATAAGCATTCGTTTATAAGTTATAATGAAAAATTCGAGAAAAAAAATTATATTCTCACCCTGTATCTCGGAAACAAAGCCTTTTACAACATAGGAACTTTTCTTTTTTAAAAACATGTGTTCTATGTCCTGTTAAAGTTTGTCTACAAAAAACTGACTCACCCTGTATATATATATACAATATATATATATATATATATATATATATATATATATATATATATATATATATATATACATATGTATATATATATATATATATATATATATATATATATATATATATATATATATATATATATATATATATATATATATATATATATATATATATATATATATATATATATATATATATATATATATATTATTATATATTATTGATGAAAACTTGAAGAAGATCTGATTACAGATGAAGATGAAGATGATGGAATTGATGAAGGTGAAAATGATATTAATAAAGAAATTCCTGAAATACAACTTACTGGTATGTTAAAAAATGTGATTTTATGAAATTTGGTTAATGAAATTGTTTTTTTAGATGGAATGAACAAAATGTTATGATTAAGAATAATAGACGAAGTAGAAAATCTGGGGTATTATTACTTACAAATAAGACGGAAAATAAGGAGGTGGAAGGTACTGATTATTCCAAGAAATATCGTAAAGATGTAGAAAAGGGGAAAGTGAAACATCCAAAAGTTAAATTGACAAAAGATCAAAAATCCGTTACTAAAGAGTATTTTAAAGGTAACATTGAAAAGAAAAAGCCCCCGACTGTAATGGAAATTGAAGAATTTAAAGAAAACTATGCTTGTATGGGAAATAAGGACTGGAAAAAAATAAAAGCATTTATTTTTAACGAATACCGAAAACGATAGAACTGCTTTGCTGTATTTATTAATATATGGTAAAAATCATTATTTTAAGGCAACTTCTCTTAATAAACGATACTTCTCGATTTTAAGAAAAAATATTTGGACATATTTTAAAAAATATGTACCCTCAATTTTTATGGAGGATAAATATTTTTACTTATTTATATTTTATGATAAATTGATTATTACGCTATAGAAGAACATAATACAATTTATCAAATTATGTACAGGGTCTTTAAAAGTTTAACCCATTTTGTATTAATTTTAAAACCTAAATAGGAACCCAGAAGAAAGTTGCGTTAAAATTAAGCCTAGAGTTGGAAAATTCGAGAAGAAATATTGTATTCTACAGGGTGATTCGTGAGGAATGGGTCATAGGTACTGTACTAAAAGATAAAGAATATTGAGGTGATCTTAAATCTCCATATAGTAATGGATAAATGTGTCCTTTTTCTTAAATACAGGGTGTTATATAGTTTTTGAAAGAATTTTCATTTCATCATATATCTGTAATGCGTGAACGGAATCAAATGAGATTTTTTATTTTGGTTACAGTAATCATTCACCATCTCATGTCTAGGATATTAACCAAATATCAGGACCGGACGGAGAATAAAAATATATATTTTTAATTATTCATAGAAAATGGTACACTGAATACTGTCTATTAATTATTTGATATTAGAATTTTACATTACACTTAAAAAGAAACAAAATCTCATAAAAAATTTGTTGGCACTATTTCATTATTTAAATAAAAAAAAAAACAAATTGACGAAAACAGTAATTTTTTTTAATTATGAAATTGAGAGAAAAAATTCACCAGATATTAACGACATATACTGTAACCGGAGGTTCCATTATGTGAGGCATAAACTTCAATTTGTATCTTACATCAGATAATTTAAAGCAAATATAATTTTTTTTTTAATAATTAAAAAAATATTTGTATTATTTTAGGTATGTGGGATACAAATAAAAAGTAGTGTAAATACAGAACAAAAAGTAATATCTTGTTAATATATATATATATATATATATATATATATATATATATATATATATATATATATATATATATATATATATATATATATATATATATATATATATATATATATATATATATATATATATATATATATATATATATATATATATATATATATATATATATATATATATATATATATATATATTACGATGACCAAAACCACACGCTGTATATTGTACAGGGTACATAAGGATAAAATTATGTTGAAATAATAAAAAGAAAGTAGTAAAGATATTTTACAATACTAAAACAAAGAAAGACTCTAATATTTAAATTAAAATGATAATTTTTGAGTGGTGTGAGAGCCCTGTTTCAGTGAGAGACACTTACGTTAACTGTGTTCATATTAAATAGGTAAAACTTGAAATAAATGTTGTTAAACGCTAGATATAAACACCTACCGTGTAGTAAATGAACTGTATGTTATTAAGCTATGTTAAAAGCATTATTATATTTAGAATAGGCATCAGAAGGGCTATTGTGTATAGCATGGCAACCAGAACCAAAAGATTATTGATTTAGGTACCAAACGTTGGGCAATCTGGAAAAAAAAATAAATTTTATTGTTATTAATTAAAATTATAAACTTTAGTAAAGACAAATATATTAAATTTAGTCATAGAATAACTACAATGTGAGATAGCAATCATGAACACCGGGAAAAAGTGCTATAAACTACTTTCATAATTTTGGGTAGCGTAAATTCCACGATATCACAAGATTTTAATCAGTTCTACGAGTAAGTGCATCGTCTAACTTTAAACTGTACAAAAAGTGAAAGAGACTTACCTTGGCAGCTAATACAGTGTAATAGCATCAAAATGTAAAGAAGTTAAAAAAATATATGTAAATTTGTCCAAGGAGGTACAAAACTTGACAAATATGAAGTTTTCTAAAATAAAAACCATTTGTTGAACTTTTTTATAGCTATGTCAGAAGAATAGCATCGATTTATTGTTTCCAGTCAGTTAGTTATAAGTAATTTGTTGTATTTGAAATGTTTCCAGCCAATAAGGTTTAACGAAGTCCTAAAACGAAAGGCAAATTAAAATAATGTTTTAAATGTATTTAGTCATGCAAATATAGTATTGAATTGTTCATTAGTTCTTAAAATAATCTCTGGTATGTGGTTTAGATGGTTGTAATTAGTTATATATGAGAAATTGTTAAAAATTGTTGCAATTGTAATTTTTCTAAATATTCACAAAAGGCCATAGTATGGCATGTCAAAATAAATCTAATCATCTCTATATCTTTATTCAATAATAAAATTAGAGCCATAAGGTATAATAAAGAAATAAAAGAGAATTAAATTTTCATATTTTAAATTTCAAAATCAAGTGTCACGATTTTTGGAGAAACGTCAGATTAGGCCAATAAAAAGCCCATATTTAAGTTTTAGCTTTGATAAAGCTCAAAGGGAGAGCATGTAATTTTATAAGAAATTTCTAACCTCAAAATTTCAAATTTATATTTTTCAAAAGTAATGAAGTCCATTCTCAAGCTCACGTACATATTAAAACAGGGTTTGTAAACCTAAAACACAAAGAATATATTAAAGTAAATTTTATTAATACCATAAAATAATTCCAAGTGGAATTTAAGAATAATTTCCAGTTGCAACGAGCAAGGAAAGTATTGTATATAATAGTAAATGTGCTTTCAGGAAAATAGTAAAGGTAAAGTACGTACCTTAAATAAATGTTGCTGATTGTTAAATTGTTAAATCATTATTAAGTTTCAAAATATAGGTATACATTTTACGAAGATTATTAAGATCCCTTATTTTGTTTAAACAATTAATTTCATTATTTATATATAACATTTCTAAAAATATTCTTTTATGATAATTATTTTCAATATCAAAATTGTAGTATCTATATAATTAAAAAGAATTATCCATTAGATGAAAATGTTCAGCTAAAGCACAAGAATTAGTAATCCTCCTACAATCACTTTTGTGAAAAGTAATGCGACCTTGAAGATTTCGAGATTTTTGTCCTATATACACTTTATCACAATCTTTACAAGGGATTTTATAAATAAGATTAGAACACTGATTTTTAAGAAGAAGTGTTTTAGTTTTAGAGTTATCAAAGTTACGCATCATTCTTTAAAAAAATGAAAGTTTACAAGAATTAGAAGATATTCTATTAGAAAATTCATATCCTGTTAAAATAATTATTAATCTATTATTTAACTATTCAAATACTTACATTACTGAACCTGTTCACTATATTAATAATAATGATAACACTACAATTTATAGATCTTTACCTTATTTAGATAGTTTGACTCCAAAATTAGTAAATGTCTTTAAAGATAAAAATTTAAAAAATTATAAACACTTTTTTACTTGTCTAATTTTCACTTTATTTGTTATTTTACAACTAGTTTCATCCTATTAGGACATTTTCAAGTAACTAAATTATACACAGATTTTACTTTAATTTAAATATAAACTGACCTGAATAAAGGGATGGGTCACTTTATGGTTGATAATATAATTCAAATTTGTACAGATGTTATGTTATTAAATGTATGGGTTTTTCGAGCTAGTAAATTTTATTATGGTGTGATTTTTATTAGCAGTAGTTTATCTGAATAAGTTTAATAACGGAGAATTATTTAAATCTATTTGGTCGTTTAATATGTTGTAATTTTTATTCTTATTTAATTTATTAATTTCTAACACTTCTAATAAATTAAGTTTTTTACTTTTCCCACAAATATGTAGTATTTTAGGTTGATGGTCGTCAGTTATTGTATGACCAGAATCTGTTAGATGTTTATAAAAGTTGGAATGTTGTTTTTGTGTGTGAATATGTTCTCTATATCTTACTCCAAACGATCTCCCTGTTTATTGACTTAACTATAAAAAGACATAAAACATCATTTTCCTATAATATTTACCGCAAACCAACTTTTACAGACGCCATTATACCCTTTAATTCATATAACCCTCTCTCCCACAAATTAGCCGAATATCAATCTATGACACACCGAGCCTTCAGCTTACCTCTATCTGAGACAGATTTAAAAGAAGAATTAGACACAATAAGACTTATTGCACATAATAACGGGTACCCTCAAAATATAATCAACAATTTAATCTATAAAAAACAAAAATAAGTCCCTCTTGAAAGAACTTTATCCCACTATTAACGAGAAAAAAGTTCAAACATACATTTCATTACCATATTCAGGTCAACTCTCCTATTCAATTAGCAATACCTTTTCCAAATTTAATATTAAAACATCTTTTAGTTCTAACAAAAATATAGGCAGATATCTTTTCAATGCAAAACAAAAAACTGATATCTATAAAAAATGTGGTGTATATCGGTTAGATTGCCCAGAATGTAACGCCTCATATGTAGGCCAAACAGGGAGATCGTTTGGAGTAAGATATAGAGAACATATTCACACACAAAAACAACATTCCAACTTTTATAAACATCTAACAGATTCTGGTCATACAATAACTGACGACCATCAACCTAAAATACTACATATTTGTGGGAAAAGTAAAAAACTTAATTTATTAGAAGTGTTAGAAATTAATAAATTAAAAAAGAATAAAAATTACAACATATTAAACGACCAAATAGATTTAAATAATTCTCCGTTATTAAACTTATTCAGATAAACTACTGCTAATAAAAATCACACCATAATAAAATTTACTAGCTCGAAAAAACCCATACATTTAATAACATAACATCTGTACAAATTTGAATTATATTATCAACCATAAAGTGACCCATCCCTTTATTCAGGTCAGTTTATATTTAAATTAAAGTAAAATCTGTGTATAATTTAGTTACTTGAAAATGTCCTAATAGGATGAAACTAGTTGTAAAATAACAAATAAAGTGAAAATTAGACAAGTAAAAAAAAAGTGTTATAATTTTTTAAATCAAAATGGATTTTACAAAAGTAACTTCATCTTCAATCAACTTTTAAAGATAAAAATGTTAAGATTGCAAAAAGAACATTAAAACAGTATCTCAACTTTATTCTAAAACTAATACATATATATATATATATATATATATATATATATATATATATATATATATATATATATATATATATATATATATATATATATATATATATATATATATATATATATATATATATATATATATATATATATATATATATATATATATATATATATATATATATATATATATATATATATATATATATATATATATATATATATATATATATATATTATATATATATATATATATATATATATATATATATATATATATATATATATTATATATATATATATATATATATATATATAATATATATATATATATATATATATATATATATATATATATATATATATATATATATATATATATATATATATATATATATATATATATATATATATATATATACAATAATAATACGTTATTCGTACGTATTTTATAGTAAATAATTAGTTTATGTCCATATTTAATGATATATAGCTTATACATATCTAGTGATATTATTTTAAAAAACTATATATTACAAATAATAAAATCTAAGCTGACTAGTAGAGCCTGAGATATTAATCGATGCTAGACGAGAATTAAATAATTGGCAAAGTGTCAAAACATCTTTGAGATTACATTTTGAGGATCCTAGAGATTTTGGTTGTTTAGGAGCCGAAATGGCAGCAATGAGACCTTTTCAAAAAAATCTTTTTCCAATTTCGGAAAACGCATACAAGATATTCTAATCAAATTTGTTTTAAATTAAATTCTGACACTACTCTAACTTCTGAAGATAAAATAGTACGTTTACAAATGTATGACGAATCAACTTTTAAAATTTTATTAAACATTTGACCGAACGATTGAGAGATCGTATTTTAAATCGCAACACAAATTCTCTAGAAGATACACTTAGAATAGTTCGCGAAGACGAAAATCTAAGACATGAACTTGGACTACTCAACACAACACAAAGAGAGTCAACACCAAATATTAGACAAAACCTCAATCATATGCCTCCGAATCATAAAATTAATCACCACTCAATTACATATAATTCGACACCACGATTTAAACAATCTAATACAAATGTATAATATTTATCACCTAGACCCCCATCACAATTTCCGGCTGATTTACAAAATCAACAAAAACTGTTTTCCAACATAAAAATAACGTGAGACACTCGTTTCCCAGTAATCAACAAGTTTTTTGGCAAACCACAAAACGTGTGGAAACTGAACAACACTGTGCCTTTACAACAACCTACCACGATGTCAATCACATCCAGGGCAACTACAACACAAAAACATAGTCAAGCAATGCCTTTCAGGCAACCGAATTATTTTTCAATCGCGAAATTTCCAAAACGAAGGACTGCATGTTCACGAATACGATGAACACCATAACGGGTTGGATACATTTACAAAAAATAATTTAACTTATGAGAACGAACAAGAACATTACAATGACAATAGCGAAATTTATCGCATTAATAACGAACAGTCACAAAATTTTCAAAACAGTACTCTTTCCATTGAAAATACTTAGTAGAATTAAATTCAGTAGTTTTAAATGATTGGCCGTATATACAGATAGAAAAATCTCCTGCTAAACTTCTAATTGACACCGGTTCAAATATATCAATTCTATAGCTGAAAAATATTTTCCTGAAACTATATTCAGACATCCATCAAAATTAAAAACAGCATTAGGTGAAAAAGAAATAAATTTTAGAGCCAAAATTACAACATTTTCTGAATTTCAATCAAAACATACAATAGCATTTTTATTATTTGACTTTCATGACTTTTTCGATGGCATATTAAGTCTAAACGAAATAAGAAAAATGAATTTGTCGATAGATTTTAATAATCAAATATTATTTAATAATCACCAACAAATCTAATTTCTCTATCATCAACCATACGACACTGATTTCTCATTCGAAATCCAAGCAAATGAAACACTGATAAAAATATGTCCAGTTTCTATACATTACGGAGAAATATTAATTCCCGAGATGTACTCGATTAGTGGATTTTATATACCAGAAACTATCACACATGCCGATGATAATTTCGCTTATTTTGAAATTTATAACCCAACTAACCAGACTATTTTAGAAACTTTAAAAAGCCCTATTAACTAGTGTTTAATTAACGATGAGTACGAATTACATAATTTACAAATTAATACGTATGAAACTCCTACAGCTAATAATACGAGTAATAATATAATTTCGAAATTACGTACGTCACACATGATACCGGAAGAACTAAAGTCTAGAACTAATTTATGCAAACAATTTACTGATATATTTCATGTAGACGAAACAAAACTGACATTTACAAACCAAGTAAAACATGAAATTAAAACAACCCACGAAGTACCCGTGCATACAAAATCGTACAAATTTCTACACTGTCATAAAAGAAGAAGTGCAGAAACAAATTAATAAAATGCTTGAAGACGGTATTATAAGACCCTCGAATTCGCCTTGGTCAAGACCTATTTGGATCATACCAAAGAATCTTGACGTAAGTGGTAAAAGAAACTGGCGTATCGTAGTAAATTATCGAAAAGTAAATGAAAAAATGATAGATGACAGATACCCGATCCCAAACATTGACGATATCTTAGATAAATTAGGTAGATGCAATTATTTTACTACACGACTTAGCATCGGGATTTCATCAGATTGAAATGGATCCAAAGTCCATAAAAAAACGCGTTTAGCGTAGAACAAGGTCATTTTGAATATCTCAGAATGCCTTTTGGCTTAAAGAATGCACCAGCAACTTTTCAAAGAGCAGTGGACAATGTCTTGAGAGAATTACAAAACAAAACTTGTCTAGTTTACATCGACGATATTATTGTATTTTCTTCTTCCCTTCAGGAACATATTAATAATTTGAAACAAGTTTTTACAAAATTAAAAGAACATAGACTCAAAATTCAAATGGACAAATTAGAATTTTTACGTAAAGACGTAGAGTTTCTCGGTCATGTAATAATAATAATAATGTACCTTTATTAGCCAAAAAAGCTACAATTGAATTACAATATATATATATATATATATATATATATATATATATATATATATATATATATATATATATATATATATATATATATATATATATATATAAACAAGTACATTTTCTATCTTATGTCAAATCTAAATATATAATAACTATAAATAATTACAAATATCTTTGCATCCTAACCTAACTTAGCGTAATATTACCTAACCTAACCGCAAATAATCAGAATTGTTGCTTAACATAACTAATACACAGTTTAGTAAAGACATTATATTTTTAGCAGTATTTTATTTCATTTGGTAAACCATTAAATATTTATATGCCAGTACAGAACAAAGATTTTGATTCCTTTAAATTGTCATATCTCTCTACTACTATATCATTTACACTACGAGTATTATAACTATGACTATCTGGAACGAAATTTAATTTATCACATAAATATCTCGGAGCCATGCCATTTTTTATTTTAAATATAAATTGCATTGCTTTCAAAAGTATACGTTGTCTAACATAACACCCGAAAGTATAAGACCAAATCCTAGAAAAATAGAAGCAAATATGAAATATCCCATTCCTAGAACAGCAAAAAGGAATTAGATCTTTCTTAGGACTTTTAGGTTACTATAGGCGATTTATTAAAGACTTCGCGAAATTAACAAAACCTTTTACGCAATGTTTGAAAAAAGATGAAAAGATAAACAACCCATCGTTTGTAGAAGCTTTTGAAAAATGTAAAAATGTATTAACTAACGATCCTGCTTCACAATACCCAGATTTTTCTAAACCTTTTATATTAACAACAGACACATCAAACGTTTCAATTGGATCAGTACTAAGTCAAGGCCCAATTGGCAAGGATAACCAATAGCTTACGGTTCGCGTACTCTAAACCCAGCAGAATTGAACTATTCCACCATAGAGAAAGAATTATTAAGCATAGTCCATTTTACAGACCATATTTTTTCGGACGTAAATTCACAATCGACCATAAACCCCTCCAAGAACCAAACTTGCAACTTATCAGATGGCAGTTAAAATTAGAGGAATATGACTATACAAAAAAGGTAGAAATAACACAAACGCTAACGCACTATCACGAGTCGAAATCAACGCAGTAGAAACGGCATCAATAATAGGCAATAAGGATGACCATGATGCAAACAAAATACTACACGACTTTACTGATAATGTAAATGATGAAATGATTAATGACTTGCTAAAACCAACTAACACACCTTTAACCCCAGAGCTCGAATCATTACAACAGCTAGAAGAGAGCCTATCTCCTTTAGCAAACAACTGCCCTTTGACCAGGTCAAAGACAAAAGCACTCATAATAAGTGACACATAACTAAAATCTCCCGTAGACAATACAGATACGCAAACCCAACACACGTCATTAGATAACCCAGTATTAAGCATACCTATTTCTGAAAAAATGCTTAAATTCCTTTATGAATCAAATTATATTCGACATTAGCAAAGATAATGCCGGACCCTTAGTCCAAAGACACCCTGTATTTGACAAATATAGGATAACAGCAGTTTTATCCACTTGTCAATTTGAAACACGTTTGTTTAATTCACTTTATTAAATCTTTTCTAAAACCGAAAACACCTATTGAATACTTTTCAAAAATTTAAATATAATCCCTGATTTTTGTAAAATTATTAAAAAAAACATTCACACAAAATTCCTATAAATTAATCCAATCTAATCAATTCTTACAAGACATAATAAATAAAGACGAACAGCAAGAAACTATTAAATATTACAATGAAACGAAAATTACCCATAAAGGCATCAATAAAACTAAATTATCTCTACAAAAACATTAATATTGGCCAAATTTAATTGACGATGCAACTGTCTACGTTAATACTTGCAAACCTTGTCAAGAAGGACATTATGAATGTATACTCAACAAAATTAAATTTACGCCTACGCCTATTGGCGATTTACCACTAGAACACATATATATGGACACATTTCAAATAGAAAAACAAAGATTTCTCACAATTATTATTGATAGCTTTTCTCGCTACGCACAAGCGTATATTACAAATATTAATGCACTTGAAATTTTAAACTCATTCATATCATTTATATCACACTTGGGTATACCTCACAAAATAACAGTAGATAATAGTCTTGAATTTAAAAATGACACGTTTATTGAATTTTGCAACAAACACAAAATACAGTTACATTTTACTTCACCCGCAAACCATACAGGTAACTTCCTAGTCGAGAGATTACATAGTACTCTCTGTGACAGTATAAGAACGATACTTATCGAAGGTAACAAATTTCCTATTACGCCACTAATGAAATTAAGTATTTTAGGCTATAACAATGCAATTCATTCTGTTACCAGAATGACACCGTTTCAAATTATGTTCGGAAGAATATCCAAAGATCCATTTGACATCACGACAAAAGACATAGTAACAAATTATGTAGACAAATTATTAAAAATTATTTAGACAATTAATGACACCGTGAACCAAAGAAATAAAGATACGAAAACCCTCGAAAAAATTAATGAAAAACGTCACGATCCTCCCTCATACGATGTAGAAAAACCAGTATATCTACAAACCGAGAATCGAAATAAAGCTAACCCAAAAATAAACAAATTATTATAAAAGAAGCTAGCCACAGTAAATATCATAAAAATAAATTAAAACCTCCTAGAGTAACGAAACCCCTTGTTGTTTCAGATGACATTGACTAAAATTACCAGATGGCTTATGTCACCGTTAATACTTGCGACACATGGGCAGACGGATACTACTTTTACAAAAAATACAAAACCCTATGCTACCACTATCTCTAGGCAAAGCTCAAATAACTACACATAAGCATACATTCGTAAAATATGTTGACAATTTTAAATTTAACGAACCAGTAAAAAACGTAAAATCAAATATTAATTTAATTCGAGAACAATACGAAACTATATTTCCAGACCTATGTAATGTACCAAGTAATAGATTACGAACATTTAGTGAACAACTCACTAAGGTTAATATCAAACAAAATAGATCATCTGATACCACATAGATTTAAAAGGGGATTAATCAGTCTCGTAGGTAAAGGTTATAAATGGGTTTTTGGCACCTTGGAAACTGATGATGGCGAAAGATATAATAGAGCTATAAGTATTTTAAATAAAAATCAACAAATAATACAACATGATTTAAGAAATCAGATATCTGTCACAATACACTTCATATCAGAAGTTAATAATTTAATAAATAAAACAATAGACAATCAATAATATATAACAAAACAAGTTACCAACATTTCAAAAGTAACCGACGAGTTAAAACGAACTTTTAAGATTTTGGAAAGTTTAAATCTTCTCAATGCAAATTGCAGAGACATCCTGCATGTTCTAGATATATTAGATAATTCAATATTATTTACTAAATTACATACTTTACATAGTTCAATTTTACATATAAAAGAATTTGAATTAATAATTAAAGAAATAAGACAAATTTATGGCGAAGAATCCATACCACACTTCAATAATGTGCAATCTTATTATTCACTTTGCAGTGTTGAATTTGACCAAAAAGGTAGTAAATTAATGTTTGGAATACATATACCGATACTATACATTAAATCTTACGATTATTTTCGATTGATTCCCATTCCACTTAATTCCTAAATTCTAATACCAAAGAAAACCTACATTGTCCTAAATAATACTTGGCACCATTATAAAGACCAATAATGTACTCAAATAGAAGACATCTGTATTTATTATGTAGTAAATCCGACTACTTCAATGGACTGTTTGCCTAAAGTTTTAACAGGCAAGCATAACAATACCTGTTCTACTAAACATGTCACCATAACGGACGATATCATCGAGCCAATCAGCAAAAATCATATCATCGTAGTCCCAAATACAAAAATGATTAGTCAAAAATGCCAAACAAATGGACTACACGAGACGACATCACCTGAAGTAATCAGCATCTAACCGGGCTGTTGTATTATAATTAACGAAGATACCTTCTGTGCTACCCACTCAGAAAAGGAACAACCTTATGAACTCCTACTAATTCAGTTGGACATCAGTGCATCGAAAAAAAAGGACAATTAAGTTACCTCATGATGTATTTTCAACAAAATTACAGGACATTAAGACAAAAGTGCACGACCTATTACAAAAAAATGAACTTGCGAACAAATAAACATTCGTTCCTCATTTATGCAATTCTTTGCATTATATTTGTTATAATTTTAATATGTATTTATAAATTTTATATTTTTTCTAATAAAATAATTTTATATAATGTATTTAAAAAGAAAACCTCACAAAAGCAGAACGGACTTAATGAAACAGAATTGCAAAATATAACTTCAGAAATCAAAAAGTCCCTTTTGTTTTCCTCTTAAGGAAGGTGATTGCTTCACTTTTGTCATTATTTTTTAATTTTTCAAACTTCATTATCCCTCCTGAAGTTTCTCTATCTTCTTTATTTTATTTCCATGTAGTCTCTCATTTCTTGTCTTTTTCTTGTTTTTCTTGAATGTTAACCTTTGAATTATCACGATTCTTTTTTATCTCTCCATTTGAAATAACACATCTTTGCAAAATGATTTTTCTTTTGACATACAGCACATGTTTTGTTGAATGCTGGACATTTTCCTCGTTGGTGTTGCTTACCACATTGTTTACAGGTATACGTCGTTTTAATAACATTATCTTCTTCCTTAGGTGTTAATAACTTTATATGTTTAGATAATTCTATCGACTCACAATATTCTTGTGTTTTATCTATGGTCATATTAGTTTCTCTTATTAGTCTTTGTTGAACTTGCTTATCGCTAAGTCCCAGTATTACCCTGTCTTTTATTATTCTTTCCATGTAGGATTTCTTACAGTTATCATTTTTACATATAAAAGCACAATTTGCAGCTTGTTTCTTTAGTTCCGTAATAAATGGGTCTATATTTTGATATTTTTGTAATATATTATTGAATTTGAATGTTTCCATCGTTATGTTCGTTTTAGGTAAAAAATTTATGTCAAAGAGTTGAGTACTTCGGTCAACGTTCTAACGTGATTTTCAGGGAAAGTGTTAAATATGTCTAACCCCTTATCATCAATTATGTGTAATAATAATGGAAATTTAACATATTCATCGGAGGAATGTTTACCTGATGCTTTCTAAAATATATTAAATGTTTGCTTCCAGTTTGGACACATGAATCACTCATCAATATTAAACAGTTCTGGTGGTTTGTACTCCATGTTGCCTCTATTTGTTTAAAATTTAATTTTCTTGTCTAATTAGCTGACAATTTCCATTTATTTTTTCACACCTGTCATCATGTTTTAACTTGTTCTTTATTATTAAAACCCTTAATTATTGCGTTAGAACTTTATTCACATATTTGTAGTTTCAATCATTACCTAATTAGTTCTGCCAACCTTTTCAACTGGCAGGCCTAACACAGAATGCAGAACACCACATATAACATAAATCTAGAATGCCTAAGTGCATACACAATACCTAACATATCTAGAAATTTCTTAATTTTGATATCAAGGAAACTAATATTTGGGGTGTCAATCTGTTTAGGGTGTTAATTAGCCTTTTATTTATTGACGAGAGAAACTAACATAGTTTATCTAAATATTGTTGTTTTTCGGGTTGTCAAAATTTTACTTGTTGTGACTGTCTACTATACAGATTGGACACCAATTTTTTTCTTGTTTTAAACTTTGCACACAATAACTTTTAATTGAACACCATTGTTTATGTTTTTTTACTCTTATAAACATATTACTGATCTCTCGCCTGTTTTTTTTTGTATGTACATCACTGATTACTGGTGCTATGAAGAACATTACTATCAACGAAGACACTGAGAAAGATTGGATAAAGTTGAATAGTCTTTTCACAGTTGTGAGGTATCAGGGTATATGTTAGGGAATAAGGAGGACAGCTCAGTATAGTTTTTTTTAGATTTCCTGGACAATCAGGAGGAATCATGTAAATCCTCCTCGCACAAGCAGATGTATTCCCAAGAATAGGTGGTTGCTACCCATTCATCATTTTCACATTCTCCTGCAACTAAGACAGACTACATTTCGGTCAGTTAGGTACACTTACTCAGTCTTCCATGTGCCCAGTTGTCCGAAATTTATTTATTATTTCTAAAGATCAGTAGTAATTAGTAAAAATTTATATTTACAGTTTTTGTAAACTTTGCAAAAGTATTCTTTCTTGTTCACAATCACATTTAAATATCGCTATACGTTATTCATTTACTAATATATATCTAATTGAGGAAAAACATCTCTAAATTTGATATACTTCCCTCCCTGTTCAAGAAGTGTATAGTTATCTATAGTCTGATATACCAACAATGTTTTTTGGTATTTTTTTTGTTGTTAATAAACCTTTTATTAATAAAAAAATATCTGGTGCCAAAACTAGATAGAATAACTAAATTTTTGCCCAGCTGGAGTTGTTAATTTGCTAACGACCATAGGTCACTAATAACATCGAATAAACTTGAAACCTACGCCCACTACTAACTAGCCAGGAGCTAATTGTTTAACCTTTATTATAGGCCACTCAGGTTTCTATAAATTTGGTAATTTAATTTAAAAAATAATGGAAAATCTGTTTTTAAATTTGTCCGGTAAATTTATTAAACAGATTTTATGAAAAATGTAATACTTGTAGTGTTAATGCAAAACTATGAAATGTAGTCAAACCACGTATTTGACCTAACCATTGTCGCCAGACAATGCTGCGGATTCTTGTTCGCACTTCGTAAATGCGTGTCTGGTGTACTTTATTCCTCTAACCTACATCGTGACAATGTGCTATTAACATACACTATTCTAATCGGTACAGGAAATTCACTTATACATATACTATTCACACAAGGTGACACAGAAAACGATAGCTGAGATTTGATATTCTAATAACAGATTCGTCTATTTTAAGTTCAAATTCAATTTCTTTTTAAAATTACTACAATTATAGAGGGTGATCCGTAAAAGTGGTGGATGAAATTTTTTTAAATATTCATCCCAATGTTTTTATTGTGTTTGAAAACCATTATGATGGCCTACTCAGCAGTAAAATGTTTTTAAGATTTGTTGGATGGCTAACGTGAACAAAAATTTTTTTTATAAAAATTGGCGTTGGCAGTGTGTGTGTGTGTGTGTGTGTGTGCGTGTGTGTGTGTGTGTGTGGGGCGCGCGCGCGCGTGCAGGTGCGTGCGTGCTGGGGCGTGCGTGGGTACGTGCGTGGATGCGTGCGTGCGTGCGTGCGTGTGAAGAAGCAGAATGTCACACGATCTGTGTGTGTGGTTGTCGTTTGCGTAGCAATGGAAAACTTCACCTTACCTGCCGAAAATGATTTTCAGCAGGTAAGGTTAATTTATTACTTATATCTTTGTTTTAAATAAAAGGCAGAAGTTCTACTTCACTTATTCTATTTATTTAAGACTGCTTCAAATATATATATAATAAATATATATATATATATATATATATATATATATATATATATATATATATATATATATATATATATATATATATATATATATATATATATATATATATATATATATATATATATATATATATATATATATATATATATATATATATATATATATATATATATATATATATATATATATATATATATATATATATATATATATATATATATATACAACAGTTATGTTGTAATATAATGTAAATATTAACCTATTTAACTAGTAATCAACCAAGAAACCAAGCAAGAGGTTATGAAAATGCAAAATGCGGTGATCGGTTATGTTATCAAGTATAGCTAAGTTATGCAAGTTACTACTACGGTATTACTATGAACTGTTTACTACAAGCATCTACACAAGTAAGCAAGTGAATCAAAATAAAGCAAGCATACGGCAACTACTACTACTGGTAGCTACAGCAAGCGTTTAATGAAGCGGTATTACGGTAAGCGCTCGGTGCAGCAATATATTTAGTGGTGAGTGGTTACTTAAAATCTCACTTATGCCAGCTCGCGTTCACCTAATAAAGTCCTATCCACAGAGGAGGTCTTAGAACCTTCCTGGTAGTTAAACTATGACTGAGACAGAACTCAATCCTCACACGAGGCCTTAGAGTCCTATCTTTACGTCAGCTACAAGAAATAATAATAACCGCGGATTCTCGATGCTAGCGGTTAAGTAGATAACCCAACTGTTATCAATGAATCGCGAATTTTCCTAAATATCTCTGGTTTATTCTCTGACAACAGGCACTTCGGACAAAATTAAATAACAGTACATTCGGATACAAACGGTAAATTCAGACACAAACGGTAAATGATGGAAATGCAAATAAAAACAGTAAAACGAAAGTAATTCTTACCACCATTGGATTGCGGAATGCACTGGAGATCGGTAGCTGAGTGCTGCTTACTGGAACGGTCACTTGAGAAGAAGACAAGTCGAAGAAGTCGTAGACAAGTGATTCTTTCACACAGTGTCATACAATTTATACGAAAACGCCTGATAAATAATGGCAGGACTGCTATCCGTGGCAGACGTTATCTCGGCGCATCCTATTTAAATTAATTCTTTTGTTAATTCATATAAACAAATGTTTATAAAATATACTAAAGCTGGGAATTTCCTTCTCATAATTTTCAAACTGTTTCCAAAAAAAAAATAAATTAAAACGGCCATGTACTGATATTTAAAATAAATCAACTAATAACTTATTCGACAAATTATTAAACAAATAGAAACATATTTCATTACTATAAGTGAGTTCAGCTTGCTTGGAATTCAAACTAAATTAAATTACTTTCCTCTTACTTGATTGAGTACAAATACAATAAACGATTTATCTAGCATAATAAACAAACTAAGATTACCCTGAAAAGAAACCGGTTTGAAACAATTATATTAAAGAAATAATTGTTATTTCAAATACTGAACTCAGAAAAATAAATTTAACTTTGGTTCAAAACGGTTTTAAAAGAAATATTAACAAAAATTATCGTATACCAAAGTGAACGAAAAACCCATTTAGGTCTGATTACAATAGAAAACTAGTAACGGAAAATCATTTCGTTACACCGTTTAAAAAACTCAACTTTTTCAAATGTTTTTGTAAAAAATGTGTTGTATTTATTTATCTGCAACTATGATATAATCTGTTATACACTATAACCACAACAATATATAATTTACATTAATATTAATAAGTCCCTTTAAGATTTATAATTACCTTTTTTATTAGGCCTCTCATAAACAATTAGCGGAGAAATATAATAATTTATTTCAATGTCACATCGTGTATAGCAGGAAAGCACAAAAATGCTTTACTTCTTAGATAAATTATATTAATTTTCAAAAAATAAAGAAAAAGTAGTGAATAATTTCCTATATCAATAAATTATATTAATTTTCACAGAAAAAGAAAAGTGGTGTGTGTTACTTTAAGTTGAAATATTATTTACAGTAAATATCGGTACAATCTAATAAACTTTAATGAATCAAGTTAATCTTCTTCAATACGTTAATACTAGCCAAAAATCTAGGCAACAGCCCTTATGAATCAGTAAATTAAAAATATGTAATTTTGTAAAGATGAAGAAAAATGTAATTTAACTGACATCAAAGTACAAAAGGTAAGTGAGGGTAGCAAATTAGCAACAAAAATGCTAATTGACAAGATACGATAAGATAATACTAATTAGATAAGATAAAAGATATAAATTTCATCTATAGAGTTAGTAAGGCAATCCAAACTTAAGAATTTAGTTGATTGTAAAGGACGCGCAAATATGGTGACTATCTCACGGGCTTTTACACTAAATTAATATAGCTCGATAAACGTCGATATTAAAACATAGATAAGGAAATAAATAATTTGACAAGAACATATGAATGCCTACATGCTCTGATAGTTTAAAATGAAATTCTGAAATAATTTAAATTAATAATTTAACGATAATGCCGTTACTCACCTTCCTACTGGAAGAACAACCACCGACTCTCCGCTTCGCCCGCGCCCTCGTTAAGTGACTTGCGCATGGACCAAAATCAGAGCATTTATGTTCCTGAAGCTGGCTTCAGATTTAAATTTGCTTATATTTGAAAAACATATTTTACAGACGGGAAAAAAAACTATCGTTAAAACCTTAAAATAACAATTGTTGCTTAATCTATGATTCAAAACTGTCAATTTGGTTTTGCAAGTACCAAGTAAAAAATTTATACCTATTTACTACGCTCACTATTCAAATTACTTTTAAAAACACCTGCAGCTGTCGATAAAATTATTATACAATTTACAAATAAGTAGGAATGAAAAATATGGTTTCGGTTGTCCTCTGCAATGGTTTCAAATAAGAAAACATATACTTGTTTTAACTGCATGCATTACAATAAAAGAATGGGCCGAGACATCAACCAGTATATAATTTAAAAACTTGATTAAATCTAAAATAAATGCATTCCGTTGTTCAATAGTTTCTGTCATGGCATGTCATATCCAGACATATAATTAGTTTAACATATGCTCCCCATTCCAAATAACCGTAGGGGCTATGATAGACTATTTCATAATTTTCAAATAAAATTGAATAAGAAATATATCTTTCATTGTCCACTATTCTCTGTTATGGCTTGTGATACCCAGACATATACTTAGTTTACCATTTGCTGTCCATATTCTAAATAACTGTAGGGGCCATGATATCGACCAATACATAATTTTCAAGTAAAATTGAATAAATAATTCGCTTTTTGTTGTCCACTATTCACTGTCATGGTTTATGATATCTAGACATATACTTAGTTTACCATATGCTGCCCTTATTTCCAGTAACGGTAAGGGTCATGATATCGACTACTTTATAATTTTCAAATAAAATTGTATAAAAAATATGCTTTTCATTGTCCACTATTCTCTACGGCTTGTGATACCCAGACATATACTTGGTTTACCATATGCTGCCCATATTCCAAATAACAGTAGGAGTAATGTTATCGACCATTTCATAATTTCAAATAAAATTGGATAAAAAATATGCCTTTCGTTGTCCACTATTCTTTCTCGTGGCCTGTGATACCCAGACATAATATATAATTAGTTTACCATATTCTGCCCTTATTCCAAATAACCGTAGAGCTATGATATCGACTACTATATAACTTTCAAATAAAATTGAATAAAAAGTATGCCTTTCGTTGTCCACTATTCTTTCTCGTGGCCTGTGATACCCAGACATAATATATAATTAGTTTACCATATTCTGCCCTTATTCCAAATAACCGTAGAGCTATGATATCGACTACTATATAACTTTCAAATAAAATTGAATAAAAAATACGCTCTTAGTTGTCTACTATTCTTTGTCATGATTTGTGATATGTGGACATTTAGTTTACCGTATGCTCCCCACATTTCAAATAACTGTAGGGGTCATGAAATCGGCCATTAAATAATTTTCCGATAAAATTGAATAAAAATATGCTTTTCGTTATCCACTATTCTCTGTCATAGCTTGTGATACCCAGACATATACTTAGTTTACCACATGCTGCTCATATTCTAGATAACCGTCGAAGCCCTGATATCGACCATTATATAATTTTCAAATAAAATTGAATAAAAAATATGCCTTTCATTGTCAAGTATTCGCTGTTATGACTTGTAATACCCAGACATATACTTAGTTTACCATATGCTGGCCATATTCCAAATAACTGTAGGGTTCATGATATCGAACATTACATAATTTCAAATAAAACTGAATAAAAAATATGCCTTTCGTTGTTCACTATTCTCTGCCATAGGGGTTATGATATCGACCATTTTAAAATTATATAATGGTCGATATCATGACCTCTACAGTTATTTGGAATATGGGCAGCATATGCTAAACTAGTGTATGTTTGAGTATGACAAGCTATGTGGACAAGAAAAAGCCTATTATTTATTCAATTTTATTTGAAAATTATGTAATGTTCGATATCATGGCCCCTACTGTTATTTGGAATTTGGGCAACATATCGTAAACTTTGTATATGTCTGGGTATCACAAACCATGACAGAAAATAGTGGACAACGAAAATCATATTTTATTCAATTTTGTTTGCAAATTATGAAATGGTCGACCATTACTGTTATTTAGAATATGGGCTGCAAATGGTAAATTAAGTATTTTTCTGGGTATCACAAGCCATGACAGAGAGTAGTGGGCAAAGAATAGCATATTTTTTAATCAATTTTATTTGAAAATTATTAAGTGATCGATAGCATGACCCGTACGGTTATTTGGAGTATGGACAGCACATGTTAATCTAGGTATATATCTGGGTATCACAAGCCAAGACAGAGAATAGTGGACAACGAAAAGCAAATTTCTTGTTCAATTTTATTTGAATCTTTTGATGCGGCCCATATCATGTCCCCTACGGTTATTTTGATTGTGTGGAGCATATGGTAAATTAAGTATATGTCTGGGTGTCACAAGTCATGTCAGAGTATAGTGGAAAACGAAAAATATATTTTTATTAAATTTTATTTGAAAATTATATTATGGTCGATATCATGGCTCCTACGGTTATTTAGAATATAGACAGCATATGGTATACTAAATATATATCTGGGTATCACAGACAATGACAGAGAATAGCAGACACCAAAAGGCATATTTTTTATTTAATTTTATTTGAAAATCATGAAATGGTCGTTATCATGACCCCTACGGTTATTTAGAATATGGCAGTATATGGTACACTAAATATATATCTGGG
Source organism: Rhamnusium bicolor (assembly GCA_029963845.1). Taxonomy (NCBI): domain Eukaryota; kingdom Metazoa; phylum Arthropoda; class Insecta; order Coleoptera; family Cerambycidae; genus Rhamnusium; species Rhamnusium bicolor. Next base: position 204,034 of record JANEYF010000225.1, read on the forward strand.
TATCACAGGCCATGACAGACAATAGTAGACAACAAAAAAGCATATTTTTTATTTAACTTTATTTGAAAATTATGAAATGGTCTTTATCATGAACCCTACGGTAATTTGGAATATGAGCAGCATATGGTAAACTAAGTATAAGTCTGCGTATAACAAGCCATGGCAAAGAATCGTGGACAATAAAAAGCATATTATTTATTCAATTTTAATTGAAAAGTATTTAATGGTCGATATCATGTCCCCACGGTTATTTGGAAAATGGGCAGCATACAGTAAACTAAGTATATGTCTGGGTATCACAAACCATAACAGGGAATAGTGGACAATAAAAGCATATTTTTTATTCAATTTTATTTGAAAATTATAAAATGGTCGATATAATGACCTCTACGGTTAACTGGAATGTGGGCAACATATAGTAAACTAAGTATATATCTGGGTATCATAACTCATGACTGAGAATAGTGGACAAGGAAAAGCAAATTTTTTATTCAATTTTATTTGAAAATAATGAAGAGGTCGATATCATGACCCCTATGGCTATTTGGAATATGGGCAGCATATGGTAAACTAAGTATATATCTGGGTATTACAAGCCATGACAGGTAATAGTGGACGACGAAATTCATATTTTTCATTCAATTTTATTTGAAAATTATGAAATGGTCAATATCATTTCTCCTACGTATATTTGGAATATTGGCAGCATATGGTAAACTAAGTACATGTCTAGGTATCACAAGCCGTGGTTGAGAATAGTGGACAACGAAAAGAATATTTTTTATTCAATTTTATTTGAAAATTATGAAATGATCCATATCATGACCCCTATGGTTATTTGGAATGTAGGTAGCATAAGGAAAACTAAACGTATGTCTGGGTATCAGAAGTCGTGACAGAGAATAGTGGATAACAGAAAGCATATTTTTTATTCAATTTTATTTGAAAATGATGAAATAGTCAATATCATGAGCCCTACCGTTATTTGGAATATGGGCAGCATTTTGTAAACTAATTAAATATCTGGTTATCATAATCCATGACAGAGAATAGTGGACAACGAAAAGCTTTAATTTTTAATTTTATCAAATTTTTTAATTGTAATCCGGTTGCTATCTCGGCCCGTTCTTTTATTATTATGCATGCAGTTAAAATATGTATATGTTTTCTTATTCAAACCCGTTGCAGAGGACAACCGAAACCAAATCTTTCAATCACATTTGTTTGAAAATTGTAAAATAATTATATCGACAGCTGCAGTTGTTTTTAAAATGTAATGTGAATCGGGAACGCAGTAAATAGGTATACATTTTTTAGTTAGTACCTGCAAAACTTAATTGACAGTTTTGAATCATAAATTAAGCCAAAATTGTTATTTTGAGTTTTTATCGACTATTTATTTGGCCGTCTGTAAAAAATTGAATATCAAATAAAAGCAAATCGAAATCTAAAACCAACTTTAGGAACGTAAGGCATTTCGGTTAAAACAGAACAGCAATGTCGTAACCATAATTTGTTAAATTTATTGTTACACACTCTCCCTCCTCCGAGAAGAAAAAATTTGGAAACTCGAGGAGTTTCAAATTTTTTGCAAGTACCCACAGGAAGAAATATACATATATGTATTAGAGAAAGAAACAAACACAGGAAACGATAAAGCGACTGTATTTTTTTGAAAGTGTCATCGCAAACCCCTGGGAGAGCTAAAGCCTCTGAAGTGAAGTTAGTAGAATGTTGCGCTAATGCCTAGTGCATGGACCTTGCTAAAAAGTTCAAGACAAATGACAGAAATATACCCAGGAGAAACGACAAAAAAGAATCGCGAAAAGGTAGAGATAAAGCGGAAAGAAACCAAAAGAAATTTATGAGGGGAACCTCAGATCTTAGACCTCCAGAGACGATAGTTTGTCGCCTCAGCAATAGTAAAGCTGTGCCATCACTAAAGGAAGTTTGGCATTAGGAGACAGTATTTTCAATTTTTATGCACTTCCGTCTTCACCGGAAATTACCCCAACTTTGTTATTTTAAATGGAACTCTCTGTATATTTTTACATGTTTTGGAATATACGGCGAATTCTGAATATAACAGTATACATTTTTCATATCAAAAACAAAACATTATTTCCATAAGCAGCACAGTTTAATTTGTAGACTCACTTTATTAATGTAAAGTTTTAACAGGAAGCGCGCCCAAAGTACATACATACCTTATTACACACGACTAAAATCACAAAACACAGAAGAATTCTAAGTTACCAATAAATTAATACATTATTTGTAAACGAATATCAAAAGAAACAATTTACAAAACGCATTATTTTTATTAGCAACAATAACGAACGACCGAACATGAAGGCTATCACTTTGTATTAAATTTATTTAAGTTTTAACAGGAAGTGATAACAATCCCACAGTCGCGAGAGCGCCGATAATGACGTCACCGCATGATATATAGAAAAGTAGGCGCGATGGTACAAAATATCACTACTAAAAAATTAGCGAATATCAAAAACAATATAAGCTTTTAATCGAACATGTATCCTTTATTAAGTTTAATATGCTGTGTTGTAGCAAAAAAAATTTCCTCAGACAAAAATTCTATAAAAATTACATATATTTTAGTTAAGGAGCTAAAACAATTATAAGCTCATAAGCGATTACACACACACATAATCAGGATAAATAAGAGCAAGATCTACGAGAATTGTGAAAATAATATTCATTATTCTTCCAATTTAATAACAATCTTACTAAATAACGCATTTCAGATCACCTTGTATATTAAAATACAATAATCAACGATAACAATTAGTAAATACTCGCTTTATTTCCCTCTAATACAATGGTCATTTCTGTCAGTCACCTAAAGAAATAAAAGAATTACATGTATTTAAATGGAAAATGTTTCAACATTCATAAAAATAGGCAATTTAACATTGCTTCTTATGGAAAGCAAGCACAAATTAGAGATTTCAAGGTTATTCTATATCAGCATCTGGTAATGACGTCATCAACCGCGAAGAGTAATTATTTGTACTGATATCTTAGCACCCCCTTTTTTAGTTCATAAACAAATATATAAAAATTATCCAAGTGTCATAATTCAAACCGCAAACAGAATCTCAAACTGCAGATAAATTCATTGCATCTCTAAATCATAGACTCCTATCTGCCTAAAAAATTTGAGTAAAACTATTTTCAGACCGTAAACAAATAAAGTTCATTATTCAAATCGCAAACGTAATCATAAACCGCAGGCATATCCAATACATCCCCGAATCATCTATTAAGTATATGTATATTATATTTAGAAGTATTTAGAAGTGACAACAACACTTTGTGACATTCTATTTAAGTTCAGCGTTACAGTGGAAGATATTATTAACAAACTGATATTTTATATCAATGTGCTGCTAATTAACTGAAAAATAATCTTAATAAACTAGTTTCTACAATAAGTTAAAGATTACAACAAATTCGTATTGTTTAAATATAGGACATATTAGCTCCTTGTCAATAAACTTTTTGTGTGAATAAAAGAAAAATAAATAAATTACTTATGATAAAGAAAATTTGTACAGAACCGGGTCTACTGTGTTTTGTTTTGTAATTGAAATAAGGATAAATGAAAACTTGTTGCATGTGCAAAACAGATAATAATTCTGACAATGGTCAAATAATATTGCCGTGTGATTGCTGCAAAAGATATATTTGTATAAACTGTTCAGATCTTAGTGCGTCAGAGATGAGATGCATTCAACTTAAGAAAAGAAAATTAAGGTTCGTATGTGAAGGTTGTGAGCAAGGATTATTACAAGTTCTTAAGTTAATTAAACAAGTTTCAGCGCTAAATGATAAGGTAATAAACTTATGCAGAAGTCTTTACAAACTAATGATCGGTACAACTAATCAAGTAGATGTGGTTACTGAAATGTTAGATCGACACAATAGAAAAACTAGTTCTTAATGTTAAGGAAACTCAACATGCTACACGTGTTGATTGAAACAATGATGATAACAACTCAGTAAAAATGATGTTCACTGATTTTGATATTAATAAAGAGAAAATTAAAACCTTCAGATTAGGCAAATATGAGAATAATAAAAACCCTACCAATTAAAGTGTTGCTAAATTCTCCTGAAGATGCTAAACATGTGCTAAATAATAAGAAAAACATTAGTATGTCTAGCATTCGAATTTTCGGTGATCAAACAAAAATGCAGAGAGAATATTATAAGGAAATTAAACAAAAATTGAATAATCTTGTATTAAGTGGAGATACTAGTAAAACTTTAGACACATAAACAATAAATCAACCATTGTAAATAAAACTCTTGTACAAATTCAAAATTAAGAGAAAAGTCCTAATGTACTATTAAAATACTGATATTATTTATCTCAATACTCAAAGACTCATTCATAACAAAGATCAGATAGTAGCAAGTATTATCTGTTATAATCCAAGCATCGTCCTGTCTAGTGAAGGCCGGACAACTGATGATATTCAAGTTAATGAACTATATATTGAAAACTATAAGGTAATAAGATGTGATTCCGCTTCTGGACACACAGATGAAGTTCTAATTTATTTAAAAATAGTATTTGTTACTCTCATAAAACATTCGTTAATGGAGGAAATTATTGGTGTAAAATATTAAAAATTAATTTATCTGGAATAAATTGAACTATTTGTTATCTATATCATTCACCGAGCTCATCAGGTGACATCTATTGAGGACCTGGAAGAAATCTGTGATACAGTATTTAATAATAATAGTATTAGAATACATAAATAATTTGTAATATTTTTCCGCTACTACTCCGTTTGTAATATTTTTTCCACTACTACTACCATGTTGTAAAATTGTCTAAACATTGTCTGTATATTAGGAAATTTCAGTTAATTACTACTACATATAATAAGTACATACCGTATTACACATGTACAAAATATATTAATAAATTAATACATCTGTAAATCGAATATCAAAACAAACAATTTAGAGATGCATTAATTTTTTAAGCAACAATAATAATAATTATGCTTTTCGATGAAACATGTAAGCTGGTTAGTACTTTTTGTACTTAGGCAAATTTTTTAAAGTAAAGTTTTAAAAGGAAGTGATAACGAACCCACACAATTTATGATATGAAGCTAAACATTTGTATATAAAAGTCTTACTAATTGAATTTTTTGTCACGGGCGTCGGGTGAGAGGGATATATTTTAGTGATAGACATAAGCGGGGACCAATAAAAAAATATGTTTAATATAGATTTCTTAAAATCAAATACAGATCATTCAGAATGGTTTTAATTGAACATTGTAATATATTCTTTAGGTAAAAATTGCACTATCTACATTAAAAATCTCTTCATATCAGTAGCAATCATTTCTCTACAAAATTTTTGAATGCTGAGTTTACCATCAAGAAGCTTGTAACCTAAATCCAAGACTCTACTGTACATCTGCACCTGTTTTACATTCTTCATCACGCATTTCACCAGCGCGGATGGATGGAGGTCGTAAATATTAACATGCCGTCTAACATAATCATATTTTCCATTCTTTCTAGTTCAAGGCAACGGACTTCAATGAAAATTTGAAATTATAAACATGATGATGCCAACTGAGTAGGCGAGGTGAATTAGCTAAATGAAAATGGTTGTATTTTCAATTTATGATATCACATCGAAATTTTACGTGGGTAGCTAGACATCGAATGTAATTGTTTGCTGTAATATCCCAAAAGGGCTTTAACCTTAACTTTGCTCGACCTCGGTCTAACAATGGATAAAATTCATTACAAATTAACCGAACCAAACCACAAGAGAGAATATTTGATAAGGCAATAAATAAAAAAAGTTATAGGCCAATAAATATAAGATTTTTGATTTAGTCATTTTAAATTTTTCTGTCCAAGCTGCAGACTAATAAAAATGTATATCAGATCTCGTATTCTAACCAAGGCCTTCAGCGATCTCTCAATTATCACGCAAATAAAACAATCATTTAATTGAATACAATTCCTCAGCTCGGCCATATGTTTTCAGTGTATACTCTAGCTGTCCAAAATGCACTAAAATATCAGCTTTATGATCTCCAACATAATATATTGGGAGATATAATGAGCTCTTTGTAAATTTTTCCTTGAAATATCCTGATACAATTTGAGAACGGCACTCATCATTGATTTCGGACATATTTTCTTCTAATAATTTTAACTAGACACCTTAGAATTAAAATCGAAGTATAAAGCGTATATAACACAGTGATTGCAGAATTGGGTCTGATTGATTATTGTAATGAGTAGAAATATCCAGAAGTTTGACGCACATACGTTTCCATTTAAAAATATTATTATAATATATAAATTAAAAAAGTTACTATAAAAATAAAAAATCAAAAACAGCCGCAGTGGTGGTAAGGTATTTAAAAATTAATATAAATAAAGTAATTAATTAAAGACGGCCATATATATTAATGATTTAAAATCCGATAAATGAGAGAAAATCAAAAGATGGTATCAGTGTCTACAAACTATTTTAAAATAATTATTAATTTTCGATAGGTACAGTAAATATTTTCAACAAGCTAGACAGGAGTGTAACTTTTATCGAATACGTCTCTGTACTTGAAGGAAATCATTATTTTAAATTTAGGTAATTGCAGGATAGCCATAATCAGATCTTTATTAGCATTTTTCACTGCTTTTATTCACAGTCGCAAGTTTTATATCACTCGTACAAAGTTTATTATTTATTATATATTTCTTAATGAGATCATCAAGTAAATAATACTATCGAAAGAGAACGTTTCTTATACAACATAGAGTTTCGAACCCAACTGTCCCGTTCAGCTATATGATTTAAATAAGTAGCGCCAAAAAAATGTGGTTGGAGTTATTAAAAACGGATTCTTAGTGAAATTTATTAGATTAAGAGTAAATATTACAACATAAATACAGACATTCCAGTATTTTTCTGTGTGGAGAAGGTTTTCATTGAAGTCCGTTGCCTTGAACTCGAAAGATAGGAAAATGTAATTATGTTAGACGGCATGGTAATATTTACGACCTCCATCCATCCGAGCTGGTGAAATGAGCGATGAAGAATGTAAAAACAGGTGCAGATGTACAGTAGAGTCTTGGATTTAGGTTACAAGCTTCTTGATGGTAATCTCAGCATTCAAAAATTTTTTAGAGAAATGATTGCTGCTATGAAGAGATTTTTAATGTAGATAGTGCAATTTTTACCTAAAGAATATATTACAATGTTCAATTTAAACCATTCTGAATGATCTGTATTTGATTTTAATAAATTTATATTAAAATTATTATTTTTTGTCTCCGCCTATGTCTAACACTAAAATATATCCCTCTCACCCGACGCCCGTGACAAAAAAATTCAATTAGTAAGACTTTTATACACAAATATTTAGCTTCATATCATAAATTGTGTGGGTTTGTTATCACTTCCTGTTAAAATTTTACATTAATATATTTGCCTAAGTACATGTTTCATCGAAAAGCATAATTATTATTATTGTTGCTTATAAAATTAATGCATCTGTAAATTGTTTGTTTTGATATTCGATTTACAGATGTATTAATTTATTAATATATTTTGTACATGTGTAATACGGTATGTACTTATATATGTAGTTATAGTAATTAACTGAAATTTGCTAATATACAGACAATGTTTAGACAATTTTACAACATAGCAGTAGTAGTGGAAAAAATATTAAAAACGTAGTAGTAGCGGAAAAATATTACAAATTATTTATGTATTCTAATACTATTATTTTAAATACTGTATCACAGATTTCTTCCAGGTCCTCAATAGATGTCACCTGATGGGCTCGGTGAATGATATAGATAATAAATAGTTCAATTTATCCCAGATAACTTAATTTTTAATATTTTACACCAATGATTTCCTACATTAACGAATGTTTTATAAAAAGAGTAACAAATACTATTTTTTAATAAATTAGAACTTTGTGTCCAGAAGCGGAATCACATCTTATTACCCTATAGTTTTCAATATATATGTAGTTCATTAACTTGAATATCATCAGTTGTTCGGCTTTCACTAAACAGGATGATGTTTGGATTATAACAGATAATACATGCTACTATTTGATCTTTGTTATGAATGAATCTTTGAGTATAATATCAGTATTTTAATAAATAATATCAGTATTTTAATAGTACATTAGGACTTATTTCTTACTTTTGAATTTGTACAAGAGCTTTATTTACAATGATTGGCTTATTGTTTATGTGCCTAATAGTTTTACTAGTATCTCCACTTAATACAAGATTATCCAATTTTTGTTTAATATCCTTATAATATTCTCTCTGCATTTTTGTTTGATCACCGAAAATCCGAATGCTAGGCACACTAATGTTTTTCTTATTCTTCAGCACATGTTTAGCATCTTCAGGAGAATTTAGCAGCACTTTAATTGGTAGGGTTTTTACTATTCTCATATTTGCCTAATCTGAAGGTTTTAATTTTCTCTTTATTAATATCAATATCAGTGAACATCATGTTTACTGAATTGTTATCATCATTGTTTCTATCAACGCGTATAGCTTGTTGAGATTTCTTAACATTAAGAACTATTATATTAGATCTTCTTTTGTGTCGATCTAACATTTCAGTAACCACATCTACTTGATTAGTTGTATCATTAGTTTGTAAAGACTTCTCCATAAGTATATTACCTTATCATTTAGCTCTGAAACTTGTTTAATTAATTTAAGAACTTGTAAAAATCCTTACTCACAATCTTCACATGCGAACTTTAATTTTCTTTTCTTAAGTTGCATGCATCTCACCTCTGACGCACTAAGATCTGAACAGTTTGTACAAATATATCTTTTGCAGCAATCACACGGAAATATTTGACCATTGTCAGGATTATTATCTGTTTTACGCATGCAACAAGTTTTCATTTATCCTCACTTCAATTACAAAACAAAACACAGTACAAATGTTCTTTATCACAAGTAATTTATTTATTTTTCTTTTAGATATACACCACAAAAAAGTTTATTGACAAGGAGCTAATATATCCTATATTTAAACAATACGAATTTGTTGTAATCTTTAACTTAATATAGAAACTAGTTTATTAATATTATTCTTCAGTTAATTATCAGCACATTGATATAAAATATCAGTTTGTTAATAATATCTTCCACTGTAATGCTGAACTTAAATAGAATGCCACAAAGTGTTGTTGTCACTTCTAAATACTTCTGAATATAATATATACTTAATAGATGATTCGGGGATGTATTGGATATGCCTGCGGTTTATGATTACGTTTACGATTTAAATAATGAACTTTATTTATTTACGTTCTGAAAATAGTTTTAAACACGAACTTTGCAGGAAAAAAAAAGGAAAATTGTCATCGGTTCAGAAAATATAAATAAAAAACAGAAGAACACACAAGATAATTTAGTATCCGTTATTAGTGAAAATAAGAATCAAAGTAAGAACACAAAGAGAGGCGAAAAAGGAGAAACACGACAAGTTAGGAATAAGCGTTAAACAATGCGTAATTTGGGAAAAGAGTATGCTGCAACGCTCTTTTTTTCCTTGACTTTGGTTGGGAGGAGTAACCCCGGACAACCAAATGTCCCATTAACGGGTGCAGGTTAAAGTGCGCGCAAAGGCCGACTCAGCTCAGCCTAGGTCGAGGTTCGGTTTATTTATAAGGCGCCACTAGTTTTGAAGGTAGCCAGCTAAAGCTAGAAATGCCACCTGATGTTGAGGTAACCCATTAATGCCAAAAAGGGGTTGATCCCGAGCTCAAACTCCAAAAGGGAATGACAGCTAGATCAATAGGAAAAGAAACACTGTGACTTCCTGGAACTCAGATTTCTCTATATTTCGATCCTCATAAAATGTACAGTTAAATTACGTCACCTTAAAATATAATTTCCACAATATTTATTATGTGCACGTTTAATAATAATTAATCATAAAATGTACAGTGAAATTACGTCACCTTAAAATATAACTTCCACAGTATTTATTATGTGCACGTTTAATAATAATTATTCATAAAATGTACAGTGAAATTACGTCACCTTCAAATATAATTTCCACAGTATTTATTATGTGCACGTTTAATAATAATTTTATCCCCAAAATACTAATCAAATAAAATAGGGTACCATTCGTGAATTCACGGAGGGCGTACAGTCACTATTATTACACTTTATTCATAGACAAGGATAAGTTTAAAGTATAATGTATTTCATATCCACCAAAAGAAATAGGGCTACCGCAACCCCTCTGATTACTATTTATCTGTACTAGTTATGAAACTATGAGTGGATGAATCAACCACAAATGACTAAAACAACCACGAGTGAATAAAACAACTACGAATATCTAACGTAACTGCGAGTAAATAATGACAAGCCCTCAGGCTTTATGAACACCCAGTAGGTGTATACTGTGAATATTTGTCTAGTTTAAGTTGTATCAAAAATCCTATACACGTGTAGATTCGTAGCCTTTACCCACTCGAGGGCTGTGGTATCAAAAAAAAAGGGACGCATTTAAAACTGTAAATTACCTATGTCAGTTGAGGACATAACACCTAAACTTACATGGGTGCCGTCAAGACACAGTGGATATTACCGAACACTGATACACTATAATAAAATATACGGTTAAAAACAGACTTATCTGGAGTCTTCGTGTGAGATCCTAGAACGGAGCTGACTGCTGGCTGTTTCCTATGCAAAATTCAGCCTCTACACCTGGACCACTAAGCCACACCATACATCGGTAAAGTGAATCCTAGTTTATACCAATGACCCCAGTGTTCAAGCTACGTCTCTCTCACAGGCCTCTGGAGGGGACAACTCGCACCAGGCACCAACGAAAGAGGGAAGACTACCCCTAATAGAAGAGTACTCCAAAGAAAAGAATACTTCCATATAACGAATACTTCCTGGCAAGGAATACCTCCAAGGAAAAAACCCTAAAATAAAACGTAAAACCATGACTTCCATGTCTAACTTACTTATTAGTCAGTTACCTCTTCCTAACGAGGGTTCTCCAGTCACGAAACAATCAGTCCTGTATTCCATTCACAGATATTTATAGCAAATCAACCTGTTGATACATAACCTATTTCCCAAAATTATCCTTTTGAAAGATCATCCATACCAATATACCATTTACCAAATCCTCTGCATCGAGTTACGGCAAACTAGCCCATTTAAAAACGAAATGGAATCCGGATGGCTTAAGAATAGGTTAATATTTTATCTGGCTGGAAGGACGAGGCCGGTAAACGGAAATGTCTTCGTAACCCCTAGATAACTTCACACTCTAGAAATTGTTTCCGCCATCTAGCAGTGGGAAAACGAAATTATTTCCTCTAAACTGGACCCTATCGATAGGCAACCAACAATATCCTACAGAAATTAAAATACTGATATACGAAACAATTTGACGTGAAAACTGAACCGTAACAAACCCCCCTCACCAGAAAAGAAAATTTCGCAGAAATTTTCGTAACGATCCTGAACTAAAGAAAGCAAGGAAATAAACAACAAAACATAGACGACAATCCCCCGAAAGGTTTCTCTGATCTCAAGAGCTATCGACCAAGGAATACGCCATGATTCAGGACAGGTATATCGACATGTATCAATCTAAAACAACCTACCTTTAGGCTAACGCTACCCCAAATATGATGGGCTGAAATCGGTCCGTTACTTCAATTAACCCCAACACAACACCACAATTACCAAAAGAAACAAGAGAAAAAAATTATTCTGCCTCATCGGGTGGATGAGACTATAAGTCCCTGGCATGCCAGACCCCACAGTCTTTACCTGTATCGTCAGCAAGCCTGTAGGACCAGGATGACAGAATGTCTATGACGGTCAACGGACCAGTAAACTTTGGAGCGAGTTTCGCCGTGAAATTTTTGCTCGCGTCGGAAATGACGTAATTCCGTCTCCAAACTTCCTGTCGAAGCTGAAACCGTTCATCGCGATGTCTCAAATTATAGTATTTTCAACTTCGCTCATAGGCAGCTTTTAACTTATCCCGGACATCTTTGAAAACATCCTGTAGAGCTTCTGATCGGGCTTCAAAATCATTGGTATTATTAGTATCATCTGATCGCATTGGGTTCTTATCACCCGACAAGGAAATTTCCCTTCCGAAATTGATAAAATTCGGGGTCAATCCTGTAACCTCGTGCCTAGCAGACCGAATAGCGCATGCAACCTTAGCTAAGAATTTATCCCAAGTTCGCTGATTGTCAGCAACGTATGAAGCAAGCATAGTCTTGATAACCCGATGACAGCGTTCCACGGGGTTGGCTTAAGCATGGTAATTACAGACATATCGGATTCCCACTTTATAATTGCTCATGAGATCTTTAAATAGCTTACTTCGTAGCTGAACCCCATTATCCACAATAATCCTTCTCGGGCAACCATATACTAAGAAAACATAATCCTCCAATAAGTGGGTGACCGCGTTCGCGGTAGCCTTACGCAAGGGAAACAATAAAAGATACTTGCTGAAGCAATCACTAACCGAAAGTATATAGAAATATCCGGAAATCGAGCGAGGTAAAGGACCAACTAAATCGACACTGATTAATTCCCACGGCCGTGTAGCAGTAGGTTGCGCACTAAGCATTAAGCCTGCCAGTTTTCGTTGTTCCGGTTTAGTACTAAGGCAGACAGCACAATGGCGAATGTATTTAGCTACATCATGGCGAAGTTTAGGCCAGTAGTATCTTTCTTGAATCCGAGCTACAGTCTTAAAGACTCCTAGATGTCCACACGTTGGAGGATCATGAAAAGACTTAATAATGTCCGCACGTTTTCCTTTTTGTATGACTACTTTCCATACCTCTTCAGAACGAGTTAAAACAGGATATCTGGATGGTACATGCTTATAAAGCTCGCCGTCATCCAATCTCCAGCTAGGAAATTTATCTGGTGAAGTACTAACTTTTCCACAAACGCGACGATACCACTGATCAGTGATATTGTCGGGAAGCTTCGGAACAACATCGAGGGAATCTAAAAATGGAACGGCACGTGACAAGGCGTCCGGCACGACGTTATCCTTGCCTTTTCGATGGACAATATCGAAATCGTATTGTTGGAGCCTCATAGCCCAACGAGCGATCCTTCCCACCGGATTTTTTATACTGTTCAACCATTTAAGTGAATGGTGATCCGTAATGACCGTAAATCGCGTTCCCTCGATATAAGGCCGTAGCTTCTCTATGGAATATAAAACCGCTAGTGCTGCTTTTTCGACCACGCTGAACCTGCGTTCTTGCCTCGTAAGCGATCTGCTCAAATAACATATCACCTTTTCTCCATCAGTAGGGAGCTGAGATAAATCTCCGCCTATCCCGTAGTCTGAAACATCAGTCTGAATAAAGAAAGGCAAATTGAAATCTGGGCATGATAGTACAGGGGCAGACACTAAATGTTCCTTGATTTTTTTCATCGCCGCTTCACACTTTTCATCCCACATAAACTTCTGGTTTTTACGCAATAATCTCGTCAAAGGTGCCGTTACCGTCGCGAAATTGGGCACAAAGCGCCTATACCATGAAGCTAAACCCAAGATCCGACGAATCTCCGTCACCGAAGTCGGTGTTGGAATACGTAGAATAGCCTCAACTTTCTCCGGATCGACAAGCAGTCCAGATGAATTAACAACATAACCGAGATACCGAAGTTCCGGTTTACAAAAATGACACTTTTTCCTATTCAAGGTTAACCCTGCCTTAAGAATGCGGGATAAAATTTCCTTCAAAACACTTATATGGGTCTCAAAATCCTGCGTACAAATGATAACATCATCTAAATAAACGAAAACATATTTCTCCAAGTCTACTCCGATAATTTTATCTATGGCACGTTGCCATGTAGCCGGAGCCGTATGCAGACCGAAGGCATTCTGCGAAATTGAAGTCCCCAATCCGGAACCGTAAAGGCTGTATACTGCTTCGAGGATTCCGCAACCGGAATTTGCCAATAAGCAGACTTTATGTCTCACGTCGAGAGAAACCCAGCATCTCTCAATTTATCCAATGTCCTACTAACAAAAGGTAATGGGTACGCGTCCGTTTCACTGACCTTGTTCAACCAACGGTAGTCTACGCAAAATCGATACTTGCCATCATCCTTTCTGATTAACACAATGGGTGACGACCAACTAGAATTCGACGGTTCAATAATATCGGCAGCAAGCATTTCCTCCAGTTCCGAATTAACGTACTTCTGCAACGTAGGAGATACAGGATAATACCGTTGCTTGATCGGTAGGGAGTTTGTCCTAATGACATGCTCGACTAGAGTGGTACACCCTAGTTTGTCCCCCATGGTATTAAACGTCTCATCTAATAATCGGTTAAGTTTACCTTTTTGTTCGCACGAAAGATGTTCAAACGTCTTTATACCTCCGAGAGCACAGATATTCTGATCACCCTCAAAATACCATTCTCTCCGAGCAAGATTCGCGGTAATGTTCTGATTGGATATAAAATTGGCACCGAGTAAGAGTGTCTGTGGTAAAGATGGAACTACCAATAGCTCAACTACTTTCACCTGACCCTCTAAACTCACAGGGACCGTTAGAACACCCCGTACATCAGAAGACTGTCCATTCGCCAGGACGCAGTTTCCGATTGGGCTCGGCTCTATCACACAGACAGGTTTCAAAATATTCCAGCCCATACCACCTAAAAAGCTACGCGAGGCTCCTGAATCCATTAAACCCCGTAGAACGACTCCATATCGCACATGGGCGACAACAGTGTCATACGTGGCAAAATGTTTGTTTTGAGAAAACGAACATAAAAGATTTTGACATAATTTGATTTGTATATTAATTTTTCAAATAAGACTTAATTACCATTTGATTTTTATAAAATGTATAATAATAAGCAACTGTATTACTTACATATTATGCTTCTTAGAAAAAATTAAATTTAACTAAAATATTTGTAGATAAGTCTTTGTTGCCGAAAATATGTTAATCAATTCTCATATGACTGTGTTGCCATAGTGATTTAACTTTGGAATTAACTTTATCTAGTTCTTTAATAGAGGGAGTCGAATGCAATACAATCCGCGAATAAATATATGGTCTTAATCCCCTTTTAATTTTTCGAACACGTACCTCTTCCAGAGGTTTATCAAGTAGTTTATTGTACAGATTTTCCATAGTGACTACATAGGTTACTACTTTCTCTTTCCCCCCTTGAGTACGCCTCTCAATTTCTTTACGAATTTTATCATCATAATCATAGGGTAAAAATTGTTCTTTTTATTGACCGATTAAATCGTCCCACGAATCAAAGCGATTTACTCGAAACCAATGGAGTGCTTCTCCCACGAAAATTTCTGGTACTGAACGGAAAATTTGTTCCTTGGGAATCCCCCGTGAACATCGGAATTCCTCTACTCTCTCGATAAAAGATGTAACACTTGTCCTGTCATCAAATTTTAAGCTTAATCGATTAACTTCAAAATGTCTAAACGTGTCCGAGAAATTAGTCGTCGAAGAATTGGGCAAAATTAAGTGATTATTATTACCGCCCGTTAAAGGAGAAAATGAAAGTTTCCGAAATCTCGTGTCCAAATCTACCATTGAGTTACCAAAGTTGCAGAGTTTCGAAAAGTTATCGATTGGATGACTGCCTAATGACCCGTTAATCATATCTTCTTGATCACCCCTCGCATATTTTTCGCAAAACTGACTCGAGTATCTCTACCCTCAACCCGAGAATTTGTACAATTATTTCCGTTGCTTTGGCAACTTACATTATTTTGATTTTCAAACGCGTCACCTAAATCAATCAAAGCATTCGCATGCTGACTAGTTGACCTATCCCGACTTATCTCCGGTAATAAACAGTTCGGTTCATCCAAGATGGAGTTTGCTCCATGTCCTTCTGGTAGGTGAACTATCTCGAAATTTAAGGAATTCTCATAAACCTCATTTAACAAATCAATTACTTGCATACATCTAGCCTGTAATCGAGACTGGATATCTCTTTGCAGATCATTACAAGTAATTCGTCCAACTCTAGATGCAATATGCACTAAACGCGAATTAATTCTTTTATAATCATTATGACGATTTTGGATATCAAATTTATTAACTTCGTCAGATAATTCTATTAATTTATTGTCACAAATCGTTAATTCTCTTTCCGGATCTAAATTACTAATATTTGGTAATGTTGCATAACCCGATTTCTCACAACGTAGAGCTCCTCTAATACTGACCGTTTGTCACAGACATTCCCCTCAGTAGGTAAACCTCGAATACACAATTCGTAACTGAGTTCATCTTCTAGTAGCCTATTAACTTCCATGTTTATTTAATTTAAATGATGAAGAAAAAAAATAAATTTTGGAAAGGGAAAAAAAAATCTAAAGTTTATAACAATCTAGTTGCTTATTCACTTAAAAACATAAGATTATCACCAAACCCCCCCCCCCCCGTCCTTAAAATTAAGGCGGGCACAAAAACCCCAAACAGGCGTACGTAAATCCACCGCAGCATAAAATAAGTAACAGTAGCTACTCACACCATCACAATTTGTAAGCTACAAACAACCATCCTGTAATGAAAAGAAAAAAAGGCATCAGAAAATTATTTATTTGCTTCCACACCTAAAAAGAATGCAGACACAAAAAAACAATCTTCCAAAAAAAAGTACTGTATACAGTAAATCTTACCTGACAAAACATAAACCCTA
This sequence comes from Rhamnusium bicolor, assembly GCA_029963845.1. NCBI lineage: Eukaryota > Metazoa > Arthropoda > Insecta > Coleoptera > Cerambycidae > Rhamnusium > Rhamnusium bicolor. The sequence continues at coordinate 220,829 of JANEYF010000225.1, forward strand.
CGGTAGTATTTGAAAAATATTAAATGACTAACAGATAAGCCTATTTGCTCATGTAGGTTTTCTTTTCCTAAAACTTTAAAAAACAGCAAAAAAATGAAAATTACCCTCAAGTGTTAAAAGAAGTAACTACCATTCAAAAGCTAATTACTGTATTTTTAATTTACTGCCAGGGCAAAAACTGAGTTCAAAGAAATCTGTGTTTGATAATAATTTGTTAAGTCCACTTGAAAAACTATAACTAATTAATTAACAACAATAAACTTTGCATACGGAGGTATCCACCTCTTTAATAAGTAACGCAAAGTTTACGAAATAAGTACAGCGAGAAATAAAAATAACTAATTTTGGCTGTAAGTATCAATATACGTTGGGCGCCACTTTTGCAACGCTCTTTTTTTCCTTGACTTTGGTTGGGAGGAGTAACCCCGGACAACCAAATGTCCCATTAACGGGTGCAGGTTAAAGTGCGCGCAAAGGCCGACTCAGCTCAGCCTAGGTCGAGGTTCGGTTTATTTATAAGGCGCCACTAGCTTTGAAGGTAGCCAGCTAAAGCTAGAAATACCACCTGATGTTGAGGTAACCCATTAATGCCAAAAAGGTGTTCATCCGGAGCTCAAACTCCAAAAGGGAATGACAGCTAGATCAATAGGAAAAGAAACACTGTGACTTCCTGGAACTCAGATTTCTCTATATTTCGATCCTCATAAAATGTACAGTTTAATTACGTCACACAGTGGACGGAAACGCCGAAAAGCTGGCCAAAATATAAAGGCATTGAGCTATTTTACTGAAATTGTGCATACAGGAGTTTTTTGTGTCGCTGATCAAGAATCCGAAGTTGAATTTTGAAAAAAATAAAATGGCGGCCATGAGACCCCCCCCGAAACATACCAAAAATCGCCAATTATCGCTGCATTTTTACAAAACTTTATACATTTTTTTTGGGTCGCTGATGAAGAATCCCATATAGAATTTCAAAAAAAATTACGGTCAAAAATATATACATAGTTCAAAAATTATTATTGAATTGAAGCGAATTCATGTGTTTCATTTGTTTCGGGAAAATTAGGATCTGGGGAATGGAATAAAAATGTGTAATGACTTTGAAAATTAATTTTATTCAATTACTATCTGAATTACATTCATCGTCCTCATGAGAACGCATTCAAAAGGAGCCCACTTTATGGTGCACGAATGTGCATGCATCCGTACATTCGCGCACAATTTGGTCAATATCTCGCAAAGATGCAAAAAGATGCAGCTAATTTTTTATACACTTTCGAAGAAATGTTCATTGAACACATTCCAATAAGTTTCAAGACCAACCATCACCAACCGCGTAACTTATCACTTTTTTTGTGGAGTTTATGAATCGTTGCATGTACAAAAATGCACTCCACTTCGATAATTATTTACTAATTACCATAAAAATAAACTGATCTGATACTGAGATATTTTAATTGTACTTACTTTCTGATGCAGAATCCATTTTTATGACACAGAAAACTGCACTTTGAGAATTTTTACGCTGCAGACAAAATTTATCGATTTTTGAAGCGTTGCGAGCTGCCCAAGTGACTAGCTGCACGATCGCACAATAAGTAATTTCCTCGCTGAGGTAGTAAACTCGGACCGGTATTACGGTCGTTTCTAATGCTAGGGGTACCACTACAACGATTTAAAACGTTTCCATTTCAAAAAAAAAATCTTCATTTTCTTAATTTTGGCCAGCTTTTTGGCGTTTCCGTCCACTGTGCGTCACCTTAAAATATAATTTCCACAGTATTTATTATGTGCACGTTTAATAATAATTATTCATAAAATGTACAGTGAAATTACGTCACCTTCAAATATAATTTCCACAGTATTTATTATGTGCACGTTTAATAATAATTATTCATAAAATGTACAGTGAAATTACGTCACTTTAAAATATAATTTCCACAGTATTTATTATGTGCACGTTTAATAATAATTATTCATAAAATGTACAGTGAAATTACGTCACCTTCAAATATAATTTCCACAGTATTTATTATGTGCACGTTTAATAATAATTATTCATAAAATGTACAGTGAAATTACGTCACCTTAAAATATAATTTCCACAGTATTTATTATGTGCACGTTTAATAATAATTATTTCCCCAAAATACTAATCACATAAAATAGGGTACCATTCGTGAATTCACGGAAGGCGTACAGTCACTATTATTACACTTTATTCATAGACAAGGATAAGTTTAAAGTATAATGTATTTCATATCCACCAAAAGAAATAGGGCTACCGCAACCCCTCTGATTACTATTTATCTGTACTAGTTATGAAACTATGAGTGGATTCAACCACAAATGACTAAAACAACCGCGAGTGAATAAAACAACTACGAATATCTAACGTAACTGCGAGTAAATAATGACAAGCCCTCAGGCTGTATGAACACCCAGTAGGTGTATACTGTGAATATTTGTCTAGTTTAAGTTGTATCAAAAATCCTATACACGTGTAGATTCGTAGCCTTTACCCACTCGAGGACTGTGATATCAAAAAAAAGGGACGCATTTAAAACTTTAAATTACCTATGTCAGTTGAGGACATGACACCTAAACTTACATGGGTGCCGTCAAGACACAGTGGATATTACCGAACACTGATACACTATAATAAAATATACGGTTAAAAACAGACTTATCTGGAGTCTTCGTGTGAGATCCTAGAACGGAGCTGACTGCTGGCTGTTTCCTATGCAAAATCCAGCCTTTACACCTGGACCACTAAGCCACACCATACATCGGTAAAGTGAATCCTAGTTTATACCAATGACCCCAGTGTTCAAGCTACGTCTCTCTCACAAGCCTCTGGAGGGGACAACTCGCACCAGGCACCAACGAAAGAGGGAAGACTACCCCTAATACAAGAGTACTCCAAAGAAAAGAATACTTCCATATAACGAATACTTCCTGGCAAGGAATACCTCCAAGGAAAAAACCCTAAAATAAAACGTAAAACCATGACTTCCATGTCTAACTTACTTACTAGTCAGTTACCTCTTCCTAACGAGGGTTCTCCCGTCACGAAACAATCCGTCCTGTATTCCATTCACAGATATTTATAGCAAATCAACCTGTTGATACATAACCTAGTTCCCAAAATTATCCTTTTGAAAGATCATCCATACCAATATACCATTTACCAAATCCTCTGCATCAAGTTACGGCAAACTAGCCCATTTAAAAACGAAATGGAATCCGGATGGCTTAAGAATAGATTAATATTTTATCTGGCTGGAAGGACGAGGCCGGTAAACGAAAAAGTCTTCGTAACCCCTAGATAACTTCACACTCTAGAAATTGTTTCCGCCATCTAGCAGTGGGAAAACGAAATTATTTTCTCTAAACTGGACCCTATCGATAGGCAACCAACAATATCCTACAGAAATTAAAATACTGATATACTTTTCTATTTTTGGTTCACTATTATGTAATAAAGGACTCCAAGCAAGTACAATAGCAATAGGTATCCTTTTAAAATAAGGAAAAGGTATATATTAGGTTTTTCTTTATTTTTGGATATGTCGGTTTTTTTTTCTTAATACAAAATTTTGCATTATTACTAAATACAATAAAGTAAGGTTGAAAAAATACATTATTTCAAAAAAAAGAAAATATTTCTCCTAGATTAATCTGTATTAAAACGTGAGCATTATTATCTTTAATCAATGAGTTAAAAAATGCCATTCTCAAATTGTGTCAGGATATTCCAAGGGAAAATTTAAAGAGCTCAGTACATCTCCCAATATTACGTATTATGTTAGAGATCATAGAGCTGATACTTTAGTACGTTTTTGACACCTTGAGTATATACTGAAAACATATGATCGAGCTGAAAAATTGTATTTAATTAAATTAAATGTTAATTATCAATGTTTTATTTGTGTGACAATTGAGAGAGCGCTGAAGACCTTGGTTCGATTACCAGTTCTGATAAACATTTTTTACTAATCTACAGCTCACATAGAAAAATTTAAAATGACTAAATCAAAAAAAAAATCTTACATTTATTGGTCTATAACTTTTTTATTTATTGCCGTATCAAATAGATTGCTGCTGATATGAACAGACTTTTAATGCAAATAGTGCAACTTCTATCTAAATAATATATTGCAATGTTCAATTTAAACGATTCTGAATGATTTGTACTTAATTTTAATAAATACGTATATCTTAAAAAATATATTTTCTTTATTTAGCCCCGCCTACGTCTATCACTAAAAATATATTTCTTTCACCCGACGTCCATGACAAAAAAATGTCAATTAGTAAGGCTTTTATACACAAATGTTTAGCTTCATATCTTAAATTGTGTGGGTTTGTTATCACTTCCTGTTAAAACTTTACATTAATAAAGGGTCTAGCCTAATAAGCATGGAGAAATGGCCCTCATGCCCAATATTTGAAATGACGTGCGTGGTGATATTGACCCCCCATGGGAATACGATACATACCATTTTCGACACCTGACCTTGATCAGTCCTTAAAATAATCGAGAAAGTACATACGGGCACCGTTATTTTTCAAATTTATTTTTCTCAAAAACTATAAAAGTTATGAAAATGAAACCAACGCCAATCATTGGGGAATATATAAGAGAATATTATATATTTTTTTTCAGATTTTTATATAAACGTCAGCCAAAAAAAAAAAAATTAAAATATTTTTAATATATTTTTTTATAGTTCTAATATATTTACACCAACGAAAAAAAATTCAGAATATTGTTTACAGTATGTAGGTTTACCACAAAAAGTTTCATCAAAATCAAAGAGGCGCTTTTTCAGTAAGAAAAAGGAAACCTTACATTTCTATCAAGTTGTTATAATGTCTCTATCCTCCATTCCCGTATGAACTTGCACAACTCGTCTTTTATTTGACAATTCTGTATTGATATCGCACAGTAAACGCATATCAATATTACTGTACCATGTGTACAATAAACGTGTTTCAACACGTTGTTTGAAAAGTTAATATAAGTAGAGTACTGGCGACGCGTGTCAGTTGTTTTGATTTTGTCGAAATAATTATATCACACGCGGCCATATTTTTTCGTAAGAACGGTTTCTAAATATTGATTAACAATGTTTGTGAATTGTAAGAATTGTAACAAGTCCGTTCATAAAATTGGCGGCAAAAATAAAATTATCAAATCCGAGGAAGAAGCAAGATTATATAGTATTCGCATTAAAAAAACAATTTTCATTAATGATGTCTTGTGTGCAAAGTGTCGGCTGCTTCCATATTATTCCCATGCTTCAACTTCAGCCGCTTCTACCCAGATTGAAAGTGATGATAGTGACACTGACATTAGATTTTTAGAAACTGGTGAGTCAACTTCAGCATCTCCAACCCTAGTTGAAAGAGACTCAAGTGAAATCGATGTTCAATGTCTTGAAATAAATGAATCTGAATCCAGTGACGATAATTTTATTGCGAGTTGTCCCCAAAGTGAAGAATACATATATATAAATATTCGGCGTGTAGTATCCACTCATAAGTATTGTTTTATATGTGGATCTAGGGCAAGCTTAATGCGAATACCTTTAGACACACGCTGCGATGTTTATAGAAAGAAAAACATTTATATACCAGAAGGTAATCGTTGTTGCCGTACGCACATGATTGGAAAGTTATTATTTGAAGACGAGTTATCTCATTTACGGGTGGTTTCCCACACTAGCAAAATAAGCGCAAAGGAAATCCTATCAAAAATATTTTCGACTGATAATATCAATGTTGTAATAAATGATAATAGGGATAATGATGATTGAAACTGTGAAATATTATTCTATCAAACTCTATCATGTTAAAAAGTTAACTATTAAAACATTAGTGATTCAAAATCTAATTATTATCAAATACATGTTTTCCTTAGTAATGGTTATCCACAGTATTTTTTTTCATTACTGAAAAAGCGCCTCTTTGATTTTGATGAAACTTTTTGTGGTAAATCTACATACTGTAAAAAATATTCGGAATTTTATAAACGTGTAACGTTTATGTAAAAATCTAAAAAATAAATATAATATTCTCTTATATATTCCCCAATGATTGGCGTTGGTTTCATTTTCATAACTTTTATAGTTTTTGAGAAAAATAAATTTGAAAAATAACGGTGCCCGTACGTACTTTCTCGATTATTTTAAGGACTGATCAAGGTCAGGTTCGAAAATGGTATGTATCGTATTCCCATGGGGGGGTCAATATCACCACGCACGGCATTTCAAATATTGGGCATGGGGGCCATTTCTCCATGCTTATTAGGCTAGACCCTTTGTCTAAGTACAAAGGTACTAGTCAGCCTACATTTTCCATCGAAAGCATAATTATTATTGTTGTTATAAATTAATGCATTTGTAAATTGTTTATTTTGATATTCGGTTTATAGATGTATTAATTTATTAATATATTATTTGTACAGGTGTAATAAGGTATGTAGATACTTATATATTTAATAGATATGCCTGCGGTTTATGATTACGTTTGCGATTTGAATTATAATTTATGAACTTTATTTGTTTATGGTCTGAAAACAGTTTTACTAAAATTTTATAAGCAGATAGGAACCTGTGATTTGGAGACGCAATGAATATATCTGCAGTTTAAGATTGTGTTTGTGGTTTAAATTATGATACGAACTTGGATAACTTTTATATATTTGTTTATGGACTGAAAATAGTTAGTAATTTACATGCAGGGGGTGCTAAGACATCAGTACAAATAATTACTCTTCGCGGCTGGCGTCATTATCAGAGTCTGGTGAAGAAAGATCTTGAAAACTACGTTGGACCTCCACAAGAAACAATGCAAATACTTCGATTTTTACTGGTTTGGGTCAATTATATATTTTATATGTGATTTTACACTTTTAACTTTTTAAAAACAATTTATTTAAAATATCGAAGAACTTGTGGTTTTTACAACTTTATTAAATTTAAGTATACAAGTTACAAACTTAAAACTACGAAGCGTCGTATATGACGTACAAAATACTAATGCTTAGTTATTTAATGATTCGGTTCTATTTATATGAACCTCTCTGTGCGTACGTGACAAATATAGTTACTTAAAATTATGTAATGCTATATAAGGGCAAAGGCCGGGAGGGCTTAAAGTTATCTGTCGGCAGATCCCCTATAAAGTAGTTCTTTACAATAAAAATAGAATGCTTTTAACTTATAAGTGTGTGCAATTAGCTTAAGTGTGTTACGCAATTAGCTGGGGGTTAAAGGTTTACATAATTATGTCCCAACGGACTTATCTAGTCTATTCCTATTTTAGTGTATTGAGGGGGTATATATTTATATAACAGCTCCACCCTATGAAAAAAAGTTGGGGCTATACAATGCTACAACTTTTAAACATAATAACAATAATATCGTAATGATTTAACTAGTATAACTCTTCGAGTTTATATTTAATTCTAGACCTTCTTCATCTGTGTCCTCTCGTGGGTTGATGCTGGGTCTTTTGGGTAATAGTTGCCTTAGTGCTCTAGCCATTCTATGTTTTGGCGGAGGCGCGGTGGTAGATCACCTGAATTGATTATGCCGATTCTAAGGTTCCCTCTTCTTCGCTTACACTTGCAGACAATGTACATAGTAATACTAACTAAAATAACAGTAATTGTGACATAAGTAAACCAGGATATATGTTTTGTTACAAAAGGTTCATTAATTAATTTATCTAATTCTTCTGAATATTGATCAAGCTTATGTTTAGCATTATTTAAATCGTCTACATTAAGACTACTTAGCTTAAGTGGTTTTAGCTTAGGTAAATCATGTTTATCTGGCAGGTGCTTATAGCACGCATAAGGTATTGTTATAGGTTGACGAGTGTAAGTAACATTTGTTCAAAAATATACAATGGGTTCTGCGCGAACTCTGGTGCTTCCTATGAAAGCGCTACAATCTGGTTGTAATTTTAATATTAAATTTACACTTGCTATTATTGATTTTATTTCTTTGTTTAAGTATTTGATTGTTATAGGTAATGAATCTGAGATAGATATTAACCATTCATTTTTCTCTAATTTTTGTTCACTATAATCTTTTGCAAATATAATTTTTGTTTCACATGTACGGGGTAGTACGTTTGGATTTCTTAAAATTTGAGCTTCGCATATTGCGTCCCTATCTATAGGGTATGGTAATGTCTTAGTACATATTTTTGTGTTTGGTATTAATGGTTTACAATTATTAATATCTGGTATCGATACAAATGACAATGAATCATCTTCTTTTGCTATATATTTTTGGTTTGTAGCGAGAACATGATGCAAACCTGTTCTGTTATCTAATATAGGTATAGGATATAAACGATATAACGTATACATTTCTGGTTCTACCAAAGGAATTTTTAGAATAAACACAATTTTTGATTGCATTTGAAATGCCTGTAACTCCATTATGTCGAGGTATTGTGCTACTTGTGAGGATATTACTGATAGTGGTAGATTATTTTTATCAAAGATTGTGATATTTTCTGTAGAGAAGAGACTAAATCTTGTGGAGTTATTATCGAACTATGTAATATTTTTAGTCGCGCAAATGTGATTGAATTTCAAATATCATCTAGACTATCTTTTATAAACGTGTAACTTTCTAGTAGGGATTCACACAAATCAATATGTTTCACTTTTATTTCGAGGTTCTACATTTCATTTGAGATTTCGTGAATAGATTTTTTCTATTTGAATAATGTCTTTGTTAAAAGTATCTTCATCAATTTTTAATTTTTGTATCGTGGTGTTAAAACTTTTAATTACCGACGTGGTTACAGATATTTGATTTTTCATGAGATTCTCTGAATGACGTTCATCGAAATTAATTTTATTTATACAGTTGACGTAATATTCTCCATCAGAAGCATCTAGATTACCTGTGATACTTTTCCAAATTGAATCTGCACCATTTATCAGACCGCGTTTATATCTGTTCGTTCCTGCGTAAATTTCTGAGATTTTTTCATGAATTACTTGTGATATTTGTGATAAAGATCTAACGTGCGTTCCCACTGAGTCTCTAAGTTTATTTGCAAATTTGACCATACGAGGGTGATTATCGGTAAGCGTCATTATAATGTCCTTCAAGAGTTCATCGTTGTAATCGAGAGCTTTAATAATGGGTTCTAGATCTTTGTATACTAGTAAGGTCCATTGTTCGTTAGAGATTTTAACATAACCTTCTTCGTGGTAATATATTCCTATTGTATTGTTAATGGGCGTGACTGCAAATTGAGAATTCGCTGTCGTGAATATCAAGAAGAACCTGAAAATAAATTTTCGGAGTGTAGTTTTATTCTGTCAAAATTTACTTTGGATGTGTGTTTGGTTTGAGGGTTGTATATCGTCGCGGAATTTTTGAATATTTGTTTGATCTCGGAAGGTCCGTTAAATTTATTAGCTAATTTGTTTTTTATCTGTGTCTCTTTTACATATACCGTGTCGCCTACTTTATATTGTTGCTTGTTTTCTGATACATGCTTGTCAAAACGAGTCTCTGCTTTTTGTTTCTGAAGGTTTGTCTTAGAACGTGTGATTTGATAATAATGTGACATGCGGTTATTCAAATCTCGTATGTACTTAGATATTATTTCTTTTTCGTTACATAACGTCTCTGGTGGGCGACTTGAGCTGTGCCCAAAGAGTAGTTCGTATGGCATAAAGCCATGAGTTTTATTTGCTGAAATATTATAACATCGTAAGGAATGATTGTTAGAGGGTGATCGTTGGGATTCTCTGATTTGTTAGCCCTGATCATTTCTAATAATGTCGCGTGGAATCTTTCTGTCGATCCATTTGACTGTGGGTGAACGACGCTTGAAAACGTGAGTTTGATGTCGTATAGGGTGCATAAATCTTTAATTAATGTATTATTAAATTCTTTTCCGTGGTCACAATGTATGCGTAGGAAATATACGAGGAGTGTATTCACTATGGATTTAGAAGTTTTATCTTGGATCGGATAGGCTTGCGTAAATTTAGTTAATTCGTCGCGGATCACTAGTACATAATTTCGCGTTGGTATTTCTAAAATATCTAAATTTATTCTTTCGAAAGGAGTTTTAGGAGTTTCAGTGATTACTAAAGGACTGTCTAAATTTTTCCTAAGTACTTTTGTTTTCTGACATATTTCGCAGTATTTTATAAATTTTTCTATGTCTTTAGTTACACCTTTCCAGTTGTATTTGTCTTTAATTCTGTGGATAGTCTCGTTAATTCCTCTATGCAAATTTGCTTTACCCGTGTGGTATCCGTCGATTATTATTGGTATTTCATCGTCATCCGGTGTTTTTACTAAATTTTGGCATATGGTGAGCTTAATGTCTCTTTCTGCTAGTATGAATAACAAAATTTCAAGACTTGGTAAATTTAAATTGTTCTCGATGAAATAGGTATCAGAGTCTAAAGATATTTTGATCTCTATAAATTGTTACAAAAAGTGTTTCGATTACATCGTCCGGGTTGTAAGGTAAAGGGATGATGTAATATTTCCTATTTTTCACTGTTTTACTAGTGACTACGTTGAGTTTGTTAGCGTGGAAATCGGGGTTTTCCTCGAATATATTTTCAAAAATTTTATAGTGTACATCATATAGTTTGTCTTTTTGAAAGAATGTCACGATATGTTTATGATTCTTGTTTAAGAGTTGGTCATTTGTAAATTGAAATTTTGAATAGTCTATTAATGATTGGGTTTTATATAGGTTAGTAAAAGTTTCGAGTTCTTTTATAATTATTTCCGATGTTTCTGCGTCAGTTTGTTCGTCATTATTGTCTTCACTTGTTGAAGCTAATGTTTTCGTGTGAAATAGGGAACATTCTTGAAAATGATTTATTTTTATTCGGCGTTCTGATTTTTCTTACCAGGTTTATATTGAATTTCGTAACTATACTCTTCGAGTTTTAATCGCCACCGTGCTGGATGACTACCGGGGTCTTTAATAGAAAGTAGCCAAGTTAGTGGTCGATGGTCAGTTATGAGTTTAAATTTTCTCCCATATAAGTATGGTCTGAAGTGTTTCACGGCCCAAACGATTGCAAGGAGTTCGCGTTCGATGGTGGAGTATTTCGTTTCAGCACTGCATAAGGTCCTAAAAGTAAAGGCGATGGGAAGATCTCGGTTGAGAGGTCCTTGCGAGAAGAGGACGGCTCCGATGGCGAATGCGATAGCATCCGTAGTTAGGACGAATGGTTCGTCAAAGTTTGGTTATATTAAGATAGGTGGGGGAATTAAAGCGATTTTAAGGTCTTGGAAAGCCTTTTGACAATCAGAATTGAAATTAAAGGAGCTGTCTTTCTGCAACAGTCTTGTTAAAGGTTTAGAAGTCTTGGCAAAATTTGGTACAAAGCGCCTATAATAATCTGTAAGTCCTAAAAATGACTTTATGTCTTTAGGGTTTTTTTGGTTGTGGGAAATTCTTCACACATTCGATTTTTGCTGGATTAGGTTTAACACCTTCATGAGTGATTAAGTGTCCTAAGTATGCCACTTCTTTTCTTAGGAATTCGCACTTGTCTGGCTGTATTTTTAAATTCGCATTTTGAAGTCGTCGAAAAACTTCTGTTAAACGAGAAATATGTTCGTGGATGGTCGGGGAGTATACAATGATGTCGTCCATGTAAACGAGACATCTTTCGTTTTGAATGCCTAACAGAATGTTGTCCATAACTCTTTGAAATGTTGACGGTGCATTTTTTAAACCGAATGGCATTCGAACGAAATCGTAGTGCCCATTTTCTACGGAAAAAGCCGTTTTTGGAATGTCATCAGAATCGATTTCAATTTGATGGAATCCGGATGCCAAATCTAGTGTGGTGAAATATTCGCATTTTCCTAATTGGTCTAGGAGGTCTGAAATATTAGGCAAAGGACATTTGTCTTCGACCGTTATTTCATTGAGTTTCCTATAATCTATGACAACGTGCCATTTTTGTTTACCTGAGGCGTCTAATTTCTTTGGCATTACCCATGCAGGTGAGGACCAAGGGGAAACAGAGTGTTTAATGATACCCTGTTCTAACATTTTCGATATTTGTGATTTAACTTGCTTGTGAATATGGGGATATCTGTATGATTTCGTAAACACTGGTTTTGCACCGTTAGTGTCTACTGAATGTTTTATTTGATTAGTGAAGGTTAAATTGTCGCCCTCTACGTAGAATATATCCGAAAATTCTAAACAAAGATTAATAGATCCTCGTTCTTCTATATTGAGATGTTCTAATCGTAACTGGTTTTTTATTTCTGATTCTCTATCGACTATTTGTTGTGTTTGATCGATATTGTTTTCTGAATTTAGATTTAACATGAGCTCGAAATTTGTAATTAGTTCTAACTATATGTCCGAAAATTCGATAGTTTTTGATATCGCGTTAGTGTTAAGATTGACGTTAAAAATTCGCCGTTCTCAATAACTTTAATTAAAGCGTTCGGAATTCTCACCTTCTCTTTTTTCTTGTCCTATTAAAATTGCTTCCGTATTATTTAAGTTGCATTTTAGTTTAAATATTTTTAACTCTAGGTTCTATTGTAACTTGGTTCTTTATTACGTCTTGTTTATTAACGTTAGGCGTTTTAAAATATTATCTTCGTCCGCTTTAAATAATGGAACAGTTTTAATATTTGTAATTAATTTTCTGTTTTTTAAATCGATTATACAATTGTAATGCTCTAAAAAGTCTGAGCCTAAGATTCCGTCAAATTCTATATCTAAATTGTTTATGTAAACTTTATGTGGATCTCCGCACTTGAAAGGAATAAAGGTAGACTGATTGATAAAAAATTTTTGATCTGTTACGCCTTGAATAATTACATTTTCTGGATTTCTTTGTGGAAATTTTTGTACAGTATGTTCTTTAAAAATAGAGATTCCGGCACCTGTATCGACAAGTAATTTAAAAGTATTTGTAATGTCTTTGATGTAATACAAATTTTTTGAATTTACAGTAAATAATCGATTTATATGAAATTCTGCTCTGGGAAGTTCAAATTCGGGTCGTAATCGTTCAAATTCATTGCGTTCATTTGTACTTGTAAATCTATTGTTTCTATTTGATCGTCCTGAATAATCGGAGGATGCTCTAAATTTTGATCTAGTTGAAAATCCCGTTCAATGTCATTTTCTTGAGACGTGTAATTTATTGGTGTAAAATCGTCTGACTGAGAATTAATATGATGTGTTTTTTGATTGTTTGAGTTTCTAAAATTTGGATTCGACTGTATTATTGACGGTCGATTTTGATTAGTGTTTTGTTGCAAATTTTGTTGAGGTGTTCTTTGTTGATAAAAGTTTCGCGGGTTAGGGTTTTATTGATAAGAATTTTGTTAATTAAAATTTCGTGAGTAAGAATTCTGTGGATAATTTTGTGAGTTATTATTATTTGTATAATTTGGAGAATTCCTTTGAAATTGTTGATTACTGGAAGAATTTGGAAAGTTGCGTGTTTGAGATAATCGTTGGCGACATTCGCTGATTAAATGACCATTGCGTTTACAAAAATTGCAAAGTTTAATTATTGGTTGTGTGTTTATTTTTCTCGGTGCATGTATGTTACCTCGGTTGTCATCGAATTTTTGATTCTCGAAGTAGGATAATTGTAATTCACGTCTAATGCGATTTGAGGCTTCTATCATGTTCGTAGGGTTACTAGCCCTAATTAGTTGGATTTTTGTACTGCCGTGTGCATTTTAGAATTATGTGTTTGAACTCGCGCGTAGAAGGTTGTGGCGGATTCACCGGGTATTTGTTTAATTCTTTGTAAATCTTGAATTAGGGACGTGAGATCTCGAGGGTCTCCGAAGTGAGAGTTTAGCAGATTCTTAATTTCATACCAAGTTCCCGTATTACGTGAATTTACGAGTTGTGCGGCCCTACCTTTAAGGTTATTTTTAATATGCAGGTTTAACAAAGTTTTTTGATCGCCTATGGCCATACGCTGGACATGGTCACATGCGTTTAAAAATGTATTCAAAAAGATTTGGTCTCCCTCATATTCAGGTATAATAGAGAAAATCACTGAAAGTTTGTATGGTTCAACCTGGGGTTCATTTTGCTCTTGTTGTGATTGCATCATTTTATTAAATTTAATATATTTATCTTAAGAAAAAATTAAAAATTATATAGTATTTACTTAAAAATAATGACAGGCTACAATATAAAATAGTAAAGTTTTATAATGTCGTTATATCACGTTATATCACGTATAATTATTATTATTATTTATCTTTTTCTTTAAACCAAGTTTTTGTTTAAAATTTGTTCGGTTTGTTACTTTAATAATAACATATTAGGTACAACAGAACAGTTTTGTCCATATGTGCTACAGATAATGGTATACAAAATAAAATAAAGATGATTCAATGTTTTTTGTACATACAAAAATAGAACAATCTTCATTGGTGTTGGTGCTTTCTTTCTTCTGCCAGGGGTTTCTACAGGAGTTCCTAGTCCACAAGAGATAGAATGCGTGTTGTGTTCTTTGATTCCAGCAAAGGGTTGGAAGCCACCAACGGATGTGAGGACGACCTCCAGTTCTTATTCTGCACGAGGAAGGAAGGCTAATTCCGTGTTCTTGCCCCGATGTCAGGAAATGTTAGGAAATACACTGGTTCTTCCGTTGTTCTTAAATCCGTTCCGCCTGCGCCAATTTTTTATATGTGATTTTACACTTTTAACTTTTTAAAAACAATTTATTTAAAATATCGAAGAACTTGTGGTTTTTACAAATTTATTAAATTTAAGTATACAAGTTACAAACTTAAAACTACGAAGCGTCGTATATGACGTACAAAATACTAACGCTTAGTTATTTAATGATTCGGTTCTATTTATATGAACCTCTCTGTGCGTACGTGACAAATATAGTTATTTAAAATTATGTAATGCTATATAAGGGCAAAGGCCGGGAGGGCTTAAAGTTATCTGTCGGCAGATCCCCTATAAAGTAGTTCTTTACAATAAAAATAGAATGCTTTTAACATATAAGTGTGTTGCGCAATTAGCTTAAGTGTGTTACGCAATTAGCTGGGGGTTAAAGGTTTACATAATTATGTGCCAACGGACTTATCTAGTCTATTCTTATTTTAGTGTATTGAGGGGGTATATATTTATATAACATATATGATATGCATATATACAGGGTGAGTCACCAAGGGCGCCTCGGTCGATATCTTCATTAATATTTATTATACAGTAAAAATTGTAGGAGGCTAAGAGTGTCACATTTTAAAATTATTTCTAATCACACAGTGTGTTTGATGTTAGAGTGGCATATCAAAAGTATGTTTTTTTAAATAGGACATCCTATATATTTTTACAAATTCTTATTCTTTCTTTAATTGCCTTTTCGAATATATCTTGTTTTTGAAATTCCGTTGTAGCGTTGTCGAATTACTCACTTTTTTTAAAAAAATTGTCACTTGCAGACCTCATTAATAAATTCTGCATGAGTGGTATTTTTACAGATTAAGCAAACTTTTTTTGTTAAATGTTAAGCAATACCATGGCCCAGCTTCCAGATATTTTAAAGTTGAAATTATGTGTACAGGGTGTTTATTACGATGATACAAAAATAGCTAACTTTAATCTATCATAACTTCATTTTTTTAAATGGAACACCCCGTATATTTTTACATATTTGGATAGAGTTTTTTGTCGCTCTACAATTCTTATTAACCTATAGTTATACCTAAAACCAACGGTTTCCAGTGTAACTGCATTCTAATAAAAACATCAGGTAATTTCTAGAAATTCGGATATCATAGGAGGCATTGACACGTGTTTTTTTGTTTTTGCAAGAAGGAACTACGAACATAAAACAATTTATTTATTACAAAACGGTAAATACAATTTTTTTAGTTGTATCTAGTTCATAAGATGTTCAATGTGTCCTCCATTTTCTTGCACGCACAATCTTAGACGACTTAAAAAAGACTGGCTAACATTTCTTAATTTCTGAACATTAATTTCTTGAAATGCAGCTCTAATTCTCTCCTTCATATCTTCAGCTGTAGTTGGAGCAGTTCTATAAACGGTCTCTTTTACATAACCCAACATAAAATAATCTAATTTTGGCAGGTCAGGTGACCTAGGTGTCCAACAAATTCGCCCACCTCTACCAATCCACTTATCTGGATATTCATTATTCAAATAGTTGCGTACTTGCGTACTGTAGTGGGCTGGCGCCCCTTCATGCTGCAGCCAAAACCTTCGTATTGTAGCCAATGGTAAATTTTCCAACAAATCTGGAAGACTATTTCTTAAAAAGTGTAGATATGCATCACCATTTATTCTGCCTTCAAAAAAATATGGCCCAATTACATATCCTCCTATAATTCCACCCCAAACGTTTAACGACCACCTATGTTGATGGTGAATACTCCGTCTGAAATGGGGATTTTCTGTAGAATAATAGTGCAGATTGTGCCTATTAACATTTTCGTTTTTATGGAACGTAGCCTCGTCGGAAAACAACACGTATTCGAAAAATCCGGTTGTTCTCGCACTTTCTGAATTGCCCATTCCCAAAATTCTCGTCTCTTAATAAAATCATTAGCTTCTATTTCTTGCAATAATTGGATATGATAAGGGTGAAACTTATTTTCTTTTATAATCCTTGCAATACTGGACTGACTAATATCCAATTCCCTACTTAAAATTCTTGAACTTACATGTGGATTTTCTACGAGGCTTAGCACAACAGATAATGTGTTTTCTTCATTTACGACTGGTTTAATTCGCTTCGGCTTCCTAAACATAACTTTTCCGTTTTCATCGAATTTAGTTTTTAATTTTGTAAAAGTACGACAATTCGGATGTCTTTGGTCTGGATATTTTTGACCATACAATCTAGAGGCCAACAAACAATTACCATAACTCTCCCCGATACAGTAAATCATATTAATTCTTTCTTGCTTAGAAAAATTCATTTTAAATACTTATTTAAGTCGAAATTAACGTAACAATAAAGTCTGCACATTAAAAGCGTTTCAAATTTGTTTCAAACAAATGTCAGCGATTCATGCCATTTAGATATTTGGAAAATTCACACAGTTCAAGTATTTAAATATAGAATAATAAGACAACTTTCTTTTCATTTATAAAAGATAAAACTTACATTAATTGAAACAATAATGCTCATAGTTGTTTCTTGCAAAAACAAAAAAAAACATGTGCCAATGCCTCCTATGATATACGAGTTTTTAGAAATTACCTGATGTTTTTGTTAGAATGCAGTTTCACTAGAAACCGTTGGTTTTATGTATAACTATAGGTTAATAGAAATTGTAGAGCGACAAAAACTCTATCCAAATATGTAAAGATATATGGGGTGTTCCATTTAAAAAAATGAAGTTATGATAGATTAAAGTTAGCCATTTTTGTATCATCGTAATAAACACCCTGTAGAAATAATTTCAACTTTAACATATTTGGAGGCTAGGCCATGGCATTGCTTAATATTTAGCAAAAAAAAGTTTGCTTAATCCGTGAAAATACCGCTCATGCAGAATATATTAATGAGGTCTACAAATGACAATTTTTTGAAAGAAGTTGAATAATTCGACAACGCCCCAACGGAATTTCAAAAAGAAGACATATTTGAAAAGACAATTAAAGGAAGAATGAGAATTTGTAAAAATATATAGGGTGTCCCATTTAAAAAACATACTTTTGATATGCTACTCTAATATCAAACACCCTGTGTGATTAGAAATAATTTTAAAATATGGTACTCTTGACTTCCCACAACTTTTATTTGAAACTTTTTTTCTGTATAATAAATATTAAAGGAGATATCGACCGAGGCGCCCTTGGTGACTCACCCTGTATATATATATAGTTTAACCTGTCACATGACTGCAATCCCCGTTTAAAAATTAAATATATATATATATATATATATATATATATATATATATATATATATATATATATATATATATATATATATATATATATATATATATATATATATATATATACATATATGTATATATATATACATAAAATATTTATTACACCAATATACCGTTTATACAATGTCTTGTTCTCTAGTATAAAAACCAAGAAGAACTGACTTGCTGACTTAACTAACTTGACAAAGAATTTTTCTATGCCTATTTATATTAATGATAAGTTTGTTTATCTTAATGGGTCCTGGCGTTAATGGTGTTCGTTGTCTGTGGTCACGTACGCATCGTGTGCATTCTCACGTACATAATTCCCTACTCCATTAACTCAAGGTATCATCGACTTGTGGTAGAGAATCACAGCATCCTGGGAATGCCCTCGGATACTATGCCTACTATGACCAACTGCGAGCTGACCTTCAATATCCTTTCTCCAGAAAGAGATGAGTGGGATCGGAATAAAGCCGATCTACTGAAGGCAGACAGTTGTTGGTTTACAGACGGCTCCAAAGTTCCCGAGGGAACAGGAGCCGGAGTACACAGCTACAGACCAAGGGTGAGGATATTATCAAACCTAGGTACTCATGCAACTGTTTTTCAGGCTGAGGTTCATGCCATTGAACTGTGTGTACGAAGGCTGGAATATATACATCTTACACGCAGATCAATAAAAATTTTCTCAGATAGCCAAGCAGCTATAAATGCTCTTGGCTCCTACCGGTGTAACTCCAAAACGGTATGGAACTGTCAGAAAGCTCTAAATCATTTGAGCAAGAACAACAAAGTGACTCTGGTCTGGATACCCGGCCACTCTGGTATGGAAGGTAACGAAATAGCGGACTCCTTAGCCAGAGAAGGAGCGGGATCACGATTCATCGGACCAGAACCAATACTTGGCATATCCTCAAGTACTGCCAAGATGGCTATCTCAACCTGGGCTGAAACACCCTTTGAAATCGAGAGCTAAGAAACTTTTAGAGTTAAACAGGATAAACCTGGAAACTCTAACAGGCCTATATACCGGGCACTGCCGACTAAACTATCATCTGCATAAACTCGGCCTAGCGGAAAACGCCGAGTGCCGTCTATGCCTGGAGGATGATGAGAAGGCAGACCATATCTTATGCACCTGTCCCGCTGTGGAGAGGATCCGATTCTCAATATTTGGCAAAGGGCAACTGTTGCCAGAGGATCTGGACACATTCTCACCCAATAAAGTTATCAGTTTCATTAAGAGACTGAACTGATTGGGTGAAATATAATTAGGCGTGAGCCACGATAGGCCTGCTGATGGCCGCAGTGGAGGGTCTACTGAGACCCACTCACAACAAACCTAACCTAACCTAACCTAACCTCGACTTGTGGAGCTGTGGGTAAAGCTGAGTATAATTTTTCCTGGAGTTGAACTTCTTCTTCCTCTTCGGGTAATTTTTCTGTCTTGAAAACGTTAACAAATTTTTGTCTAAATATGTAAATAGTTACAAAAATTGCAATAATTACAATTAATAATGTTATTGTTACAGAAAAGTGTGCTATATGCACGAGTGGGTGTAGTTCTATATTATTTTTCAAGTTTACAACTTCTTCTTTTAGTTTTACAAAGTCACTTAAACGTTTTTGTTCTATGTTTACAGATTTGGTTATTGTAAAATCACTCTTGGAAATTTGTGAGAGACTATAGTTAAAATTATTATAATTTTTTTTTATACTCGTATATAGCGACATCGACTACTCAGGTCATTAGTCGCCTCTATTCTATGTACTAATTTCTCTCTTTTTAACTGTTTTCTTTAAGTCGTAACAAAGAAGAATTTCACTAGCAACAACAGTAATCTTGTAAAATTAAAACAAACTTCATATCCTATTTATGAATATATAACACATATGTTAGATTTTAGACAGTAGATTGGTAGCTCCTAAGAATTCTAGTGTCTTTCTTAGATTTATAGGAGATCTTCCAAGCATAGACTGAGTTGATCCGGAATTGCTATTCGTCTTCTATGTTGTTCATATCTCGGACATTCTAACAAAATGTGCTTCACCGATACTGGTACATTGCAATCTTCGCATCGTGACGGTTGACGGCCTGCTAACAAGTAGCTCGATGTTAAATTTGTATGGCCAATCCTCAGTCTTGTTATTGCAGTTTGCTCCCTTCTACTAAATGACTCCATGCATATCCATTTACCCACTTCCGGTTTGATTTCCTTTAATTTGGCATCAAATCCGTTCCATTCTTCTTGCCATAGATTTAATGTATTTTGTTTTAAATGAATTTTTACATCAGCGTTTCGTATCGGATTGTCTTCTGGTGCGTTGTTACCTGCCGCTTCTTTGGCTGCCCTGTCTGCAAGTTCATTTCCGCGTATGCCTACATGACTGGGTATCCAAACAAAACAAACTTTTTTACCCTGAGTGTCCAGGAGATGAATACGTGCAAGTATGGATTTTACTAGTGGATCTACTGTGAAAATATCAGTTAATGCTTGTAAGGCACTAAGTGAGTCAGAACAGATAAGGGTAATATTGAAATTATTCATTTCTGTATATCGTACAGCTTGCCAAATAGCTTAGAGTTTAGCTGTATAAATGCTGTTAATGTCCAACTATGCGTATCGATACCGTCAGAAAATGCAGAACCTACACCTTGATTTAATTTGGACCCATCTGTGTAAAGCTTATGACATCCACGGTAAGAATACACCACTGAATTAAATGTTGCTAGCAACAATTGCCGATTAGTCTCATCTTTTTTGTAGACTGTACACTCTAAGTGAATCTTTGGACGTATTAATTTCCACGGAGGTATTTCACCTGGACTTAAATTATAAACTACCGGAAAGTATTCACCCATCGAGTTTATCAATTCATAAAGCCTCACGCTAACTGGTCTTGTAATGGTAGGTTGATGTTCATATAGGTCACTATCAAAAAGGATTTTATGATTGGGATGGTCTGGCTGTGCTCGTATTGCAGTCACATAAGACAATAAAAACTGATTCCTCCGGTATTTTAAAGGAGGAATTCCAGCTTCACAGCATAAAGAGGTAAACGGACTAGTGCGAAAAGCCCCCAACGCCAGTCTTAAACCCATACAGTGGATACTGTCCAAGACTTTGAGTCGAGATTTACGTGACGAAACATATACTATACAACCATAGTCCATTTTTGCTAAAATCATAGTTCTATAAACCCTGAGTAGCATTTCCTTATCTGCTCCCCATTTTATACCCGCCATACATCTTAATAAATTAAGTTCCCTCTTACATTTAGTAGAAAGATTCCGAATGTGAGCATCCTAGTTTAGTTTTTCATCAAAAGTTAAACCTAAAAACTTGCTTTCAGATCTACATTCCACCCATTTCTGTTTGTTAGATCGGAAAGGCTATCGATAGCATGTTGTAGATTATGTTCTATATCTTCCATACGTTCTGTAGAATAATATATTGCTAGATCATCAACATATAGCATCTTACCAATTGTCAGGTTCAAAGTATTGAGTAGTTCATTAACCGCTATCGTGAATAGCACTACACTTAAAGTTGAACCTTGAGGAACTCCATTTTCCAGAAGCCGAGGATCAGACATAATTTTTCTCATCCGAACTCTAAAAGTCCTATTGTTCAAAAAACTCTTAATGAAGTTCGGTAATTTTCCTCGGAGTCCCCAATTATGAAGGGTTTTAAGAATGCCTACTCTCCAAACCACATCATATGCTTTTTCTACGTCAAAAAACACAACCACTGTATGACTTCTCTTAGCAAAATTATTTTGAATAACAGTTTCCAGGTGCACTAGATGATCTATTGTCGATCTATGCTTACGAAAACCCATCTGTAAGTCTGATATAAGTGCATTTTTTTCTAGGTACCACATTAGTCTCTTACTAACCATTTTTTCCATTACCTTGCCCAAGCAACATGTAAGTGATATAGGGCGATAACTACTTGGCAGCTTAGGGTCTTTTCCTGGTTTTAGCAGGGGTATAATAATTGCTTCTTTCCATTGGTTTGGATAATTCCCTTCTGTCCATATTCTATTATATATAGCTAAAAGTATCTATTTACATGTTGAAGGTAATTTACGAATCATCTCATAGAGGATTGAGTCAGTACCTGGAGCTGAATTCTTTGTTTCTTGAATAGCACTATCAAAC
The DNA here is from genome assembly GCA_029963845.1 of Rhamnusium bicolor. NCBI lineage: Eukaryota > Metazoa > Arthropoda > Insecta > Coleoptera > Cerambycidae > Rhamnusium > Rhamnusium bicolor. The sequence goes on from JANEYF010000225.1 coordinate 242,954, forward strand.
TCTCCCATGTGAAAAGATTCATTATAAAATGATAAGTTAGGTTCACTGAAGTCTAAAGGCACTTCAGTATTTTGTTTATATTGCAAAAAGTTGAGGTTATAATTGGAAGTGCTGCCCATGCCACTTGATTTGCATTTGAGATGATTTGGCCATTGACCTCTAGGATTGGTGATACATTTGGAAATTTCTTACCCATTATATTTCTCACTTTTTTTCCATCCCTCAGATGCGTGAGTAGATGAATTAATAGTGGATAGATATGTCTGCCATGAGTTCCTTTTGCTCGTTAAAATAACATGTCGGGCTATCGCGCAATTACGTTTAAAAAGGATTAAGTTTTCCTGAGATTGGTTCCTTTTATATCTAGTTAAAGCTCGTTTCTTGTTACGAATAGCATTCGCAACTTCATTATTCCACCAAGGAACTGAGGGTCTATGACAATTGCCGTGTGATACTGGTATACTCATTTCTGCAGCATAGGTAATGGCAGATGTTAACAAATTTACTGAGATAATCACATCATCAAAAGTCTCTACTTGGATAAGGTATTCCGAGAATCGAGACCAGTCAGCTTTTTCCAATTGCCATCTTTGGGATGAGTCATTGGAAATAATTGCTTCAGAGAACTTAATAGTTATTGGAAAGTGATCTGATGAGAGTTCATCGGTAAGAGTCGACCATAAGAGTCGATTTGAAATTTGAGGAGAACAAAGAGATAAGTCAATTGCAGAAAAGGAATTAGATCTGGAATTCATATAAGTGTTCTCACCTGTATTCAGAAATACTAAATCATTGTCATTTATTATGTCTTCTATAATACGACCACGTAAATTAACACGTTCAGATCCCCATAGTGGATTATGAGCATTGAAATCTCTAACAATTAAGAATGTGCCAGGTAGTTGAGAAATCAAATTTTCTAGGTCCCTTTTAGTCCAGTCAAAGTCAGGTAAGTATAAGTTACAAATTGTTACTTTAAATGGGAAACTTAGTTGTATAGCTACAGCTTGTAGTTGAGTTTGTAAGTCAATTTCTCTTACGGGAATATTATCTTTAATGTATATAGCAACTCCACCTCTAGCACGATAGTCAGGACGCATATCTTTTCTATAACAATTGAAGCCCCTAAGATTGAATGTTTCATTAGGCTTTAGGTGAGTCTCTTGCAAACAAATGCAAAAGGATGACGTCTCCATTAATGTATATTTCAGGTCTATATAATGATGTTTAATTCCATTACAGTTCCATTGAAGAATATTTTGCAGCGCGAATTTTAAATTTGGTGACTAATAAATGGAGATTTAGATACAATTAATAGGCCAGGCGACAGGTAGTTCGATAAGGAAATAATTACTGGAAAGCTCGAAATTGCTTTAATCGCTTTATTTGGACCCAAATATTACCCTCCCATGTTTTCCCCCTCGAGCGAAGTCGACGTTGGCCCTTCTGGCCCTAAGAAGGTACCATTTTTCGGTTTTATGCAAATATCTCCCAAACCATCAACTTTACCAACAAAATAATTATTATAAAAAATAATCTAGAGTAAATTTGCCACAAAAATGTTTTTTACCGTTTGTCTCTAAAGTGAACCGTTACGATGATACGGGCATTCAAAGTGGAACCCTTTTTGATTCTTGCGGAAAAGTTATCGAAATCATATGCCATATCAAAGTTTCTACATGTTATAAGTACATTCAGTTCAATTCAGTACATTTTACAAGTAGACTTCATTACTTTCTCACCGAGGGCGCTGGCAAGACTGTGTACGTGGGGATAGTAACACCTGCAGATGCAGCTGGCTTGCCGCGCTCGGCCTCCCATACAGCTGGCAACGCTGCTCCCATATCACAGCAGTGTCATGAACGATCTGGTTGAGTGTATACGTGTTTACGGACAAAATAATCAATCAAGATTGTAGTTTGAGTAAGTGCGGCAATGGCCGCGGCTGGTAATCCAACCGTTTGTTTTATTTGTAAAATAGGTTTAGAAGATGGAGACACTATTATAGTGAAGGAGAGAGGATTAAGAACCTTACGTGAAAGTAGTGTGAAAAGACGTGATAATAGACATGTGCAATTACAAGGATTGCAGAATGTTACGGTTCATGTTAAGTGCCAAAAATCGTATACCAAAGACAAAAATATTGCCGCAGCAATAAAATCTTGGGAAAGGGCAACAACGGACCGAAGCTGGCGATCGTGTGAACAGTTCGACTTCAAGGTTAATTGTATTTTGTGCGGCAAAAATGCATCCGAAGAATTTTTAAAAAGTGTTATTAAAAAACCCATTGACAGTCGCGATACTGTTCATCGCGTGGAAACACTCCATTTCAAAAACACACTGGTAGAGACAGCTGGTAAGCGTGACGATGCATGGGCCAAGGCTGTTACTAGGAGAATTGCACATGTAATTGATTTGGTCGCTGCAGAGAGTCGATATCACGGCTCTTGCGCGAAAACATTCTTCAAGAGTTCTTCCACATCGACAAGGCCACCTGGTCGGCCCGAAGATGAAAACGTCACTGCTGCTTTCGAGTACGCTTGCTCTTATATGGAACGAACTCGAGAAGAATGTCAATTCACATTCAAAGAGATATTCGAAGATTTTGAGGGCTATATTCCTAATGAGAAAACGTTGAAAAACAGGTTGCTTGGTAAATATGGTGCTGATATCATTGTCACAGCAAGAAAAAACAATGAATCGGTGATTTGTTTTCACGACACAGGCTACAAAATACTTACGGAAAATTGGTACCATTGTCGAAAGATCGATGATCAGGAGGAGCGTCTAAGAATTGTAAAAGCCTTAGCAGACATAATAAGGGAAGATGTAAGATCCACGATCTAGGATACAGAAACCTATCTTCCATCCGATTCATTTTTTGACGATGCTGCAAGTGATGTTCCCCAATCTTTAAATTATTTCCTGGGAGAAGTCATTCTAAAAAGAAACGCGCAGTGGAAAACACATGGAAGAAGAAGTGCACATCAATTGCACACGCTGTTGTAGCGGCAGTCAGGCCGAGATCATTTCTGTCTTCCGTGCAAATAGGTCTTGCGGCTGTCCTGTCACGAAAGTATGGTTCTAAAGCACTTCTCAATATCTTTTCGGGTCTAGGATATTGTGCTTCGTATGATGAAGCCAGGCTGTTCGAAATCACCACTATACAGCATCCTCAAAGCAATATAATTCCTCAGGCATTCTCGCAATTTGTTTTTGATAATGCTGATGTCAATATCAACACTATAGAAAGCTGCAACACCTTCCATGCGATGGGGGGAATGCCGACAAATATTTATAACATGTAGAAACTTTGAAATGGCATATGATTTCGATAACTTTTTCGCAAGAATCAAAAAGAGTTCCACTTTGAATGGTCGTATCATCGTAACGGTTCACTTTAGAGACAAACGGTAAAAAATATTTTTGTAGCAAATTTACTCCAGATTATTTTTTATAATAGGTATTTTGTTGATAAAGTTGATGGTTTGGGAGATATTTGCAAAAAACCGAAAAATGGTACCTTCTTAGGGCCAGAAGGGCCAACGCCGACTTCGCTCGAGGGAGAAAACTTGGGAGAGTAATATCTGGGTCCAAATAAAGCGATTAAAGCAATTTCCAGCTTTCCACTAATTATTTCCTTATTGAGGCTTTTTTTGCGACCTGTCGCCTGGCCTATAATAATAATATATGTAAATAAAATGTATAACAAATAAATACATAATAAATAGGACGAAACAAATTAAAAATAATGTATAAATAAAATCAAATAAATATTTTAAAATATCACAGACAATATCACATCTTTTCTGTATATATCTCTTGCTTAGAGCTCGGATCAGGGTTTAATACCTGTTTTTGCTGTTCTAGCACAGCACTGTCTATTTGAGATATAGGGTAGTTATTAGAAGCAGTTTCTTGTTGTTTTATGGCACTATCTTTCCTGCGCCTTCCCTTCTGCCACCCTGGTTTTCGTTTTCTTGTTTTTCCTTGGCTTTGCGTTGATGATAGACTACCGTCAGTGTCGTCAGACCTCTCAGCTGGAGATTTGACCGCTTTCCTTTTCTCTCTATATAGGCTGTGTGAAAAGTCTGATGTATAAGTAATAGCTGTACGAGTAGATGATCCTGCTAATGGTTTCACAAAGTTTATATCACCAAGTACATAACCTTGTAGTTGTTCTGATTCTTTTGTAACATTAGCTCTATCTGGATTTATATATTTATTAACAAATTCTTTCATTATTGAGTTAACGACTTCTGTTAATTCGGGTATTAATTCTTTAATTATACGTGGTTCCATGGCCGATTTTGTTGATGATTGCATGGATTGTGCATAAGAAAGTCCTAGAATAGGAGTATTAATATTAACCTTTCTTTTCGCTTCAGCATAACTTAATTTTTCTGTAATTTTTACTTTCTGTATAGCTACTACTTGCAGGTATTTAGGACATTTTGGATCCCTAGCTGAGTGAGTACCCTCACAGTTTACGCATTTGTAGGGTGTTTCACAAGGTTTACCCTCATGGGGCGTTTTGCCACATACGCATTTTGGTTCCTGAGTACATTTAAGAGCAATATGTCCAAATAACTGACATCTAACACAATGAAGTGGAGATGGAATATATGGACGAACTTGTAATCTATACATTGCAGCATTAATAAATTTTGGTAATTTCGGAGTATTAAAGGTAAGTATAAGATTAAGTGTATCAACCAATGTTCCATCTCTCCTTGTCTGCATTCTCTTTATACCAATAACATCCTGGTCTACTAAATTCTCCTCAATTTCTTCTAAAGAACAATTTAATAAATCCCTGCAGAAGATTACTCCTTTACTAATATTTAGTGTACCATGTGGTATTACCTCTACAGGTATATCAGCAAAGCGTTCTATTTTCTGTAATCGCTTAGACTGTGGATTTGACACTGTTTCTACTAACAAACCATCTTGCTGGCTTTATTGTCGACATCAAACCATAATTTTACCATTGTCGCCGGGAAAACACGCCCAGTTAACTCCGGGGAGGCGAACCGTTAGGGACCCACTATCGTAGAACCATTCATCCCATCAGCACGGTTAACACTTTAGAAATACGCGGAAAAAGATTAAGTATTAAGGATAGGAATAGTATAGGATATTCTAGGAATAGGTAAGTAGAGGAGGGTTGGGAGAAACTAGGAAGATATATTAAGGACAAAGTAGGAATAAGTGGTGGGACAGCGGGCAGCTGCTTCAGTTAGTCGCCTTTTACGACAGGCAGGAGATTCCTTGGGGCTATTCTTTACACAGCCGGCGCCCACATGGGGTAGCTAAAATTATTATAAGTATTATCGTAGGTCATGCCATTAATTATTATTCTACAATTGTTTTCAGAGGATAGTAGTACATTGTTTGAAATAGTACTATGCAATATTTGTCCTTTACATTCCTCAATGACTCTGATTGGTTCTTTACAGGAGGCTATAATTTTGTTATTATTTAATTGCACAAATAACTTATAATTATTTCTTGCTAGGGCATAATTACAATTAGAATTGTTAACTAGCGAACATTTGTCTTCACTTAACCTATTTGCACAAAGTACTTGTCTTTCGATTTTTACACATTCTTCGTTCGTCCAAAGTTATTCTCTAACACCAAAGAGTCTGTATTTCGCTGGTGGTAGTAATATTTTATTTTGTTCATCAGGGATAGGATATATTCTTTGATAATTATAAGGGTATGGGTTTAAAATAGGAGTGTACAATATACATGTTATCATATTACCAACAGAAACTATTTTAAGTTTTGAAAATTCAATAATTCTGAATAAATGTGTCGTATCTAACTCAGGTAATTCATTTGTTTTATAAATAATTCTCAGGTGGTTTATTATTTCTTTAAGTTCTTCTGTAGATACGACTTCTAGGTCTGTTATACCATTAGAGGCTAAACTTATAGTTCTTTGAATATTTTGAATACTTTCTAATAGTTTTTGCGATAGAAAAATATTATATTGAATTAGTAATTCGTGATTAAGTCTGTCATTTATTCATGTAAGAGCTGCGAAAGAGCTATTTATGTTTTGTTGAATTATTTTCTGATCAGCTGCATAGCGGTTAGTGATATGATTAGCGAATGATGTATACTTATTCACTTGTTTTACTATGTTGTCTTGATTTTGAAACAAAATATTTAAATTATTATTTATGTCGTTTAAATCATTCTGATTAAATTACCTTGTTCCTATCAAATACCTGAACCTAATATTTATTAGAGCACGTTTAGAAGATAATTAAATTTCGACAGTTGTTTCTCGATTTGATTCCTTTTAAAATGTTTATTAGTGATATTGAAGTATTGTTTCTGTTATTTAAAGTTTTAATTTCTAAGATATAACTATTAGATAAAAGGTTCCCTATAACTATATTCTAAATTACTTATATTAAAATAAAAATAGAACTTATGATAATGGTTTAAATTTTTCTGGACTTAATTCTTCTAAGAAGTATCCAGTATTCTCAATTTTTTCTACTCGAAGGCCCAGGCTGGTTGCCAGGAGGGTCATCCTGTAAGGAAAATGTTTTTCTTAGTCTTTTAATTTTTCTATTGTGAATGTTAGCTTGAGTTTTATTTAGTCTTATCTTTGACACCTCTGATTTTATTTTTACGCACAGCAATTACGTTTACCTTTGCGTAACACGGGTCCGCTCTTCTTATTTTTGGCTTCCTAAAGTAAGCTACTGGTTCATTCATTTCTATGGAGTCTTCCTTACCTTGATTATGTTTCTCTAAATTCTTTTTTCCTTTATCTAGTTGTTTTTGATAGATCTGTTCATAGAACGGAAGTATTTCCTTTTTTCTTTCATCATTGTATGATTCATAAATAGTCCTGTCTAAATCTAATTCGTGTGCATTTAGATTTTCGTAAGGACCATATAGTAAAGTGAAAGGCGTATAACCTGTTGTTGAATGAACGGATTGGTTATAAATTAATACTGCACTAATCATCATATTTTGTGGTGACTCGTTTTTGTTTGAAATTTTAATTGTTCTAATTTTTTCTAATATAGTTGAGTGTACTCGTTCAATAGGTGAATTTGAGTTCGAATTATAATTTGTAGTATAGTGCAACTCAATTTTAAAAAGTTTACAAAATTCCTGAAAAACATTATTTTTGAATTCTTTCCCTTCGTCACAAACTATTTTCTTAGGGTAATTATGGTGAGCAAAGTAGTCTTAATTTGTTTAAAATTGTAATACCTGATAAATCTTCGACGTAATATGCTTGTGTATATTTTGAAAAGAGATCTATAATTGTTAAAAATTTAGATTTTTCAAAATCGAAGATATCTATGTGAATTACGTCAAAAGGTCGCTTTGCTAATAATGGTCCTGAGAATTTTATATTATATGGGGGTCTTTCATATTTGCTCTGCAGACATGTTTCACATTCATTTATTATTTTGTTAATTTTTGTTCTCATGTCAGGCCAATAGTATTTAGTTTTGAGATGATTATGTGTTTCAATTATTCCATTGTGATTATTATTATTATATTCATTGATTACTTCATTTTGATCGTTTGATTTTTCCAAATCTTTACAAAAGGATTTACATTTAATAATTTTAACGATATTATCAAATAAGTTAGAGCAAATTTCTATAAATTTAGTTTCTATAGTTTCATCATGAAAATAAATACCATAGAGATTTTTTGGATCGATTATTTCTTTAAGGACTTTCTTAATATTTTCCGATTCTTGACCGTTTCGAATGGAAATGGAATAGTGATGTTTTTTGAAGGGTCTTGTATAGAGTATTTTATATTGATCACTTACTTTAAGTTCGATTCTGTTTGTATAATAGTTTAAGGGATTTTTCAGAGATGGGTAAAGTAAAGACTGGATTTTCAATGGATGTATGTTGAGTATTTGAGTCGTCTGGGTTTTCGGGTATATTATTTAAGATTTCGTCCGCGTCATCCGGTGATAATTCTTCATCTACATCGACTTGCGGTAGGATCGACATTAAATCTAAATCTTCGTTTTCGATTTGAGTTTCTTTAATATTAATTTCTACGCGGGAAAGAGCATCAGCTACTACATTTTCTTTACCCTTTTTATACTGAATTTGGTAGTCAAATTCTTCTAGACGGAGTCGCCATTTAGTTAATCTTGAATTCGGGTCTTTTCAAGAGAATAACCAAACTAAAGGTTTGTGATTGGTTTCAATAATAAACTGCCTGCCATATAGATAAGGCCGAAAGTGCTTGGTATTTTCTACAATTGATAATAATACTTTTTCTATGGTTGAATAATTTTTCTCTGCAGAATTTAGTGTTCTAGAATAGAATGCAATAGGGTGGTTGTTTTGGGATAATATTCCGCCTAGGGCCACATTGCTAGCGTCAGTCGTGAGAAGAAATGTTTTTTCAAAATCAGGGTAGGCAAGCACTGGTGCATTAGTCAATAGTTCTTTACATTTAAGAAATGCATCATTGTACTCCGAGTCATCAGGATTAATTTTTGTTCCCTTTTTTAAACATTTAGTAAATGGGGCTACAATTTTCGCGAAGTTATGTATGAATCGCCGATAATATCCTACTAATCCGAGAAAGGCTTTTATTTCTTTCGTAGTACGAGGTAGAGGATATTCTTGTACAGCTTTGATTTTCATGGGATTAGGTTTAATACCATCCGGAGTTATGATGTGCCCAAGAAAGGCCACTTCTTTACGTAAGAACTCGGATTTGTCTAATTGAACCTTGAGATTATATTCTCTGAATTTACTAATATCTGCTTAAGATGAATTAGATGATCATGTAAAGATTTTGAAAATATAACTACGTCATCCATATAAACAAAACAAAATTTATATAAATATTCCCTCAAAACGTTGTCCATTACTCTTTGAAAGGTAGACGGGGCATTCTTTAAACCAAAAGGCATTCGTACATACTCGTAATGACCATTATTTACTGAAAAGGCGGTTTTTTCTATGCTGTCCGTCGACATTTCAATTTGATGGAACCCTTGTGCCAAATCTAAAGTGGTAAAGTAAACGCATTTGCCTAAGTTGTCTAGTATCTCGTCTATGCGGGGCAGGGGATATTTGTCTTCAATTGTTTTTTGGTTTAATTTACGATAATCTATAACTAACCTCCATTTCTTTTTACCTGAGGCATCCAGCTTTTTTGGTACGATCCACACTGGACTGCTGTAAGGTGAAATTGAGGGTCTAATTATTTTATTATCAAGGAGTTTTTGGATTTGTGTTTGTATTTCGTGTTTTAAATGATAAGGGTACCTATATGATTTGCTATATACAGGTTCTTCGTCTGTAGTACGAATCTTATGTTTTACTGCATTAGTGAATGTTAAATCGGAATTTTCATTATAGAATATTTCTTTGTATTGTTTACATAATTGCAATATTTTTATTTTTTCTTCCGGATTTAAATGTGTTGTCCTGATTATTTTAGAAATATCAAAATCTGTAAATTTAGATTCGGGTTTTCGTATTTCTACATTAATTAGCGGCTCTACGTCTATTTGTTCATGACAGTAAATTTCGATTTTACGTTCCTCTTCGAGCGGGATTTCACAAATACCATTTTTTGCGCAACTTATAGATTCGGGTATGAAAAAAATCTTTGTATTTTATTTCAGGGATAATTACTGGTCCTTCCTCAATATTAACTGGTATTTTTACTACGTTATTTACATCTTGATTAAACGGTTGAAAATTAAGAGGGTTTAATTCTATAAAGAAAGGGATCCGCGTTGTACCTATTTCTAAGACTTGATTTTCATAATCTATTTTTGCACCTAATTTTTTGAAAATCATGACTACCTATTAGCGCATCAAATCTTTCATGCCAAGGTAATACATTAAATCTAAATTTATGATCAATGCCAAATTCTCCTAGTAGAGGGTATATTATGTTTTTATCGTTATTAATTATTTGATTGAGAGATTTTACTGAGAAGTTTTGCTTGAAAAGGTAATATTTTTAAAATAATCATTAGCTGGTTGGGATTTATAATACTATTAGAGGCTCCGGAATCTATTAATATTTTTAAATTTAAGCTGGGAATTGTTATGAAGGGTAGTTTTGGTTTGTAGCTAATTGAATTTAAGTCAATGTTTGTTCCGAGGCATTTTCTTGAAAATTTTCGCGCACTTCGGGATCTTCAGGGTAATTTTCAGCAACAGAAATATTATTCTCATAATTTTCTACATTAAATAACTCTTCCGATATAAAATTCGGTCTAGGTTGTGATTTATTATAATTATTCTGTGGTGGTCTATACGTGTTTCTGGTGGAGATGGACATTGGTGTTGGTTCATTTTGAGTTACTGTATTTCTTTTAAATACTTGAGAGTTCGTAGGGAAGTTTTGATTTATTGGTCTAGATTGTATGTTTATTGGACCTCTCGGAAATTGATTTGGTTGTCGTGAAGAATTGTTGTTATGAAATTTATTATAATTATGTTGCGGAGGATAATAATTATATCTATTATTATTATTACTATTATTATAATGTATAGGTGCGTTTGGCCTGATTTGATTGATGGGTTTCTTTGTCATGTTATGTTTTGACTTATTTCTCATAAAATTCATGAAACTAACCTGTGCTCTTTCATTATCGTACTTTCTACATTCGTACAATGCTTGTTCTAAAGTGAGAATAGGTAAATGTATAAGGTGACTACAATACGGTTCTAAAATACCTGCTTTAAATGTAGTTAAAGCTTGATTAATATATGTATTTTCTTTACTTATTCTAATGTCTTTATTCGGAGTGCGAATACTGACGTGCTCTAAAAGAACTTGTAATTTATGTTTAATTTTCTCAAAATACTGTTCGTAAGTTTCGTTATGATTTTGGTAACAAGTATTTAAATCGTGCAAGAGTAGCTCTTCAGAACGTTGGTCTCCAAATTTTTGTAGTAAGGCGTCTTTAATTTCTGACCATTTACTACAATTTGAAGTAATTAATATGTCTCTCGCATCACCTACTAATTTTGATTTGACTTGCTCAAATAATAATTTATTAAATAAACAATTTTCTTCCGGTCTTCTTAATAATTCAACATAATATTCTACCTGTTTAATAAAATATGCTAAATTTTTTGAACCCCCTGAATATTCGGGAAGCATATCTTTGGCCATATTTAATTCCATTTGAGTAATTGTAGCCATATTTGATATATTATTATTATTAATATAAGAAGTTTCAGTTTCTAAATTCGAATTACTTGAATTAGTTCTGCGAATTGGAGATCTATCTCTCAGAGACATAGATTAAAATTTAATATTTAAACTAAAAGCATGTATATTGTAAAAAGGAAGTGAAGGACTTACAGGACAGCTGTATGCATTCCGCAGTTGACCCAGGTGAAAATCCTTCGAAGACGATGTTCAAGTGTAGCAGCTTAGGGATTCTTCGGAGACGTTGATGTAGTCCGTAGTTGACTTTCTCGGTGTCCAGTGAAGATGCCTTTTTTGTCACTTGTGGTTCTGATACCCAATGAACTCTTGAAAGGGACCGATTACTATACACTCGTAATCGTTTGGGTATCCTGTTCGCAGCGACAATTAAATTCACAATTTCCAGAATTGCGTTTTTAAAAAAATATTTATTACACAAATATACCGTTTATACAATGTCTTGTTCTCTAGTATAAAAACCAAGAACCGACTTGCTAACTTAACTAACTTGACTAAACTAAGAATGTTCCAATGCCTATTTATATTAATGATAAATTTGTTTATCTTAATGGGTCCTGGCGTTAATGGTGTTCGTTGTCTGTGGTCACGTACGCATCGTGTGCATTCTCACGTACATAATTATATATATTGTTACGCCACTGGACTGTGCAGACTGGTTAGATTAGGCTGGAATTGTACACGAACGGTCGGGAATATTCTGGAATGCCCTAGATTGTGTGAACGGATGTATAAATAAGACATACGGTGGGCCGAATCTTAATCTTAAGTTGAACGTGAACGAGTAAAGAAGAAATAAGAAGGAGACTTATAAGTGTTCAGTTGTGATTATAGTTAAGACATTAATTAATCTATTGTTATTAATTGTTAATTAGTAAATAAAGTAGTGAATAAGTGTTACCTGGACTTTCAATCAACGAATCTACGAGGATAGGTGTTTGTGTGGATAGCAAACACGTAACAATTTGGTGTTGGAAGTGGATTGGAAGAGAAATTTCTGGAATTATCGAAAAGGTTCTACAGTGTTATTCTCAGACATTAGTGGTAACACGGAGAATTAAACTACTGGACAGTGTTTGGAGGACTATTTCTGGACTGAATAGTGACTTTAAAGTGGATTTTCGAGAAGTTCTAGAACATTCGATTTAGAAATATCTGCAAATACGCGAGTGCCGCTAGTTATAACGTGTCGTGGACTGAGAAAAAGGACTATTAGTGCAATTTCGGGAAAATTCTAGAACATTCTATTTAGAAACTACAGGAGATACGTGAATCGTGTCGACGGGAACGTGTCGTAGACTTAAAAACAAGACTATAAGTGACTTTTAGTGACAATTCTAGAACATTCGATTTGGAAACCACGGAAGATACGTAGACTGTGTTAACGGAAACGTGTTATAGACTCAAAACAAGACTTATTAATGATATTTCGTGAAAATTCTCGAACATTCCATTGGACAATTAGTGGAGTTAAGTGAATTTTTTCAACACAAAAGAAGTATAGACTTTAAATAACACTTTCTAGTGCTGTTTCGAGATTTTCTGGAACATTCCATTATTAAAATAGACGTGATGTCAACATTTTACGGATTTTATAGTAAACTTTATTTTAAACTGATTTACTTGTCGTGAGTTAATGCCAACAACAAGAAGCATGGCGGAGAAACAAACAAGATTTACTTGCAGCATTGGTGCAACAAATGCAACAACAAAGGAAGATTATGGAAGATCAAGAGAGAAAACGTCAGGAAGAAAAAGAAGACTTGACAAAAATGATCGAAGGCCTGGAAAGAAGACGACAGAAAGAGAATGAAGAACAAGAGAGAAGGCGACAGGAAGAAAAAGAAGAACAAGAAAGAATACGACAAGAAGAGAAAGACGAACAGAGAAAAATTATGGAAGTTCAAGAGAGAAGACGTCAAGCCGAAAACGACAAACAAGAAAGAAAACGGCAGGAAGAATTAAGAAAAATGTTTGAGGATCAAGAAAAGTGGCGACTCGAGGAAAGAGAAGACTTCAAAAGAAGCCTAGATGAACAGCAGGCAGCCATTTTCTCCCTCACTGAAAAATGTAAAGGAGATGTTATCGAAAAAGTCACTGAAGTCGCAGGGAAAGTCTGTGAAGTCGAAGGACAAGTTAGTGAAGTTAAAGGAGAGGTCAGTGAAGTTAAAGGAAAAGTCGGTCAAGTTGAGGGAAAAGTCAGTATTGTTGAAGGAGAAGTAGCCCGGCTCAAGCAACAATTAAGGGAGAGAAGTGGCCAATTGGTACTGTCGTCTGGTGCTAGGTTACAACCACCTTCCTTCGACGGTCAAAGTTCATGGTCAACTTATAAGAGACAATTTGATGCAGCTGCACGTTCAAATAACTGGAACGATGAGGAAAAAGCAACAGCATTGGTATTAGCATTAAGGGGCCAGCATTGGACCTGCTCCAAACAATTCCTGCCGCACAGCAACAAAACTTTAACATTTTGGAGGCAGCATTAGAACTAAGATATGGCGACCAACATCTCGCCCAAGTATATCAGCCTCAGCTCAAATCACGCAGACAACGAGGTGGAGAAAGCCTCCAGGAGTTTGAGGCTGCGGTAGAAAGATTAGCCCATCTAGCTTATCCTGATGCACCAATCGAATTTCAACAACAGTTAGCAGTTGGAACATTTATTGATGGAGTAAGGGACCAGGAAGTTAGGCGAATTCTTAAGTTGGCCAGGCATAAGCTTAGTAGTGAGGCTTTAGTACATGCACTGGAGATTGAAGTTGCCTATAAGGATACCACACAATCAAATCAGAGAGTACGAGCTATGAGTGTGGAGGAAGACAAGCCAGACAACACAACACAAAACCTAATATCTGATCTACATAAGATGTTGACCCAACTACTGACAAAATCAAACTCCCAGCAGAGACAAGACCAACAAGAAAGTAGTGGGAGGCCGAATGGAGGCATCCGTTGTTATAGGTGTGGCAAAGTGGGCCATATCAAGAGGAACTGTCGTCAACGCAGCCCAGAAAGGGTAAATGCTGCTGTGGTTGAGGAGCCTCAGGAAAACTAAAGATGGCTAGCAATTTGGGGGCTGCGCTGGCCAAGAAATGTTGTGACCCCCGAGAAATAAAAGTTTCCCAACTTCGGAGAGTTCAAAGTAGTCTGTTGTTGGAGGGTTATGTAAATAAGAAGAAATGTGTGTTCACAATCGACACAGGAGCTAAGTCATCAATAGTACAGGCAGGATTCATAACAGGATCAAAGTAAACACCGTTAAAATTGATGTTCCTGACGATTGCACAAAAGAGACATTAAGAGAAGAGCAGTTAAAAGATCAAGAAACTGGTCCTATTCTGGAATGGAAAGAAAGAGGAGCCCGACCTGGCTGGAAGGACATTTCAGACAAGGCAGTGGGACTGAAGGCTTTGTGGGCACAATGGGATTCCCTTAGAGTAGAGGATGGACTGTTGAAAAGAGCTTGGGAAAGTCCAGACTGGAAGGAAATTTCTTTGAGATTGGTAATTCCCAGGTGTCGCATACCAAAAGTACTCCAGGGAGTGCATAATGGTGGACATTTAGGCATCAACAAAACTCTCACTAAAGTACGCGAACGATTCTACTGGGTGAACAGCCGCCAAGATGTTGAGGTTTGGTGCCGCAAATGTGAAGTTTGTGCAGCAAGTAAGGGGCCACAGACAAGAAGTAAGGGCCAAATGAAACAATATAACGTAGGGGCTCCTTTTGAGCGAATTGCGATCGACGTAGCTGGTCCATTCCCCGTGACAGATGATGGGAACAAATACATCTTAGTTGCCATGGACTATTTCAGTAAGTGGCCTGAAGCTTATGCCGTACCCAACCAAGTAACAGCCACTGTCGCTCAAGCTCTGGTAGATAATCTAGTATGTCGATTTGGCGTGCCCCTAGAATTGCATTCAGATCAAGGAAGAAACTTTGAATAAGGGGTGTTTCAGAAGATGTGTCGCTTACTGGGAATTCATAACACAAGAACAACAGCCCTACATCCACAAGCAGACGGAATGGTGGAGAGATATAATAAAACCATGGAGAAGCACCTATCCAAAGTGGTTGAGAAATATCAGAGAGATTGGGACCGTCACTTACCTCTTTTCCTTATGGCATACAGAGCCTCCATTCACGAAACAACAAAACAGACGCCGGCTCGCGTGATGTTTGGACGTGAGATTAGACTGCCATGTGACTTGGTGTTTGGCACACTAGATGAGGAGCGACTTTCCATAAATGACTACACCGATGAATTTGGTGAACGGCTAAGGAACATTCATGAGCTGGTACGAGACCGAATTGCCATAGCAAGTGATCGCATGAAGGCTCGTTATGATCTTAAGGCGAATTCAGGAGGGTTCCAGGCTGGAGATTTGGTTTGGCTATATAACCCACAACGAAAAAAGGCAGGTCCCCGAAGCTTCACCCGCCCTGGGAAGGTCCTTACACTGTTGTCACCAGACTAAACGACTTTGTATATAGAATTCAGCAAAGTCCAAAATCCAAGATGAAGGTGGTGCATATTGAGAGACTAGCCAAGTATGCAGGGAACAATGAATTGCCTGATCGGGACGTTCAGGCTTAAGGAGGGGCAGTGTTACGCCACTGGACTGTGCAGACTGGTTAGATTAGGCTGGAATTGTACACGAACGGCCGCGAATATTCTGGAATGCCCTAGATTGTGTGAACGGATGTATAAATAAGACATACGGTGGGCCGAATCTTAATCTTAAGTTGAAAGTGAACGAGTAAAGAAGAAATAAGAAAGAGACTTATAAGTGTTCAGTTGTGATTATAGTTAAGACATTAATTAATCTATTGTTATTAATTGTTAATTAGTAAATAAAGTAGTGAATAAGTGTTACCTGGACTTTCAATCAACGAATCTACGAGGATAGGTGTTTGTGTGGATAGCAAACACGTAACAATAAATATATATATATATATATATATATATATATATATATATATATATATATATATATATATATATATATATATATATATATATATATATATATATATATATATATATATATATATATATATATATATATATATATATATATATATACGTGCAACTTATTGTCCAAAATTAACTTAAGGACAGAAACGTATTTGTAAAATGAATAGAGGTACGCTTCGTAGATAACCCTGTTTTTCAGCGATTAATTAAAATTCAGCTGTTTCAGCCGATATAGCTGTTGAATTACGTACTGCTTCCACATTTTTATTGTTATACTCTTAGCAGGATCTAGTTGTTATATTTTAATACGCTATTTTTTTATCCTTTTTCCGTTTCCTCTTATTAAATCCGATGTTATTTGTTCATAATTTGGGAATTATTTTTTAATTAAAATTAATAAATGAACGACAAATATTGAACAACATTAATATTTTATTAACTTTGAGAAATTAATACGCGACAAAACAAACTGACAATAATTAATGAAATTAATATTGCAATTGTTCCCTAAATTGATATACAAAGATTATTATTTGTGATTGATTTTAAAAAACTTAATGGAAAATTGTATCTAAATTTAAAACTGCCAGTCCGACAATATATAAAATACCCCTCATGTATACAGGAAAACATATCTTCAAACCAGATAACAGATTAAAATAAAAATTAATTTTACTTCCTCACCCTTCAAAGTGAAAAATTTTTTTAAAATATTTATTGCATTTCTGGACGAATCTCGACGAATATCACGATACACAAAATTTCATACAGAAAAATTTTCTGTTTTTGAGATAAAGCTTTCAAATTTGGTACACACGTTCTAGAGGTCAAGGAAGAGATTGAGTTTGTTGATGAGTAAAATCGGTCCCAATTTTTTAAACGTCAAAAACTGTGACTTTTTTGAAACGTCAAAGTGACTTTTTTGAATCGTCAAAATGTGACTCTTTTGAAACGTTCAAAATGTAACTTTTTTTGAAACATCAAAAATTACTTTTATTATAAACACCACACGTCGAATTTTACTACGGTGAGGAAGTTCTGATCCGAAAGTAAGCGGCAGCGGTTTTTATTTTGACATTTTTCATTACCTACAAAATCTGTTTATACTGTTCAACCAACATTAACCGAGTATTAATATCTGTCTTGCTTGGTATAAATTTGGAATTTAACATTTTTTATAAAATGACTCATATTGCCATACAACTATACCCCATAGTCCATTGGATTTAGTTCCAAAATGGTGGTTTAAGAAAATGTACACCTTTAAATTTCAGAAAACACTGCACCTTCTGATATAAATATTAATGAGTATATTCATCAATACAGAAATAGGCTGTTTCTTATGGAATAATAACGGAAATTATAAAAATCTTGCAACAGTAGTACAAGTAAATAACACAATATATACATATATATATATATATATATATATATATATATATATATATATATATATATATATATATATATATATATATATATATATATATATATATATATACATATATATATATATATATATATGTATATATATACCGGGTGTCCCAGCTTCGCGTCGGCCAAATGTGCTGGCTCTCTTATAAGAGATATCGAAAAATTTCAAAAACGGGGTGATACAGGACGCAAAGGTACATAGTCTAAAAATATTTTCAAATATACAGGGTGATCCATTGAGGCGTGACGACATAAACTTATGTTTTTTAAACGGAACACTAGGTATATTATTACATATTTGAATTCTCCTTTTAAAGACGACTCGAACGATATGCCACTTGATGGGTCTGCGATGGGTCGGTACCATGATATGGGTGAGTTTGTACCAAAAACATGCCAACTTTGTGAGCTCACTGTGACGTAATGGAAGGACATTTTGAGATCTATTGTGTCAAAAATTGTCAAACACCCTGTAGTTTATGCTACTATTATCAGATCTAACGAAATCGGTCATTTTATACCGGGTGAGTCAGGAAACGCCAAAACTACTTTTTCTCATTTTTTTCAAATGGAACGCCCTGTATATTATGACACCAAAGGAAAGCCCTTTGAAAGAGCTTTCCACTGATATAAAGGTTCAAGGGTCTATCTATCATTGGTGCCAAGAATTTGATGGCAAAGTGGCAAAATTCGAGGTTTATTAAAAAAATTACGCTCAATTTTCAATTGTTTTGTGAATTTTCGCTGAAATCGGCGCTTTTCAGTAAGAAAATTTCAAAAATAATTATTCTTATACTCGGAGAAAAATACCGTACTTCAGTGCAGAAAAATACTTAAGTATAAAAAAGTCAACGCCTGATAAATTTAATTGTTTTTTTTCTGAAATGCGTTTGTAAATTCATGTCATGACAAGTCTTTTCTAGCCCGGCGTAATTTTGTCGCGAAATGATTTATTATTTTAGAACGGTGCTTAATAAAACGTAGCTTTTCGTAGTATCTTTTTCTCAGCTTTAAAATGGTGTAATTCATTCTTCTAAAATAAGACCAAAAAAATACTTTTATTTTCAATTCAATGAAGGATAGTAAAATTTTTGTTAAGTTTGGGAAGCTGTTGTTCCACGTACTATCATCGAAAGAATAAATAAAAAAAAATTGTAGAGAATTTCAAATTGCTTCTAACTTTCAATTTATCGAAATAAATTCAAAAAAATCAAGTAGGTACCTGTCATAAAAGTACCAGTCTTGTCAATAATTTACTTTATTGTTGTAAAATTTCGAGTGTTGATATTTTTCTTAGTATAAACGAACGAGTAACAATGAAATTCACCCAACAGGAGTTAACTGATATGATATATTGTTTGGGAGAAGCTGATAGGAATTGCTTATTGGCATCAAGGATTTATGGAATGAAATACCCCGAGAGACGAACTCCTGATCCCAACTCATTCAAAAACTTGAAAGAAAGATTTGAGGACACTGGTAATGGTGTTATACCAAAAGAAAATTGAGGAACATGGTTGTAAATAATGAAGAACACGAATTGACAGTTTTGCTTCATGTGCAAGAGAATCCTCCCATAAGTTTTCGTGAAATTGAACAACAAACTGATGATGTAAGTAAAACTTCTGTAAATTGTATCATCAATAAATACAAATATCACCCCTATCACATTCAATTACACCAAGACCTTTATGAGGAAGATTTTCAAAATCGTATTAATTTCTGCAATATAATGCTAAATAAAATTAACGAAGATGCCCAATTTTTATCAAAGGTTTTATTTACCGATGAAGCTACCTTTCGCAGTAATGGGACAGTAAATCGCTATAACATGCATTATTATGCGACTGAAAACCCGCACTGGGTCAGGCAAGTGGATCACCAAAATTGATGGTCAATTAATGTATGGGGTGGTATAATAGACAACTATGTCATTAGACCGTGGTTTTTTGAGGATGGGGCATTAAATGGCAGAAGATATCACAATTTCTTGCGTTTGAATTTAGAGGGGCTGCTTCAAGATGTAGATGAAGACGTCAGAGAGAACATGTGGTTCCAGCACGACGGTGCGCCCCCACATAACCATCGAATAGTAAAAGATTTTTTAACTAATTGGAGAGGGGCACAATGGATTGGTCGTGGAGGACCCATAAGATGGCCGGCACGGTCTCCAGACTTAACTCCTTTGGATTTTTTCCTATGGGGTTATGTGAAGCAGGAGGTCTACAGGGTGAGGCCCACAACCATGGAGGATATGCAGGAAAGAATCGCTGCAACATTTCGCAATGTTTCAATAGCTACATTAGCCGATGTTCGAGGAACAACTGAAAATCGTTTACGGCTGTGTATCAGGGAGAATGGGAACATTTTTGAACATTTAGTTTAATTTCCAGTGCTTCCACCCAGTTTCTTTCCAAATAAAGTTTTCGTTTCCTCTTTTTCTTGATTTTTTTTTTGTCTGCAGAGAACTATCATGATGCAGATAATTTGATATCATTATTTTCGAAATTGTCCTACTGAAAAGAGCCGCTTAGAGCGAACATTCACAAAACAATTGAAAATTGAGCGTAATTTTTTAATAAACCTCGAATTGTGCCACTTTGCCACCAAATTCTTGGCACCCATGATAGATAGACCCTTGAACCTTATATCAGTGGAAAGCTCTTTCAAAGGGCTTTCCTTTGGTGCCATAATATACAGGGCGTTCCATTTGAAAAAAATGAGAAAAAACAGTTTTAGCGCTTCCTGACTCACCCGGTATAAAATGACCGATTTCGTTAGATCCAATAACAGTAGCGTAGACTACAGGGTGCTTGACAATTTTTTGACATAATCTAAATCTCAAAATATTCTTCCATTACGTCACAGTGAGCTCACAAATTTGGCATGTCTTTGGTACAAACTCACCCATATCATGGTACCGACCCATCGCAGACCCATCAAGTGGCATATCGTTTGAGTCTTCTTTAAAAGGAGAATTCAAGTATGTAATAATATACCTAGTGTTCCATTTAAGAAAACATAAGTTTATGTCGTCACGCCTACATGGATCACCCTGTATATTTCAAAATATTTTTAAACTATGTACCTTTGCGCCCTCTATCACCCCTTTTTTGAAATTTATCGATATCTCTTATAAAGAGAGTCAGGACATTTGGTCGACGCGAGGCTGGGACACCCGGTATATATATATATATATATATATATATATATATATATATATATATATATATATATATATATATATATATATATATATATATATATATATTTTGTGTTATTTACTTCTATCGTTATAAGACCAGCTTGTTTTATAGAAAAATATAATAACATCTAAGTGATATTCTTTTTATAGAGAAAATAAGAATGAGGTAATTACACTCTTAAAACTAATGAAAATTCGGCCTTTTATTTATAAATTTAACTTTGGATGTTTGTTAAGTTGCAACTGATAATTATTTTTGTTAATACTTTATTATGGTTTGCAAACCTTACCTGACGCAGTCAAATAACGTACTTCACAAAACTTAAATACGGTGATTCAATTGCCTGCTTCTGCTGGATTCTGAACGGTACCTCTCCTCCGCTATACTTTTAAGTGACGTGACCAATTGCTGTTCATTCACGTTCCAGTAATGTCTTTGTGAAAGATTCTATATTTTTTTCTACTATACTGGATATTTTACCATTAAAGGATATCAATTTACGTTAGGTAAGTACGATAAACTACTCTATATTACCCGCACTTTGTTTTATTTATTACTTAAATTTACACCGGGACAGATTTATTATTATTTTTATAAACTTTAATTTTGCAAAACTCAATATTACTCTTTGAGTCGGGCTCTTGTGCAGTTATTCAGCTTTATTTCAATTTCAATTACTTATTATCTTCTCTTTTGTAACTCATGAACAAGATTCAAAACAGTTTTTTCTCAAAATTCAAAATTGATTAATTGACGTTTCTTTTTATTTTATCTATGTTTACATTTTATTAATAAAATTTTATGGTTATTTTGTATTTTATTTAATTTTTGAATAAATTGTATATTTGACTGTCGAATCTAGTTCCTTATTTTCTGCTGATCAGTTTAATATCCTATTTGTTATATTTTGTTGTTTATTAAAAATCCCAGAGCTGTATAGCTGTGTTTTATGTACATGTAAGTACTTCTAATAATATATCCTTTTGAACTCATTACGATGGCTGACTTTCTCTTTTTTGTTAAAAGTTTGTTTTTCACCAAACACTAAATTCTTTATTTTTCTGTAGACCTTTTTGAATAACTTTATGTGGTTCATTTTCACTTTTGAGCTTTTATTAGTCACTTATTACTATACTTTATGTTAATTTTATGTCTTTTCAACGCTTAATTGAACACTTATATGGCTGTTTTTATTATTTTTAGGTACCCCATCTGTGTTGAAAGCTTCCTAGGAGCAAAGTACTTTTTGTTAACCTAAGGTGAAATTTCTGACTTTTACAGGTAGCGTTGAACCTTTTCGTTGAGTCTAAGTTTAGGTACATTGTTAATATTTTATTTATAATACTAGTAACATTATGTTTTCGAAAACCTTATAAGTATTATAAAATTCTATACTTAACTGTATAAATTAGATTTTTCTATAAATTGCTTTTAAATTTGTTTGATTTGTCACTAATAATGCATTATTAAAACTACATGACTGTGAGTCCCATGTTGAAATCACATCTCTAGAGACCAGTCATGCAGGTTCAGGAACTTTACAACCCATTTTTTAAAACAATTTAATTTTTTTTACAAAATAAATTCAACCATTTATACGAGGTTGATGATATCACCATATATTACTGCCCCCAATTTATTGAATAAGAAAAATTATATAAATTCACCTCTACTTGTGGTGTAACATCTATGTTAGTTCTGTAGTTAATTTTAATATTTACATTTTCATTAACATGTTATTTTTATGTTACATGTTTGAAAAGTTGCCTCCTGGATCATATAAATAGATTAATTCAATATGGTATCTACCCCTAACATTATCATTATTTAAGTAGCCTACTTCAAAAGTATTGTCAGATAAAATTCTGATTATTTGATATGGCCCTTCAAAAGGATATTGCAGTTTCACACATTCTCTCGTTTTTTGTTAGAAACGTTTAAAGCTTTTATTACCACCAAATCTCCGATTTTAAAATTTGTCCTCTTTTTTTATTTGTTTATTCACCCCTGCTAAATATTTATTTTAATTTTTCCTTATTCTTTCTTTTCCTTTTCATGAATTGTTTTTTAATTTTGACTATCCTATCTTGTCCAAGGTCTTGTCGGTGTCTCTCCGTACATAATATCAATAGGTGACATTAACGTTACTGTACTGGGAACATTATTGATATACCTTTCTACTAATTTTATGGCTGATGGCCATTCCTTGTGATTCTCATGAACCATTATTCTTAGGAATCGTATAATCTCTTGAATGTATCGCTCTGCGAGATTTGCTTGTGGATGACGAATATTAGTAAATATTACTTTTATATTTTTATGTTGCAGTTCTGATATATATTTTGCGTTATTAAAGTAAGTAGCGTTATCTGCCACTATTTCTTCTGGAATTCCTACCGTTCTGAAATATCGTTTTAAAATTCTAATTGCCGTTGTGGTATTACAACGTTTTGTTGAGTAGGCTTTGACATATTTTGAGAAATTATCACTGTTACAAAGATATGTTTGTACCCATTTTGGTCCTTAATTAGATTACTGAGATAATCTACTGATACTAATTCTAATGGTTTTGACGTTATGATACTATTGACTGTATTTTTATTTTTGTAATGTTTATTTTTTCCTGTGCAATACTCATGACAATTTAAGATAATTTGTTTTGTTAAACTTAGGTCTTCTTCAACGTAGAAAGTTTCTCTAAACACTAACCATGTTTTTTTTTACACCTATATGCCCATATTTTTTAAGCAAGTCTTGTATTATTACTTTTGCATGGTTTCAATCAATGACGTATAATTCTTGATTTATTTTATAACCTAAATACCTAACACATGTTGCGAAAAATTGACATTTTTCAATATTTAGTTTTAATCCTGCTTCGTTTAAAGCATTCATGATCGTATTTAAATGATCATAATGTTTCTCTATTGTTTCAGAAAAAACAAGAATATCGTCAAGCAGAAACAGTCATACTTATCTAATATATTTTGCATGGCCCTGACCAATGCACTTGATGCGGTCTGTAATCCGAATGATAACTGTAATCCGAATGTAACCCTGAACTTATATATATATGTCCACCGACACTGAATCCTGTGAATCTACGTGAATAGGGATGAAGAAGAATTAACCAGAATGAATTTTTCAAATCTAGTTTAGACAATATTCTATTTTTACCAACTCTATAAAGTAGTGTATCAATAGTTAATGGTGCATCAAACTGAGATCTTGTTATATGATTTAAATTTCGTGTATCTAAACAACTTTATTTCATCATTTTTCTTTTTTTACAATTATTAAAGGGTTAATAAAATTAGTTTTTGCAGTTTCAATTATATTTGATTTTATCATATTTGTAATTTCATTTTTTAACTTGTGTACGATATGTATATGGTATGGGGTATGTTTTACATTTAAATGGTTTATCTTCATCGACTGCTTGTAACTTATGTATATAGCCATTGGCTACCCTTGGCTCAAAATTGATAAGTCGAATGTGGTTTTGCAATAAAGTATGCACTCGTTCATTATATTCGGCTGGACAGATTAACTGTAGACGTTTGGACTCCTTAAAATTAATTTTATTTTCAGCATTTTCACCTTTCATAATATTGTTTATTTTGGCATTTTCACTATTTATAATCACCTTTTCATTACATATTTCATTATTTTTTATTGGTATCTGTACCATTTATACCCACTATACGTCTATCTAGATCGATTAAAGCCATGATCTGAGTTAATATATCCTCATCCAAAATAACTTAAAATTGTATGGCCTTTACCACTACCATTCACCTTAAAATTTTTGACCTACCATTATTTCCGTATTTAATAATTTTCCACATTTTGCGAATTTCTTCCCCCAGCACTTAATAAATTTATGTTTGATATTCTCATACACCTTTTGTCAAGTTTACTTATATTTTTATTTATAATTTTCTGATTTATCAAACTGATTTCTGATCCTGTATGTATTAATGCCTTTAAATTCATTTCGTATATTTTTATATTTATAATAGGTAATTTACTTATTTTAACATTTTCCAATTCATAGGTGGTTGATACTAAAAATCCTGATTCGGCCTGGCATTTTCCTGCGCTACCGTTTCTATTTTATTTAAGTTTTCCGGCTTCCTATCTTTCTTTTCCCTCTGTATATTTGTGTTTGTCACTTGCGCATAACTTCTATTGTTTTTTCTGTTGTCTTGTCTTTTATCGATCCGTCTGTCTTGGTACCGATTAGACTCATATTTTTGCCCCCTGTCGTAATTTTAATAAGTGTTTTTGTTTGTATTACCATAGTCGTGGTTCTTTTCATTCTTACAGTCACTGTCATTATAATTCCTATTCTCATTTTATTGTTGATTTCTATTTTGATAATTATTGTTGCAGAAATTTCTTTTGTCGTTTTCTCTCCTGTCATGTCTTTTCCATTCCGTCTTATAATCATCCAGTTCTCTCATATATTCAATTAATGCGTCTAGTGTCCCTATTCTTTGTGTTATGCTTACATTGTTAATGTCCTCCGAAAAGTGTCTGCCTAAATATCGAACCATTTCACCCTCAGTAAACTTAGGTTCTAGGTACCTAATGGTATATATTTTGCGCATTATATAATTTTCTCTTGATTATCCCCTGTTCTCGTTTTATTTGCCATTAAATAAGTTTAATCTGACTTTTGCTGTTCATATTCTGACCAGTATTGTTTTAGTAATAATATCTCAAATTCCTCTGTAGTTTCAAATTTTTCTTCCACCATCTGATACCAAAATTCAGCTTCTCCTTTCAACATGTTTTGTATTGTTTGCTTTACATTTAGATTCCCTTGTAGAGTGTCAATATGTTGGCGTAAACGTGTTAAGAATATTTTTGGGTGAATGCGAGAATCCCCAGCGAAATAAAATTGATTTTTGTAACATGAGTATGTGTAGATTGGTATAGGTGTTTGTATATTGTTTGTGTATCTGTATGTGTCCGTTCTTTTAACAGCTCGCGTTTTCATTGATCATTCTTTCCCTGTTCTTTTAATGTTTTATCCAAAACTTCTTTCTGTTTTTCGACACGCCCTTCGATAACTGTTAACCCGTCAACTAAATATGTTCTACTTAAGCTTCTTTGCTTATATCTGTTCTCATTTCCCTCGTAACTGCAATATTCTCACGTTGATCTCCTCACTCCTTGGTTAATTTCTTGAATTTTATTTTCCTATTGTGTCATTTTCATACTAGTTTCTTCTGATTTATTGTTGATGTCTTCTGTTATTGCCAATTCTTGTACTTCTAATTTTTTTGTAATAATTTTATTTAGTTCCTGTTTGTTTTGCTCGAATTTTTCGTTCATTTCTTGTTCGTTACTGTCTAGTTTACTGTTGAGTTTTTCATTATTTTCCTCCATATTCATGTTCATGTTCGTCATAATATCCATTAGTTGTGCGAATATGTTGGCTTCAACTTATGGTGTTTGCGCAGTATTTCCAGCTTGTTGTGTGGATGTGTTGGGTGTTTGTTGTGTTTTGTTCCATCTGTGATGTATGTGTTTTGTCTGCCATTTTTACCTTCTCTCCAGATCTTAATGCGATACAATGTTAATCAAAATGCAATGAAATATTACACTCACCGTTAAATGAACTTTTATAGTGTATAATTAAATAAATAGTTGCAACCTGTTGTAAAATTATTGAATTTATTTATGCAATAAACGTCTTGTATTTAAACTGTGTCTTTATGACCTACTCGCCCCACGTTGGACGCCTTATCTTGTGTTATTTACTTCTCTCGTTATCGGTTTTGTGATGGTTTGAAAAAACAAAAAAACGAGAAAGTAAACACAAAAGTACAACTATTCTTCAGAAATTTGATTAATCTTGCTAATCAACCTAGGCGCCAATAACCAAGTTGCCAAGTTATAAATTTTTAATTTTCTCCTCCAGCTATCTGCTTCCCAGATAAATAAGTTCACACCATATGCAGTGACTCCCTCTCTGATAGCGAGTTCAGTGCTATTACCTTTAGAAATTTGATAACCACTTTTACAAATTAGACCAGTTTGTTTTATAGTCCATTGGATTTAGTTTCAAATAGTGGTTTAAAAAAATGTACACCTTTAAATTTCAGAAAAAACTGAACCTTCTGATATAAATATTAATGAACAATACTGAATAGACGGTTTCTTATGGAATAATAACGGAAATTACTAAAATCTTGCGACAGTAGTACAAGTAAATAACAGAATATATATATATATATATATATATATATATATATATATATATATATATATATATATATATATATATATATATATATATATATATATATATATATATATATATATATATATATATATATATATATATATATATATTATTAATGAGGATGTGGTGGACAAACATCACAAGATGGCAAAACCTAATTTGAAAATGTGGTTTAATTGTTGATGTGAAGCAAATATGAATAAATACTACGTATACTATCTATATCAGATAGTTCAAGTAGTATTTATTCATATTTGCTTCACATCAACAATTAAACCACATTTTCAAATTAGGTTTTGCCATCTTGTGATGTTTGTCCCTAATGGGTCTGTTGTCAAGGATGAATTTCGACGTCATCCTTGATTGTATTTCGACTTGAGGACTTGGGTCCCAACATGACAAAACTAAGGGGGTGAAAATAATCCATAGGTCCAAATCAGGTTCCATCAATATGGGACGTTTGCTCTTGGTAGGTTTGTTGTCAGGGATGAACTCAGTGACAAAAAGTAGGGAGATCATCCTTGATTGTACTCCTGTCTGGAGACTTGGGTTCCACAATGATGAAACGAATAGGGGAGGGAGAACAAAAAATGGTTAATCATTTAATTTTGACAATTTACTAATAAATTTAAAATATTTTTTTTAACTTTTGTTGACTTTAGGTGGTGCAGTGGAGTGTTACTCTGAATGGAGGATCAGTGACAATTCACTACTCAGGGTGGAATTCCTACTGTAATCCAACCTTGCCTGTTATAGGCCATTGTGATACTTTCTCGGAACTGGTTCCACAGAAAAAAGTATAGTATATTTCTCTTCTTGGTCTTAACTTAATTTATCAATTAATAATCGAATAAAAAATATGGATAGGTTTCGCTGAATCCGGTGTTGCTGTCCTTACCACTCGACGTGATGTTGGGAATTAACCTTGTGACAATCATTGGGGGATGTAATTCCAACAGGACTTTTGGTCAAGAGCCGTGATACCGAGCTCAGAGAAAACTAACCTAACGAACAACAAATGGGGAAGAAAATTCTATTTTACATTCTTTTAACTAGACACATAAGGAAGAGGAAGTGTAATATATTTTACCTCTGTGTTTGAAAGAAAATAAAAGGTGAAAGACACGTTGAGGGGAGTACGCAAGGGGCAAAAAAGACCAGTGACAAATATAGGGGGTTGAATACACCTTTTGATTTATTTCCAACAACGAAAGCTTCACCTTTTAGTTGAATAAATTAAGTTACGGACAGTTTTTTCCATTTCGGTTCGTTGCTTCAGTCTTGGTTTCAGCGTGGTGCTGGGAATTAACCCTGTGACAATCAATGGGGGTGGTCCTTTACAATACATTCCATTCGGAGACCGTAGCACCGATCCTAAGGAAAAAACTGGCCAAGTTTACATTGCAAATTCACAAACTAAATGAGATAGAGGGTTGGTTCTATTCGGGGGGAGTGTTCTCAGGAACTAGATAAGTTAGTGACAATATAGGAGGTTTTCTAGCCCCGTGAGTGGACTCCACCGAGTTCAAGCATACCTGTCTGAAGGAAAATTTGATTAAATTCAAACTTTTCATAAATTGTAGGATTTTGAAAATGCCCGCGGTGTTTATTTATATTTTGGTTGGATTGTTTGGTGAGTTGGTATGAAATACTTGTGGTGTAGAGTAATTTGCATTTGAACCAATTACCAGTTGACATGTACTAGAGTAGTGGAGCACATCCACTATATACAAAAATGGCTAACTTTAATTTATCATAACTTCATTTTTTTAAATGGAACATCCCGTATATTTTTACATATTTGGAAAGAGTTTTTGTCGGTCTACAATTTTTATTAACCTATAGTTATACCTAAAACCAATGGTTTCCAGTGAAACTGCATTCTAATAAAAACAACAGGTAATTTCATGAAATTCGGATATCATAGGAGGCATTGGCACGTGTTTTTTTGTTTTTGCAAGAAGGAACTACGAACATGAAACAATTTATTCAGAATAAAATGGTAAATACAGTTTTTTTAGTTGTATCTAGTTCAAGATGTTCAATGTATATATCACAAACAGCTTATTTTTTATTAATGAAGATGCGGTCCAAATTTTGTTGTGTTAATAATGAATACTCTTTTCTACTTTGCCAATCTTTAGAAAATATTTTATTTTCTTTCTCAAGACTACAAAAGAAGATAAAAATGGTTCATATTATATGTAAAAAAATTATAAAAAAACATTTTTTTTACCTTATGCCAGTAAGTTGATGTTATAAGTTAAAACTAACATCACGTTACACATTAAAATTTTTCACTATGCATTGTTGACATCTACTTTATGTTATTTAATACATTTTAATTGCTGCATAATGACCAAATTACTCGAATAATAAACAGGGGGATTCAGCCCCATGGTGGATGTACTCCACTACTTTAGTACATGTCAACTGGTAATTGGTTCAAATGCAAGTTACTCTACATAGCAAATATTTCATACCAACCCACCAAACAATCCAACCAAAAATATAACTAAAAACCGCGGCCATTTTCAAAATTCTACATTTTATAAAAAATTTGAATTCAAATTTTCCTTCAGACAGGTGTGCTTGAACTCGGTGGAGTCCACTCACGGGGCTAAAAAATCTCCTATATTGTCACTAAGTTCTCTAGTTCCTGAGAACACTCCCCGAATAGAATCAACCCTCGATCTTATTTAATTTGTGAATTTGCAATGTAAACTTGGCCAGTTTTTTCCCTTAGGAGCAGTGCTACGGTCTCCGAATCGAACGTATTGTGAAGGTGACCGTAACACCGAAAAAACTGGCCAAGTTTACATTGCAAATTCACAAATTAAATCAGATCGAGGGTTGATTCTATTCGGGGGAGTGTTCTCAGGAACTAGAGAACTTAGTGACAATATAGGAGATTTTTTAGCCCCGTGAGTGGACTCTACCGAGTTCAAGCACACCTGTCTGAGGAAAAATTTGAATAAATTCAAACTTTTCATAAAATGTAGAATTTTGAAAATGGCCGCGGTTTTTAGATATATTTTTAGTTGGATTGTTTGGTGAGTTGGTATAAAATATGTGCTCTGTGGAGTAACTTACTTTTGAACCAATTACCAGTTGACTTGTACTAGAGTAGTGGAGTACATCCACCATGGGGTTGAATCTCCCTCTTTATTATTCGAGTGAATTTGGTCATTATGCAGCAATTAAAATGCATTAAATAACATAAAGTAGATGTCAACATTGCATAGTGAAAAATTTTAATGTGTAACGTGATGTTAGTTTTAACTTATAACCTCAACTTACTGGCATAAGGTAAAAAAATGTTTTTTTATAATTTTTTCACATGTAATATGAACCCTTTTTTATCTTCTTTTGTAGTATTGAGAAAGAAAATAAAATATTTTCGAAAGCTTGGCAAAATAGAAAAGAGTATTCATTATTAACCCAACAAAATTTGGGACCTCATCCTCATTAATAAAAAATAAGCTGTTTGTTTTTTAACTAGTTGTCCACTACGCCTACCAGTTTTTTTAAATATATATATATATATATATATATATATATATATATATATATATATATATATATATATATATATATATATATATATATATATATATATATATATATATATATATATATATATATATATATATATATATATATATATATATATATATATATAGATTTATTACGCCGCTGATACAGACCACTTTTGATATATGCCGCATACGTTACCAGACCAAAATCGACGTTACCAGACCAGGCAAATGATCTGGTAACGTTAAACCATGTATTAATGTTCACAGGGGTGGTGTGACACTCCACAGAAAATTTGGGAGTGGCGTAAAAAGTCAGTCGAATGGGTATTTTTATATAGATTTAGTTCAGACGTTCAATGGCTAGGTAGCGCTCATGCGGCATCACATTTATACAGTTCATGGAGTGATACGAAACCAACTCTGTCAGACCAGAGATTTGGCAACCGCGCTGAATGTGGATTTGGAATTGTAAATAAATATTTGGTACTTGCTTCATTATTTCTATCTGCAGTTAAAACATTTGGTGCGGTTTTTGAATTTGGCGCGGCTTTTAAATTTTATTCCTGTAGCCATTTTAAACTACGACCAGACATACAGACCAATTTTAATATATTGCCCATACTTTGCCAGACCAAAATTGACGGGTGATATATTTAAAAGTGGAACACTCGTGTAAAAATTTTTGTAATCATTTTATTACATAAAATTTTAAAATTGTATCTATTTATGGAGAAAATTACAACCTACAGGGTATCACTTGAATTGAAATTATTAGTGATTTTTTTTACAAATCCTGATAACTTCGTCAAATGCAGCATCTCTAAAACAGGCAAATAATTAACGATAGTCAAGTTTAATTCCAAAATTTGTCACCCAAAAACAAAAATTGAGGTAATCCATTTTTAATTAACAGTAAACAAGAAGAATCCATAAAATTGTGAAAAAATTTGTGTAGCATCAAAACTGTCATGGTTTGTTCAAAAGAAAAAACTGCATCCCTGTATTATTCACATTATTTAATAAATAAATTGACTTCTTGAAATTTATCAGTGGCTTTTTAGTTTTATCTAATCATTTCTAGAGGTCAGTGGTGTAGTCCCAAAATGATTAAAAATAAATACACCACAAATATGTTTCAAACGTCAACAGTAAGGGCGTTGCAAATAGTGACTGGGTTACTTTGATCTGGAACGTCTAGTATGAAAGTTGCGAAGTAATAATTCTATGTTTTATATAGGAAAAATGTGGGATACTAATTCGATTTTAAATGGTTTCATTGTATAAATTGACAGTTGTTAACTTCTAGAAACATTAATGTGAGATCAAATTGACCTAGTGCTGAGTATCGACGTTAAAAATTTTATGGCAATTTTATAGAAATTTACAGTTGGTAATAAATAGATTACAGTGAATCAGTCAGTTACATTCACCATGAACTCATAGAGGAAGAAGATCTAGAAAATAAAATAACTGTACCTAGGAAGCCAGACCATTTTATTGGATGTCGTATCTACCTGTAACAATGTAATTTTAAATAATACACATATTCATTAATACACATTTAAATTCTACCAAGATATGAAAATCAAATGTGGCTTATAAAATTTTATTACTCCCAGCTGTTTTCGTTACGAAAGCAACTGTCATGTTAAAACAATCATCCTGTATATTGAATTTTTCTTATAAACAATGAAATTATTTGCTGAAACATTCTAAATACTCGTTTATATTTTTATAATATGCTTTTAGCTTAGATTGAAGTTTACTGTCATCTCATACAAGACATATTTATTTTAAGGGATACATTCTTTGAAGGCACCCTTAAACTAGATAAAAATATTATGTTTTACAAAATGATATAGATTATTATAAATATTTAGTGCCATATCCCCAAAAAAAACAACTATGCAGCTACGGACACGTGTTTCGGAGTTATTTGATCCTAGATCCAATTCTTTAGCTACGCTACGCTGATGAGGAGCAATAACTCCGAAACACGTGTCCGTAGCTGCATAGTTTTTTTTTGGGGATATGGCACCAAATCTTCTTTATTTTATTTTGACCTCAATAAATTTATATCATTTTGTTTGCATTTGCCAGCTGGAAACGGGCAGTACACATAGGGCTCTGTGTGTTGACTGTGCTCATTGAGGCCCCAATTGTGGCACATGGGAACATGAAGGCACTAATTGAGTACTGTGTACTGTACTTTCCAGCTTTATTTTAGTTCTTGTTCCTGATCTATCGCATCCTAGATCCAATTCTTTAGCTACGATACGCTGATGAGGAGCAATAACTCCGAAACACGTGTCCGTAGCTGCATAGTTGTTTTTTTTAGGGATATGGCACTAAATCTTCTTTATATTATTACGTTTTACTTTAAGGAAGACACGTCACCTCTCCTTTTCAGCTTTGGTTGCTTGCTTGATTTACCACAATGGGTCTCATGACGAAATTCTAGAATCCAAATTTTACAAATAAATCTAGAATGTTACCCGTAATATCTACTATACATATAGTGCCTGGAAATAAGTTTAAACATATTTAACAACTGCCTTATGTGAACTCTATTCCGTAATATGGGTTTTTCCTTATTTGTTTCAATAACATTAACAAATTTATTTTTACAACTTTGTGAATTTCAGCAAGAAAAATCATAGAAGCTAATCAAAATATAGATGATTTACGAGAAACAAAAACATTCTCTAGAATGTTTTTGTTTTAATGTCCAAGTTAAGTCCTACACAAAATGTCAAAATTATGCAGTTGCGTATGCACAGAATAATCAGAACAAAAAAAATACACCCTGTATACCATGTG
Organism: Rhamnusium bicolor; assembly: GCA_029963845.1. Taxonomy (NCBI): domain Eukaryota; kingdom Metazoa; phylum Arthropoda; class Insecta; order Coleoptera; family Cerambycidae; genus Rhamnusium; species Rhamnusium bicolor. The sequence continues at coordinate 276,404 of JANEYF010000225.1, forward strand.
CTATTAAAATGTACTTGTTTTAAATACTAAGGACCAATCTAAAAGTTGTTAATCATCAATCAAAATTTCAAATTAAAATATTAATTTGTATTTTAAAATACATTAACGAAAGTAATAAAAAAAGATTGAAATTTAATGACCCCTAACTTCATAGGGTAAGCTCAAATCATTTTATATTAAAGACCCCTACACTTACATGAAATAAATATTAAATCTTTATAAGGAATATGTAGTTAAGCTTTTTAAACTTATTTCGGACACCTTGTGTTATCATAAATAAAATAAACAAAAATATTTTAACACTGTTATTTTGATATCGACTAAATCATGACATTAATTTAAAAAAAAATTCATCATGGAGCAGTCAGAGGTTGTTTTTCAAAGTCAAAAGCCCCAACACACCTAGAATTCGATTTTATGTTTCTGTTCCGAAAGCCTTTCAACATTAATTTCAAAACATGTTCACTATGTTCAATTGGGAGCACTGCCTAATACGGTTAAACGCCCTCTATTACTACAGTGGCGCATTAAAAAAATTTTCATCAGTTTAAGGGGTTGGGTATCGCAAAAATATAACACCTTGTATATAAAATTTCATAAAAAGAATACAAATTATTACCGCTGACATAAGTATCAAGTACACCAGATTTCAAATCAGTACCTTGTTTTGTCGGAAAGATATTACAAAAAGACTTTTAAAAAATTTAAACTTTAACACCCTTTTTTGAAAAGAAAGCGTTCAAAAGAAAAATATTACATAACCCCCGTTAATTTTCAACGAGGAATCATCCGCTGAATTTTTTCGCAATTATTTATTTACACCCAGCATAAAATCGACTTGCATTCTTGTTATGTTGCGCCTTTTTTACAACTTTTATTAAAAATAATTTCGCAGAAGTTTGTTTATTAAAATTTCATTTTTATTTTTTAGTAAATAAGCGTGATTAAACATTCAACTAATGAAACTAAAATAACTAATTTCGGTGAAGTGGTTGATTGATTGGGAGCAGTAAATTATGTTCTTAAAAATTAAAAATAATTCTTACCTGTTTCATTATTTTTCGCCAATTGCACTAACAGTCCTGAACGATTCATTTTGTGCCTGCATAAAATGATACAACACGCTTGAGAGTTTATACACATAACCATACTCTTCCACCGTTTTCGCGCCAGAAATAGTAAACCGCTTAAAAAGACCTACTTAAAAATGGCAACAGCGCATGGTCTGGTAACGTTGATGTACTATGTAAGTTTGTATATCAGATGGTCTGAAAATGGGGTATTCTGTGTCTGGTCTCCAAACGTTTACGAAACGTCTAAAAAATTATATTTATTTGAAAAAATTTCCCCTCTATTATTGCGCAAGAAGTTATACTCAAATACATTTTATTCTTGTGATATATACTCTCCCTTCTACCTTATTTATAAGTGGTGTAAGGTTGTCTGCACTACGTATGTGGTCTGGTAACGTTGGTTACCAGACCACATACGCCAAAAGCAGAAGTAGGATGAGACGTTGCTGCCGCCCGTACCGACCAGACGTGCCGACACCGACCGCTCCAGAGAGGAAGCAGCCCAGGATACGGAAGTATCCTGGGCTGCAAGGTTTGATAAAGGTTTGGTAAATACTCGGTATTACTTGGCTGGTGAGTACTTTTCGGACCTTATTTAGAGTTTGTGAACCGCGAGCGCTAAGACGTATCCGCCTCATATCGAGAGCGGCCGAGGGTTGGAATCAGAACCGCGTTATACCGCGTGCCCTCCAGGCCACTTGAGCACGTAAAAATTCTGCAGGGTGATTTGGAGGTAACATCATTTGCCACCGCGTGTCCTCTAAGCCACCTGATCACGTAAAAATTCTGCAGGGTGACTTAGAGGTATCGTCCGTAACCGCGGGTCCGCCGGGCTACCTAAGCACGTCATATCCTGCAGAGTAGCTTGGTGTTTGACCTTACCGTAGTCGTCTTAAATTTGCAACTGTTAGGCTTGCCACTCCTTCCTCCCCCCAACCGTAACCGTGTGTCCTCCAGGCCGCCTGAGCCCGTCATATTCTGCAGGGTGCCTTGGAGGTACTAGATTTGGCATATTATAAGTCCGGAACCATCCATCAGCCAAGCAATAGTAAATAACCGCCATAGATAGTCATAGTGTGCTTGTATTTGCGCTTGCTTGCCCTCCTGGTATCCGTCCGCCGTCTGCTTATGGCCGATTAGTTATTGCTGGTTATCTTTTTTTTCGCTGCCTAATCACCGTAGTACCGTGTCGCACTATTAAGACCGTTTTTAGTATAAGTTGTAGTTACTAAGATGTATATATAGTGTAAATAATAATTAGCGTGTAGAATAAATGTAAATATATTGAATAAGAGTCGTTTCATTAACTGTAGTGTGTAAGTTACCTTTTTCACGACCCCTGGCTTATCCGTTTCTTCAGTGTAGTTGCCCGGCCTCTATCGTCCCGCCGAGAGAATAAAGTGGTGTTTCTGCACTTTAAACAGAAACTGGTGCTCGAGATATCCGTACCGTGAGCACCGCCGTAGTGTTAGGCATCAAAGTGACACTTCTGCTCTTGTGTAGAGCAGCGAAGTACGTCACAAAGTATTGTTTGCTGATGATACTATGATGATGATATGTATATATATATATATATATATATATATATATATATATATATATATATATATATATATATATATATATATACATATATGTATATATATATACATATACATATATATATATATATATATATATATATATATACATACATATATATATATATATATATATATATATATATATATATATATATATATATATGTCGGCGCCACCGAAGATAATTTATCCACGCCTATGGTCCCTCGATACCAACAACGGCACTCTGCTGTCATAGCTAAGTTATTATGTTAATATAAACATTGATAGGTTTAAGTTATTGTGTTAAAATAAACATTTACACGTTTGTTTGGCTTAAGCAGTGATAATTTAAGATTTGAAGCATAGGAACACGCGGAGGGAATCCGAAGTGAACGGAACGAAACCAGCTAGCTCGGCAAGGGAGAGCGGGCACTGTATGAGTACCTGCGGTAGAAAGAGGGTGAATACGGTACGAGTTAGCGGGTGGCGGACCGTTAGTTCCTTTGTTGAATAACTGTTATTCTGCAGTTTTATTATTTTATTATTTTACTGTTTGGTGTAAAGGACAATAATTGTTTGTTTAGTTATCTAATACAATTTGTGTGTGTCAACTGCAAAATACCAGTGGTGTACCTGCTAACATGTCCAAGCGGTCTAACCCTAACCGTGACGCCCCCAGGCCGCCTCCGACATCAGAAGTGGGATCCGGACTGCAAGGACATTCGGACTGTGAGGACGAAGTGACGGTGCAGAAAATTCCAAGTTCGATGCCGAGGGCTGGTGTACAATTGTGGATATATGTTTGAGCAAATATAACCCTGACGGCATGGACCTAGTAATGACTCTATCACAAGCCATGAAATGTGAGACAGCTAGTTGGCTTGTATCCGCCAAACCTACTGAAAAGGACTGAACGGCCCTGAAACCAGAATGTTCGGCAGTTTTCGCCAAACCTGTCGATCTTATCGAGCAGTTCTCTGAAGCCATAAATGGAAAAATAAACGCTCCAGAAGATACACCTCTCATCAATGAAATTGCTCTTTTGAAAAAGAGAGAAAGTGACGAATCATTTTCTGTTCTTGTCGCCTGCTACTTTGGCTCGACTCGCAGTGGATTCGTGAGACGAAGATATCAAACTGACCGCCCAACAGATGCCAAGAGTATGTGTACCATGTTGCAGGGGAGACTTGGGAAACAACCGGCGCTATTTCTCTCCGGTCATCACACTGGATCGAAGCGTCGAGCTGTATTGCCTTCCCCCAAAAATGAGAAAACTGTGCCTTTGTATGGAAAGTGCTACGAATGTGGACGAAGTGGACACCCTGCGCAGCAGTGCAGATGGTCACCGCCTAGGACGTCAAAAGCTGGGAGAAATGAAGACTCCAAGACTGTCATCTGTTGTACCTGTGGCAAGCCAGGCCATGTTTCAATAAAGTGTCTGATTGCCAGCCGAAAAGTCAGGTCTGTGGAGAGGCAAGTAACACTTGCGAAATGGAAGCATTGCCTGTTGGACAGTTGAAGCTTAAATCTGGTGAGATCTTTCCTTTTCTGTTTGACACAGATTCAGATTGTTCTCTTTTAAAAGAAAGTATTGCCACTCATTTTGATGGTAAACGGTTCAATAATTTAACCACTCTGAAAAGTGTTGGTCATGACTCTTTCATTTGTAAGTCTCAAATTTTGACAGTAATTGAACTTCAAAGCCTTCTTGTCGAACTGTTATTGTTGTGGTGCCAAATGATTTTATGTCCGCTCAAATTATCATAGGTAAAGATTTGATAGTGCAAAAAAAAATTAAGTTAACTTGAATTCAGATGGTTTATTTTTTGCCGTAACTTAAAAGTTCAGATTTGCAAACATGAAGCTGTAAATTTCAATCAAATTGAAACTGATTTAACTAGTAATGATAAGCAAAATTTAGTAGAACTTGTGGTACATGTACCTTCAGGACGAGTGAACACTGGTAAGTTGGAAATTCGTTTAAAAGATCCAACTAAATTTGTTCAAAGAAGAGAATATCGATTGGCACCCGCCGAGCATGAAATTGTGAGAAATGAAATAGCAAAATTGCTCAAAGTTAATATTATTAGGCCTAGTCGTTCACCTTTTTCTAATCCTATTATTTTAGTTACAAAAAAAATAAAAATGGTCCAGATGGCCTTTATGTAGATTAACGCAACCTTAATGCCAACACCGTACCTGATAAGTATCATTTACCACTTATCAGTGATTAAATTAATCGATTACATAAATCATACTATTTTTCGTCTCTTGATGTGGCATCTGGTTTTCATCAGATTCCTGTACACACCGACTCTGTAGAAATGATAGCATTAATATGTTACATTTTTATCATTTCCTTTTTGCAAAATATTTTATAGTATTCACAGACTGCAACTCTCTCAAATCGTCCCATACAAAACGTGACCAGATCCTTCCCGTGTCTACGCCGCTGAGGTTGGTGAGTGACTTTTTTATTTCCAGTTTTTTACTTTTCCAAATTTTCAAAGTCCCAAAATACTTTAAAATTCCTGGATTGGGCGCCAGAGACTTTGGCGTTCGGAATTTCTGGAAATTAGTTGGGAAAAGCAGCGTAGCGTTAATGATGGGCAGGGTAGATATTCCCAGGGTCGATTTTTTGCTTGTAGAAGTGTTTTTCGGCTAGCTTCTGAGCTATGAGCCCTCGTAGAATTTTACCTATTTTTGACAACGACCACTTATAGCCGTGCCCCTGGTGATCTCCCTCGGCGGAAGATTCACTGTCCCTCGGAGGTAGAATATTTTAAGTTTAATTTCTTGAGGTCACTGTGTACCGAGTGGCAGAGGAAAGGATAGGTAGTAAAACACACCAAAATTTTATTTCCTCCCAAGTTAGAGGGACAAAATCGAATTCTTTTCGTTTAAAAATTTGTCTGTAAGAGATATGGGGAGGCCACTCGGGGTGAGTACACAGATGAGGTTAAATATCACCAAGATTAAAATGTTCACAAATGGCAGTTCAAAAAGTATATGCACAATAATGTTTAAAATGGTTTACCAGTGTCTGTTCACCAAATTTTTATTATTTCACTTTTAAATTTCAAAGTTACTTTTAGCACTTAGCAAAATTTACTTTTAAAAAATTGTTTTTAAAATGTTAAGAAATTTTTCCACAATTAATGTTTTTAAAAACTTAGAATTTTTTCTGAGTTTGAAAATTTTACAATTTTACTTTTAATATTGTTAATTAAGCAATATTTTACTTTCTGAATTTTTTCTTGAAAAATTTTTTAATTTTACATAAAAATTTTATTTTTCAATTGTTCAAGATTTTTTAGACACTTAGTATGATTGTTTATCACCTGAAAGTCAAATAGAGCACTAAATGTTCATAAATAAAGTTTTTTACACTGAAATTAACATATATTTACAATGTCTTTAATATTTACATTCCAGGCAGGTCATTGAACTTGACCCAGTTACTGACCTAGGCTAAATATTTGGAATTCCCTATCTTAGAGTCTTATTTATTTGATTAAAAATTAGTACAAAAGTCTTTAAGCACTGATTTGGCAATTTAACAGCAATGTCTCTATTAATTAAAATGTTCTGAATTAAAATATAAAGTCTTTTAAATGCAAAAAAATGTCTTTTTAGCAAAATTCATTATGCAATTGTTCATGGAATTTTCTTACCGATCCCTCCGTCGGAAGTTCTACGTCTTTGGGCACTTTTTGTTTAAAAGCACAGACCTTATCTGCTTTCTTTTGTGCAGAATAAGTAAGGATAGGAAAAAGGGTAGTTTTTTAGATCGCGACGCGGTAGAATTTTTACTACTTTCGGCAGTCGGATTCACTGTGACAGTACTTCGTAGATTAACGCAGATTTTGGACAGCCAGTTGTGTTTTTGATAATCGAAATGAGGTTTCTTTTCGAATGCCCAAGTGTTCCTCTGGAGAGGTTGGGTTTAGATTGATTTGGAATTGAAAAATTCCTATTGGTTGATTGTGTGCTGGTATATAAGCTAAATGTATTTTTGCAGTGTATGATTGGAGGGCTGTGATGGACTAAGACTCGCGAGTGAAATAAATTGTGTCTCCGGTTATATGCAACCGGCTCATTTCTGATTGGCTGGAGCACCAGGAAGAGGCGTAGCCGCCCTCGCATGTTAGTATAAATACTAAATTTAACAGACCAAACGCTTCTTGTCGATTTTGCATCTATAACGCAAGGGTCACGTTTGGCCTTTTCGTGTTTCCTTACTTTTTTGCTAGTTTCAAGTCTCAGGCATATGCATACGTCCCAGATTACTTCTAGACAAGTGCTATTAATACTCTTAAGCATATTACATACATTTTCTCCTATAAATCTTTTAATAAAACTCTCTTTAAACTGCAATTACTGCAAGCACGCTGGACACCGGCTCCTTGTTGTGCATTTCAACTGTGTACTGTTTTTACTGTGTGTGCAATATACTGTTAAAAGTGAACGTGGTGTTTCCTTCAGCTTTTGTGCCGCTCGCTTCCCCAGTGCAGCCGTTCCCAACGACTCGAGGCCGACGCCGGACGCAGGACAACCAGGTGAGCGCACGTTTACCGTGTGTATTGCTTTGTAACAGTAAAGACTTTGCCATAGACATTCAGCTCCGCCGCATCTCGACGGACGCTGGGCTCTTTTTAGTGGACTTTCTAAAACATAAGATAAGTCGGGTCGCTGCGCGACTTGCTTGCTCTCCATCAACCTAACTTAATTTCTAGCATACTTTATAACTGTTCTATATATATCAAAGACATTAAGCTCCGCCGCAACGCGACGGTTGCTGCTCACCAATTTTAGTGCACTTTCCAAGACTCTAGCCAAGCCGGGTCGCCGTGCGACTTGCTTGCTCTGCCACAGCCTAACTTAGTTTTCAGTGCTCTTTAGAACTTTTACAGCTCGAGCCAAAGACATTAAGCTCCGCCGCTCCGCGACGGAAGCTGAAACATTTTTAGTGCACTTTCGAATTTTCACACCAAGTCGGGTCGCTGCGCGACTTGCTTAGATCTAACCTGCTTAACTTAAATCTAGTGTAAAGACATTCTACGCCACACAGGCACGACGCCCTGCGTCGACTTAGAAAAATTTTGATAAATTTTAATAATTTGTGTAAACATAGCCAGAACTTTTTTACTTATAAAAATCAGTGAATCAAATCAGACTATAGTGTATAGCTTTAAACAAGTGTGCACGCACCACCATAGCATAATTTTACTCTTTTCACCTAGTGCAATCACAGACACTTTATTAATATTAGGTTCAATACTAAGTTTATGGCAGGAACGATTCCTTACATAAGTTATCGGGGTATTAGCGCCCTGTACAGGACCTACAAAAGATCTCTTACTAACAGCCAAGGTATTAGCGCCTTGGCCTCTATTTTTACTAACTCTCATCTCACCTCGGGGAGTATTAGCGCTCTCCCGAGCTTCTCCAAGTCTTGCCACCTAGACCTGTATAAGAAAGAAGAGAAGAAAGAAGTAATGGAGCACCCGAGGCCTATCTCAACTCTTGGAGCTGGTAGCCTCACAACCACAATCACTGCTCCTCCCACCACTAGCACTGTACTTGCACACGACGTACAGTTTAGCCACCAAGGCTCTATCGATGAATTTCCACCACTGTATGGCTTCACCGTCAGTGGAACCCCAGAATACGCCGTCTCGGGCCCAAGCACTGCGCTCCCTGAGCGCCCCCATCATAATTTTCCTGAGGCGGTCGATTTGCAACAACATAGGCTGAGAAGTCTTGAAACTATGGCCCCAAACAACCACTCTCTGGAGGAATCCACAACTCGGCGTTCCCCAGAGGGACACCGCCGCGGCGTTTTTTGTTTTGTCTGTTTTTTTTCGGCAACGAATTCGCCAGTCATGGGTGGCCTCGGGTTCGGTTCCTCCCTGGACCGGCCCGGCTAATAGGATATACATGGGAAAGAGCGGGCTGGAGACTGACGTGGACGTTGGAGACCTTGGGGCTCTGGGACTGGGGCCCCGGGGCGAAGCCGCCCCTGTTTGGGACCTGAGTTGCATGGGCATCCTTATGTAATTGTTGTTTTAATATTATTATTATTAAAATTTTCTTTTGTTGGTTTTTTTTTTGTAATTGGTTTCGGGTTTCTTTTTTTTGCAAGGATTAATTTTTTTTCCTTAATTGTATTTTTTTTTATTTATTTTTTTTTTTGTTATTATTATTATTTTTTTTTTTTTTTGCTTTTTTTTGTCTTGGTTTGTTTTGTTGTAAGGATTAATTTTTTTTCCTTATTTGTATTTTTTTCTTTATTTGTTATTATTATTTTTTTTGTATTATTATTATTATTATTTTTTTTTTCAGGAAGAATTAGGCTCTATGTCAGGAGTCCCGCCAGACAAACTGCACCAAATGATAAGGTGCAGCGCTATCAAATGCCTGTTGACGGACCCCATGGACTGGTGGCTGTGCTGTGGCCCTGAAGGGGCCTTCCCTATTCGGAGGGTAAGTAATGAAAAAAATGAAACAATTAATTATGTTTTAAATGAAGCCAAAGTAGCTATGCAAGTTCCCCTTTTCCCAATTAAATAAAAGAAAAATTATATTCTAGTGAAATTATAACGAGTTCGACTCCCCTGAATGCAAAGTAAATTAAAGTTAACCGAGCTCCACTTAAATATGCGAGAATAATAATAAAAGTGAATATGCAAATAATTCGCGTCGCGAGCCACTGAGTTTGCAGAGAGATGTTTCTGCTCTGAATGCACGGAGTGGAGTGATGCTCCCAGCAGCGCGCGCGCTCCTTTTGTGCGCTCTAGAGGCCTGGGGTATATCCAGCCACGCCCCCAGAGCGCACGCAGCCAATCAGCGCAGAGCAGTTTCGATGCCGGTGACACTCCCAGGGTCCGAAGACTTGCATAGCGCCCTTTGGGGCTTCCTAAATTTTATTGATTAATAAACACCTAAGGTTACAAAACTAACTTATTCTAACTTAACTAATTTTAACTCACAGTCCTGATCTGTCTTAAAAATTTTACACTCACTGAGCGTTCACTGCGCCGCACTGCACTGCACTACACCTGCACCTGGGTGGTTCCCTCGTCGTCGTCCTCCAAGGCGTCGTCTCCAAGGGCTCGGGCCTGGTGTCCGGGCAGCGGGCGCTGGCCTCAAATCGTCCAGGTGGAATGGAAGTAGAAGCCCGTCTCGGTCGAGCTCGTAGGTGGATTCTCCCAACTTCCTGGTGATCTCGTGGGGACCCGTCCATTTCTTGTCCAAGGGGTGGCCTGGTTGGTGGTTGCGTGCCATGACTTGGTCTCCTCGCTTGAACTGCAGCTGCGGTTCCCTGGGGCGTGGGAAGAGCCGTCTCTGGTAAACCACCTGGCGATCCCTGGCTCGTCGCACCCTGTCCTCCCTTGGTGGCGGTGTTGGTGGTTGTGCCTCGGGCGGCACGGCCCAGTCGCCTGGTCGTGGTAAGACGTGACCCAGCAGCAGTTCACTGGGAGATGTGCCGGTGGCGGCGTTGGTGCGTGTCCTGAGGTTGTAGAGGGCCTCGGATAGGTGCTGGTCCCATCTCTCTCGTGGTTCCTTGGTTCTGAGCACCTTTTTCAGTTCTTGCACCCGCCGCTCCACCGGATTGGCCCTTTGGTGGTAAATGGGAGCCGTAAAGTGGTTGAGGTGTTGTCTGGTTAAGTATTGTCGCCACACATTGCTGCGGAACTGTGGCCCATTGTCCGTGATGATTTGTTCAGGAAAGCCCCAGCGGTGGAACACCTCCTCCTCAAGGAACTGGATCATGGACCGGATGGTGCTTTTCTGGGTGGGCTTTGCCTCCACCCACTTCGTAAACAGATCCGTGGCTACCATGACGAAACGGTTTTTCTCCTTTGTTTCGGGGTACGGCCCTAGGACATCTAGGCTAATGGTTTTCCATGGTTGCTCGGGGACGTGCGGTCTCTGGGGCGCCGCGCCTTGGGGAGCTCCCCTCTTCTCGGAGGCACATACCAGGCAGGTCCTTACATATGTCTTGATGTCCTTGTTCATGCCGGGCCAGTGGTACAGCCGCTGGATGGCCCTCTGGGTTTCGTCTCGGCCTGGGTGGCCTGCGAGGCGGCTTTCGTGGTATTCATCGAGGATACGAGGTCGCATATCAGTGGGTACCAATAGTGCCCGGTGGCCATGTTTTCGGAACCAGATCAGGTCGTCGATGACAACATACTTCTTGGCCACCCGTCTGTCTTCTTCGTTGGTGGGCCCCTCCTGTTGGATAATCCATAGCCTTGCCTTGTCTCGTGTGCAACCCTCGTCGAGGCGTTGGCCGCGTACGACCGCTTGGTATAGCGGTTCCTCGTGTTCTTGGGTTTGATGGAGCTCTGGGTGCATCCTGTCGTCCTGCAAGCATTCTGCAGGTACCTCCTGGGTGGTTGGATTACGAGAGAGGAAGTCGGGCAATTCGTTCCGTGGACCAGGAACATGTGTGACCGTAAAACGGTATTCTTGTAGCATCAGGGCCCACCTGGTGAGCTTGGCTCTCTCGTCCTTATATTTCTCCAACCATAACAGGGCTCGACTATCGGTAAGCAGACTAAACTCCTGATCTTCGATGAACTGTCGGAACCTTTTGACGGCCCAGACCGTGGCCAACACCTCCTGCTCGTTGCAATGATATTTGCGTTCAGTTGAATTGAGCTTCGCCGACGCACAGGCAATGATGCGTCTTTTTCCGTGCTCATCCAGCTGGAACAGGGTGGCTCCCAAGCCGACCCCACTGGCGTCGGTCTGCAGGTAGTAACGTTTGTTTGGATCTGGTCGGCAGAGCTGCAAAGGTTGGGCCAGGGCTTCCTTGAGACCTTCGAAGGCTTCCTGGGCTTCGGATGTCCATTGGAACTTCTTCCTCTTGGTGGAGAGCAGATCTGTCATCGGGGCGGCAATTTCCGCAAATTTGGGCACGTAGTCTCTCAACCAGTTGGCCGTACCCATGAAGGCTCGTAGCTCCTTCATTGTCCTGGGAGCTGGGTAGTCTCGGATCTTGCTCATGTGTTCTTCCCTAGGCAGATTATGTTCGCCTGTGATTGTGTGTCCGAGGTATGCCAATTCACCTGCGCCGAAGGTGCATTTCTCGGGGGCACATCGTAAGTCGTGGATCCGGAGTCTCTCTAGCACCAGGCTGAGGTGCTTCAGGTGCTCCTCATGATCTTTGGAATAGATGATGACGTCGTCCAGGTACACCTTGACAAATTGGTGGACGTACCCCTCGAGGACTTCCAGCATGCACTTCTGGAATGTGCCCGGGGCCCCTGTCAGCCCGAACGGCATCACATTGAACTCGTAGGCCTGGCCGTCTGGAGTGCTGAATGCTGTGTATCGCTTGGAGGCCTCCTGCATGGGTATTTGCCAGTACCCTGATTTCAAATCTAGGGTGGTGAAGACCTTGGCTTCTCCGAGTTCTCTGATAGTGTCGTGGATAGGTGGGAGTTGACCGATCTCGGCCAACGTTTTCTTATTGAGTTGACGATAGTCGACGCAGAACCTGGGTGTACCATCGCGCTTATGGACAATCAGCGCTGGGCTATTGTAGTCTGAGTTACTGCGTCGAATGATTCCGTTTGCCAGCATCTCCCTCACTTCTTCGTTGATAATTTTCTTTTTGTTTTCGGAGTATCGAAAAGGCCTCACTCGAACAGGTATGTCATCCTTGAGGTGGATGACGTGTCGGGCCGAGCGCGTGGTTGCGCTCCTGGGAGTCTCGTCGAAGACTTCGGGATATTGTTGCAACAGTTGGTGGTAGGGCGCCGTGTCCTCGGCGGCCACTCGTTTTTCGAGCAAGGCCATGTGATCCTTGGTTTCGTTTGGCGCTTTCGCCTGCATCCAGTAGACGGTTTTCCGGAGGCCTCGTCCATAGTGCATGCAGCCTCGCCCAATGTCAATGACGGCCGCCTGGGAATTTAGCCAAGGTTGGCCGAGGATGATCTGCTCATTTAGGTGGTCCACCACCACCATATTTTCCTCGAAGGCCTCGCCCAATAACTGAAAGGCAACTCGAGTGGTTCCTCTGGACTGACTGGTGGCGTTGTTGCATCCCAGAGTGATGGTAGTTGTTCCTTGGGTTGCTGGCAAGTGTTCTACGTTCGTGGTTTGAATGAAATTGCAGTTGGCACCGGTGTCAACGAGGGCTGGTACCTGCCGCCCATTGAGGTGCACTAGGACCCTAGGTAATGTGGGTTGAGGGTCCCGCCAGCCTTCGTGGTTCACTACTGCGAGGTGGGCCGGACATTGTCCAGGGTGCCGGCCCGCGCGGCGTTTCCCTGGTCCTGGTGGCTGGTGGAGGAAACGCCTGGATTATTTCCATTGGTGGCAGACGCCCTTCTCCAATTTGGGCAGTCATTGTTGTAGTGTTCCCCACCGCAGTGTCGGCAGGGGTATGGTGGCCGGGCGGCGCTTGATCCCGCGGCATTGGTAGCTGCCTGGGGCCGCCGACTCGTGGAGACGGCACTCGTGGTGGTGCTGCCACTCGTCCTGGGATGCGTGAGCTCGCCGAGATCCTTCTCGACGTTAGAGGTAACCTCGATCAACTGCTGTATGGATCGAGGTGGTGCAGTTCTGGTATGTGCCCGCAGTTGTGGGGCTAATTGTTCGTAAATGATGGAAGTTTGTTGTTCTTCCGTGGTATGTGGGGCCAGGCGGCGGAATAAATTCACCTTCCGCATAATGAATAGCCAGGATTCCTCATTCGTCTTCTGCTTTTCCCCATACAGCCGCATGGTAGCCTGGGAAACCACTGCGGTGGAGTTGAAGTGGTTCAAAAAGCGGTTGGTGAAGAATTCGAAATTTATCGTGGTTTTGTTGAGTGCGTCAAACCAATTTTTTGCAGGGCCATGCAATGTGGATTTAGCAATGGCCAGGTAGGACGCCTCTGGTACCCTGTTCTCTGCGAAGTAGGCCCTTAGTCTATCCAGGTATTCGCACGGATTCTCTTCGTCCGTGCCTCCGTACGAGAAGTCGGGTTGGGCTGGTCCCCTGGGATTTGGTAATGATTGAATTTGAGTGGAAATCAATCTTGTGGCTTCCAATAGCGTGGTAAGCGCCGTAGTGTGGGCTTCTGATACTGTTTGTGTAAGTGGGCGCCACTGGGTTCTTGCATCCCCTAAACCCAGAAGAGGGGCTTCCTTTTGGATTGCCATGTGTTGCGGCGGTAGCTCTTGGGTCATGGAGCCTTTTATCTCTGGTGCGGAGTTGGTTCGTAGAAGGCCACTGCCTTCCATAGTCCCACGTTCGTGGGCGCCATGTCGTCGATTTGTTCGGCAACGAATTCGCCAGTCATGGGTGGCCTCTGGTTCGGTTCCTCCCTGGACCGGCCCGGCTAATGGGATATACATGGGAAAGAGCGGGCTGGAGACTGACGTGGACGTTGGAGACCTTGGGGCTCTGGGACTGGGGCCCCGGGGCGAAGCCGCCCCTGTTTGGGACCTGAGTTGCATGGGCATCCTTATGTAATTGTTGCTTTTAATATTATTATTATTATAATTTTCTTTTGTTTTTTTTTTTTTGTAATTGGTTTTGGGTTTCTTTTTTTTGCAAGGATTAATTTTTTTCCTTAATTGTATTTTTTTTTTATTTTTTTTTATTATTATTATTATTATTGTTTTTGTTTTTTTGGTACTTGGTTTGTTTTGTTGTAAGGATTAATTTTTTTCCTTATTTGTATTTTTTTTCCTTTATTTGTTATTATTATTATTTTTTGTATTATTATTATTATTATTTTTTTTTTTCAGGAATGAATTAGGCTCTATGTCAGGAGTCCCGCCAGACAAACTGCACCAAATGATAAGGTGCAGCGCTATCAAAAGCCTGTTGACGGACCCCGTGGACTGGTGGCTGTGCTGTGGCCCTGAAGGGGCCTTCCCTATTCGGAGGGTAAGTAATGAAAGAAATGAAACAATTAATTATGTTTTAAATGAAGCCAAAGTAGCTATGCAAGTTCCCCTTTTCCCAATTAAATAAAAGAAAAATTATATTCTAGTGAAATTATAACGAGTTCGATTCCCCTGAATGCAAAGTTAATTAAAGTTAACCGAGCTCCACTTAAATATGCGAGAATAATAATAAAAGTGAATATGCAAATAATTCGCGTCGCGAGCCACTGAGTTTGCAGAGAGATGTTTCTGCTCTGAATGCACGGAGTGGAGTGATGCTCCCAGCAGCGCGCGCCCTTTGTGCGCTCTAGAGGCCTGGGAATATCCAGCCACGCCCCTAGAGCGCCCAGCCAATCAGCGACAGAGCAGTTTCGATGCCGGTGACACCAAATGTCGCCGGATTATATGAAACCAGCTATTTTCTGATTGGCTGGCACACTCGAGAAGAGGCGTAGCCGCCCTCCCATGTTACTATAAATACTAAAATTTTCCCTATTAGCAGCACGCGTTCTTGCCCTTTTAGCATTCGTCCCGGAAGGGTCACGTTTGGCCTTTTGTGTTTTTCCATTATTTTGCTTTATTTTGAGGTCTCAGGCGTCTGTATGCGTCCCAGACTGATTTTTCCAAGAAGACAAGTGCATTATTGCTCCCAAGCATATTTTATACGTTTCCTCCTAGGAAATCATTTTAATAATACCTTTTTACTACATTTTACTGCAAGCACGCTGGACACGGCTTCCACTGTTTGTATCTACTGCTTTGTACCTACTTTGTGTATCGTTTATTACTGTGTGTGCAATATACTGTTAAAAGTGAACGTCGTGTTTCCTTCAGCTTCTGTGCCGCTCGCTTCCCCAGTGCAGCCGTTCCCAACGACTCGAGGCCGACGCCGGACACAGGACAACCAGGTGAGCGCACGTTTACAGTGTGTATTGCTTTGTAACAGTCAGACTTTGCCAAAGACATTAGCTCTTTTAGTGGACTTTATAAACATAAGACAAGTCGGGTCGCTGTGCGACTTGCTTGGCTCTCCATCAACCTAACTTAGTTACTAGCAACTGTCAATATCAAACTTAAGCTCCGCCAACGCTGTCTCACCATTTTAGTCACTTTCCAAAACAAGCAAGTCGGGCGCCGGCGACTGCTTGCTCTCAGCCTAACTTGATTTTCAGTGCTCTTTAGAACTTTTACAGCTCAGCCAAAGACATTAAGCTCCGCCGCTCCACGACGGAAGCTGAAACCTTTTTAATTCGCGCCTTGTGTAAACACGCCTAACTTAAATATAGTGCAAGACATTCCACGCCACACAGGCGCGAACGCCTTGCGTCGACTTAGAAAAATTTTGATAAATTTTACCCATATTTGTGTAAGCATCGCCAGAGACTTTTACATATAAAAATCAGTGAATCAACTCAGACTGTAGTGTATAGCTTTGAACAAGTGTGCACGACATCACCATAACATATTTTCACCATTTTCACCTAGTGCAGGCACAGACACTCTATTAATATTAAGTGTAATATTAAGTTTATGTCAGAAACGACTTCTCACATAAGTTATCAGGGTATTAGCGCCCTGTATAGGACCTACAGAAGATCTCTTACTAACAGCCAAGGTATTAGCGCCTTGGCCTCGATTTTTACTAACCTTCCTCTCACCTCGGGGAGTATTAGCGCTCTCCCGAGCTTCTCTAAATCTTGCCACTCAGACATTTATAAGAAAGAAGAGAAGAAAGAAGTAATGGAGCACCCGAGGCCTGTCTCAGCTTCTGAAGCTGGTAGCCTCACTACCACAGTCACTGCTCCTCCCACCACTAGCACTGTACAGTTTAGCCACCAAGGCTCATTAGATGAATTTCCACCACTGTATGGCTTCACCGTCAGTGGAACCCCAGAATACGCCGTCTCGGGTCCCAACACTGCGCTCCCCGAGCGCCCCCATCATAATTTACCTGAGGCGGTCGATTTGCAATCACATAGGCTGAGAAGTCTTGAATTTACGGCTCCAAACAACTACTCTCTGGAGGAATCCACAATAAGGCGTTCCCCAGAGCGAAACCCCAGCCGTAATCAATTTTTATATTCAGCTAGGAAAAATGCAATTTTCTGATTGGCTCCGTCCTCAACGCAAGCCACAGCATACATATAAATATTACACGCCGATTATTCTAGAGCATCACTTACCATAGGAAATCCAACAGGATTAGGCGCTTTCATTATGCAATTTTTCTAGAAAATTCGATTCTCGAATTTTCCAATTAATATAAATACCTAACAGAATTCCCCAAGTCAGTCAGTCACTCAATCACTCAACCAGCAAACAAAGCAAGCCCAAAACCAAGCCACTAAACGGCTCTGAATAATATATTGCATTTAGTTAAAAGCACGACATTATCTCTCTAATTAATAGTTTCAGTGGTGATCTAGTGCTAATTAAAAAGTGGTGTGAATTTATTTAAATTAATTACATCTGGTGTTACTAATAATAAGCTGCTTTTGCGTTATGGATTCTAGCCAATTTTCCGTAAGTGGTATTTATTTTTGTACATCTGAATTATAGGTTACTTTATTAAATATTGTAATATAAAATCTTAGTTAGCTTTTGTCATTAAATATCATAACTTTTGTTAATCAATTTTAATTACAATTCATATTAGAATATTTCATATTAACTGGTAAATTAATAAATAATTGTAATTATTATTTGAACATTAGCGTGTTAAGATCGAATAAAATAGCAAATCATTTTATTTCTATACAATCGTCATTAAGTTAGATATTTGTTGTGAATCTTTATTAAATAATAAAAGCTTTAAAATATTTTAATCTTCTTTTAAAACACAACCTATAGTTCAGGGGCTGGACCCATCAGCGTACAAATATATTTTATACAAATTCCATTATTGCCAAGCAGCTATTAACTGACACTGGGCTACGTTACCACTAGGGTAGCACCACCCCTATGTTAAAGCATTACTGACTCTCATTATCATTTTTTCTCAACAAGGGGCGTCAAGAGCGACCTCCTATAATTTTGATAAATTCGAATAATACTTTAGTTCGCCGGGCAAATTAAACACAATACCTACACCCATTTTACCTTTTTTATTAAACCCTGAGAGATAACACGTGCGCGAACCTAATATAAAAAAAAAATAGTGAACCACCGCAGGGTACCTAACCAAAGGCGGGGCCAACTATATATATTCAGGGGCGTGCATAGCGCGCTCCTTTTGTGCGCTCTAGAGGCCTGGGGTATATCCAGCCACGCCCCCAGAGCGCACGCAGCCAATCAGCGCAGAGCAGTTTCGATGCCGGTGACAATTGCATTGTCTAAGTAAATCAAGTCTGGCGGAAGTCTCAGCGCCGATTTCGCGACTGCAGCAGCAAGCGGCCGAGCCCCGTTATAGCTTAGCTAGACTGTTACCAGTGTTCGTTTCCCGCGCTTTTTCAGAACTATTCTTAAGGGTTTATATTAATGTATTTGGGCTGGTGGAGAGTAGATTTTTCAAGCTACCGTCTGGTTTTTGATTGAATTAATTTGGTTGAATATTAACGGAGTTATTAATAGTTAAAGAAAAATTTACAGGAAATTTACAAGTCGGGAGAGCCAAAACATGAAATATCTTTATTAATATTAAATATAAAAATTAATTTTTTGGTTTATTATGTGTATCTTAATGTGGGTCAATTAACAAATGATAGTATTTTACGTTCATTAATTTATTAAACCTGAAAATTCTACTTAATCTCCAGAGGTGAGGTGAGGCGGCAGCGGGAGCATATATGTACCGTGTGTGGTGAAAGCGCGACACGTGTCGTGGCACTTGACCTTCACGTCGTCCTCTATGGGTGGAATTGAATAAGGGTAAACAGACAAACAACCCTACATAGTCAGATTTTTGCTAAAGCCATGACGGCCGGAGTAATTAATTAAAAAGTTTTTTAATTAAAAATGGAAAGTACCAAAATTTTAAAAGAAAATTTTTTCGTGGAAAATTTTAAAGTACCACGAAACCTGAGATTGGTTTTGCGTGAAATTTTTCTAATGACATTATTTTGATAAGTGAATGTTTTAAGGTTAATAATAAAAAATTTTAATTTATTTTTAAAATTTATTTTTTGATCAAATGTGAGTTTGAGCTCGGTCGAAAATCTTTTAATATTAATTTAGTTACTTAATTTTCTGGTGGAAATTAATTGATGCTAAGAATTTTGAAAAATTTAATGAAATTAATTAAAATTTCCAATTTTAATTTTTGTTGGAGAATTTTTTGATAAATTTTTTTTTGGCAAAGAAATTTTTGAAAAAATATTTTTTAAAGAACTTTGTTAATCTTTTGTAATGGTTAATGTTAATAGATTATCTTAAGTTGGTTAGAAAATTTTTTGTTGCTAATGATTTGATTATTAAGTTGCTATCGTTACATTTATTAAATTATTAATTGACCTGGCTAATTAGTTATTATTGTAAAAATCTTTCTAAGCATATGGTTGCTGTCATGAGATTGGGGAATTATTTAATTTTAGAATTGATGACTGGTTATATCTGCTCGCCTCTGAAAGTTAGAGTCATATGTGAATGACAAAAAAATTATTTTGTGTTTAAAGTGGGGGTTGGCTGCTGGGTGGTTCTTTCTGTAAGAAAAATTGCATTCATATGGGGAAATTTCGTAGTTGTACTCTGTCACAGCGTTCCTCATGCGTCTGGTGGTAGGAAAAATTATTGATATAAGAAAAACCGTGAATTCGAATTTTTTGAAAAAAATTGAAAAATTAATTTTATAAAAAAAGTGCCCTTGGACTGGTTCTACAACACCCGCACACCGCTGGTGGGCATTTTTACAAGCTTTCAATTTTCGTATAATTTACCGTGAAGGTAAACATATGAAACACGCAGATTTCTTTTCAAGAAACCCCATTCATTATGTCAAACAAGGAAGGGACCGTTTCGAGTGCACCTAAATGTGAACGTAATAATTCACCTAATCTAGTACAGGCTATTGACCTATAGGGATTGGCTTACTGTAACACACGACAGTTTTGTAAAACTAACCGCTGCCCTTCGTGCTAATGAACTGGACCAAATATCGCTAAAACATATGATATCCAAAATAATGCTTTGCTTCGTAAAATCACAGACTCTGTGGTAAAATTGTGAGAAACAACTGTTCAAGTTATTTACCGGTTGTCCCAAGATCCATGATTTAGTCACTAATAAATCATGTGCATATTAATTTAAAACATTCCAAGTGAAAAAAAACTAAATAAAATTTATGAACTTTATTGGTTTCCTAAAATGTCACGAACTGTTAGAAAATTTGTTCATAACTGCCTAATTTGGAAAACTTCTAAAAATAAATTTGGAAAAGCTCAAGTTAAAATGTATCCAATTCCTAAAACTTCGCAACGATGGCTTACCATTCACGTAGATATTTCTGGAAAGCTGTCTGACAAAAGTGACAATAAAAAAAATACGTATTTGTAATTATAGACGCCTTTTCTAAATTTGTTGTACTATACTGTATTCGTTTTTAACTGCAGAAACTGCTGTCAATTGTTTAAAAGAATCTACCTATTTATTTGGCGTACCATCACGTATAATTTGTGATAAAGGTAAATGTTTTACTAGTAGTGAATTTCGTACCTTTTCTTCTAATTTTAATATTGACCTGTATTTCATTGCCCATGGTACAAGCAGAGCGAATGGACTAGTCGAAAGAGTTATGCAAACACTGAAAAATACATTGACTACTGTTGAAACGGAAAATGATCGAAATTGGCAAGACAGTTTAGGTGAAGTTCAATTAGCTTTAAATTTAACAAAACATAGAGTTACTGGTTTTAGCCCTGATGAATTTTTATTTGGAATGTCAATCCGTTCCCTAGAGTAACAAAAAAAATCACTTATAATAAAGACGATGTTGCCGATAAAAGTCCCTCTTTGTTGGAAGTCCGTGAAGTTGCTAGTAAAAATATTGCAAAGGCATCTAGAAGTGATGCAGATAGAAAAAATGTAGGAAAAGCTATTATTAGGCCCTTCTCAGTGGGTGATTTTGTTTTTAGTAAAACAAATGAGAGAATGATTTCTAAACTTGACAGTAAATTTAGAGAAAAAATTTTGGTTAATGATCGATATGAAGTAATTAAGTGTACAGATAAAGACAAAAAAATAGAGTGTTCAAATTTGCACATGATCAGCTTATCCGTGTACCAGAGGGGTAAGGTGAAGTCCCGGTTGAATTGGAATCTGATAAAAAGTGTCAGAATGAGCCTGTGTCGGCGGAAAATTAATAGCAATAGGTAAATTTTTATTTTTATTATGATATTGAGTATATTTTAAATATGTCGATCCCGGTGAGTCCGGATGAGGCACAATGTGGTGCCGCCAAAGTTGATCCCGGTGAGTCCGGATGAGGCACGATGTGTTGCCGCCATAGTTGATCCCGGTGAGTCCGGATGAGGCATGATGTGTTGCCGCCAAAGTTGATCCCGGTGAGTCCGGATGAGGCACGATGTGTTACCGCCATAGTTGATCCCGGTGAGTCTGGGTGAGGCACAATGTGTTGCCGCCGAAGTTTATCCCGGTGAGTCCGGATGAGGCATGATGTGTTGCCGCCATAGTTGATCTCGGTGAGTCCGGATGAGGCACGATGTGTTGTCGCCAAACTTGATCCCGGTGAATCTGGATGAGGCACGATGTGTTGCCGCCATAGTTGATCCCGGTGAGTCCAGATGAGGCACGATGTGTTGCCGTCATAGTTGATCCCAATGAGTCCGGATGGGTCACGATGTGTTGCCGTCAAAGATGATCCCGGGAGTCCGGATGAGTCACGATGTGTTGTCGCCAAAGATGATCCCAGTGAGTCTGGATGAAGCATGATGTGTTGCCACCAAAGTCGATTCCGGTGGATCCGGATGAGACATGATATGTCGCCGCCCTTTATGTTGATTCCGGTGGGAATCTCAGTAAATATTAAAGTTGCTTCGTCAGGATGAACGAGCGGTGTTGATAGAAACGTCATTCTTGTTTCCGTTTCAGGTATTCACCTTTAGGATGAGTGCCCGAGGACGTGCACGATGTCAGAATGGCCGTGTCAGCGCCACCGAAGATAATTTATCCACGCCTATGGTCCCTCGATACCAACAACGGCACTCTGCTGTCACAGCTAAGTTATTATATTAATATAAACATTGATAGGTTTAAGTTATTGTGTTAATATAAACATTGACACGTTTGTTTGGCTTAAGCAATGATTATTTAAGATTTGAAGCATCGGAACACGCGGAGGGAATCCGAAGTGAACGGAACGAAGCCAGCTAGCTCGGAAAGGCAGAGCGGGCACTGTATGAGTACCTGCGGTAGAAAGAGGGTGAATACGGTACGAGTTAGCTGGTGGCGGACCGTTAGTTCCTTTGTTGAATAACTGTTATTCGGTAGTTTTATTATTTTATTATTTTACTGTTTGGTGTAAAGGACAATAATTGTTTGTTTAGTTATTGTTGTGTAGTAATACAACGACTGGTGTGGGTTCTAAAGAAGACTTTAATAATATAAAACATAGATAAAACATAAACGTGTTTCTAACGACATTAGATAGGTTAAACTTCTTAATTGTCTGCCCCAGAAAAACTATTGCCAACTGCCTCAAAAGTAACATGAAAAATTCCTGCTTACAGCTGACAGTTCTGCATTTATCAATATCAAGGATGGCTTCAGGACATAACACCCCTCCCCTTAAACCTCATAGTCTTGTAGATACTGAGGTTTCTTTTTGACTCTTACTGGTCGTGGCGTCGAAGGTGCCATCTCTGACTCTATGGTTGTGGCAACCGCTGTAGGGGTATTCTCCCTAGTCAAGGATTCTCTGTTGATTTCGCCTAGCTCTATTCTTACTGATATAGGCGTAGAAATATCAGTTTCTACTCGGTTTCTCAGTTGATCTGAGGGTCTTCTGAGAGTTTCCCCATGTGAAGTGCTAACAGTATATGATAATGGACCTATTTTCTCTTTTACGTGAGCCGGAATCTATATAGGTCCCGGTGCATAATTTCTTGCAAATACAGGATCTTCTTCTGAAAAACTTCTTACTTTCCTCGAGTCTGAAGTCTTCTCTTGTTTCTCGGTCATATCTCTAATTAGGTCAGGTTGTACAAAATCTAAAGCTGTTCGAAGCTTCCTTCTCATTAAAACTTCTGCCGGAGACAAACCTGTTATCATGTGTGGTGTCACATGCTGTGCTAACAGAAATCTTGCTAATTTAACCTCCCAATCTCCATCAACTAACTTTTTGAGGTTCTCTTTAGTTGTCTGGACCATTATCTCGGCTTGTCCGTTTGAAGATGGATAATACGGTGCAATACGTGCATGCCAGATGTTATTTCTTTTTAAAAAATAGCAAATTCCTGGGATGTAAATGATGTTGCATTATCAGACACAATAACGTCTGGAAGGCCATGCGTTGCAAATAATTCTCTAAGTACCTTGATTGATGCCTCCGATGAGGTTGACGGGACTCTCCGCACTTCCAACCATTTGGAGTATGCATCGACCACGATCAAAAAGTATTGACCTTGAACTGGACCGGCATGATTAATGTGTAATCTTGTCCATGGTGCTCTTGCCCATTCCCATGGATGGGTTGGATTTGCTGGTGGAGCATAACGATTCATCTGGCATGTCGAACAACTTGCAACTAAATTTTCGATTTGCTGGTCCATATTTGGCCACCACACATAGGATCTGGCCAGAGCTTTCATCTTTGCGACCCCAGGGTGTACTTCATGCAAGATTTTCAGGATTTGATCCCTCTCCCCTGGCGGAATAATTACTCAGTTACCCCATAGTAAACAGTTTTTATATGCTGAAAGCTGTGTGCGTCTGGTCCAATATGGTTTAAACTCTTCTGCAGGGTTATTTTTCGGCCAACCTGTCAATATCCATCGGAGCACCTTTGCTAATACTGGGTCTTTGCTAGTCTCGGCAGCCACATCTTTGGCCGTGAGTACTTGCTCTGGTATATTTTCTAACATGAACACTTCTCCAACTAGTGGCAATTGTTCATCTTCTATTGGTATTGGTAATCGACTTAATGCATCAGCATTCGAAAGACTCTTTCCTGGTTTGTATACCAGCTCATATTGGTAAGCTGATATCGTTAACCCTCCAGTGGTGACGTAACATATTAGAACACGAGTGGTGACGTCGGTCTGGGGGACCGATAACACCATATTGACATTTGGCGGGAGTATTTGTACATGTATTAATTCATTTTTATATATTTTTATACTATATAATATATAAAGTTTTCTTTAAACTATTTTATGATGGAAATACGAATACAAAGTTAAAGTCTCCGATAAAGTCTAACATTTTATTATTCGTGCATTATCAAAATGTAATGGATTATAACCTAAATAATTCAACCACGAAGAATTCCAAAGAAAGAAACAGAATACATCAAAATAGTATATACCTACTCGTAGATAGAATAGATAATATTAAGTATATCATTTACTGTAAACATCATAATTTTGCTAATCGTCATGTGTCATGTGTTTTTGGAAGCAATCGTCACAAACCATCGTACTATGTTCTAGGCAAACAAACTTTTTACAGCATTTACAGAAATAACGAGTCTTCCTATTCTTCTTGGAACTGCAGAAAAAAACATCGACCTGATTCTTTTGTTTCTGCTGCACTACGCGGCTCAGTATCAATATGGCAAATTTCACAAATGCGACTGTGCATTGTGAATATATTCTGAATAGGCGCGTGCTTTCAGGTGGTTCTTCATCAGTGCAAAAGATAAACTTTCAAGGAAGTGCCGACGCAAAGTTTTGTCTTCCATGAAACATTATTTCCGAATTTATTGCTGAAGTGTTAAGAAGGCTATAAAAAATAACCATGGGCCATCGTCGTGCATTGCGGGCACAATTGTAATTTGCACATAGTTGATCCACAGTATCGACTCCTCCTTTTGTACAATTGTAATCAATTACAATTTCTGGCTTCCCAGTGACTTCACTTATAGAATCATCGTCATGCATAGTGGAAATGAGAAGCACATTTTTTCCTTTTTTCGGTATGTACGATACAAGAGTGCAGTTATCTCTGTAGGCAAACATGCTTGTAGCAACAGGCCGGTTCTTCCCGTTTACAAATTCTGGTGGCAATGCTCGTTTGTTTTTTCTAATTGTACCCACCGTTGTGATTTTCTGTGACAGTAATAACTCGGCAAGTTCCAGGCTTGTAAAAAAGTTGTCAGTAGTCAGATTTCGACCTATTCCTCTAATTGGCTGACATAACCTATCTACAAGTGCAAGCGCGCTGTTGCTGACAGAAAATGGTCCCTCTGGTTGTGTTCCGACATATACTTCTAAAATGGCCGTATAGTACATCTTGGCATCACTTAGGGCATAAATCTTGATCCCGTATTTGCTCGGCTTGGTATGTATTGCCGAAATGCACATCGACCTCTAAAGTCCTCGAGTTTCTCATCAACGGTGACATAATGCGACATACTGTAGTTTTTCTTACAGTTTTCTACAATGCTTTCAAATAAAATTATGCAAGGTGCAAGTTTGTCCGCAGACTGCCTTGCAGCACGTGTGGCCATGTCGTCAAATCTAAGATATCTTAACAAAATCTTGAACCTTTGGCAAGACATTAAAAGCCTAAATATTTCAGGAACCGTGCCATTTGTCGTGAACAAATCCTCAGCATTCAAGTGGTTACATTTTTAGACACCACTGAGTAATAAAATGCCCAATAAAGCCTGGATCTCAATTTTATTTGTAGGACGTGTATAAGTCTCTCGACCATAATTATCTGACGCACTAGCTAAATACTTATTTGTGTTTTCGATTATTAAATCTAATACCCCATCATCAAAAAACAAATTAAAAATCTCAAGTGGATCCTTGATGCCTTGCGCGGGTCCTTTGACACCAGGCACTTGAGTCACTATATTTTTTGCGCCTCGTCTTACCATCTTACGCAAGGGATGTTTTCTCCAGATAGTAGGTCCGTCTTTACCAGTAAAGATTAATCTATCTTCTCTGTGAGAGTCTAGTTGAGTTTCAACATCTTCAAATTCCTGCTCCGTATCTGTACTTTCTTCACGCTCTTCGACATATCTTCCTCACCTTCTTCTTCGTTGTCATCATAATTATTATCGTTCTCATCACTCTCATCAGATATACATTCTTCCAAAAGACGCTGGAGTTTTTGCTGCTCTACTTCGTAGCTCATTAATTCTTGGAAATTTCCCTTAAAAGAATTATTTATTTTATTCTCTACTGACACTATTTAATTTTTAATAATACAATTTTTTTGCTGCCACTTACTTGCTGAAAACACGAAATTTTTCAGAATAAAGTTTTATCCTACAGTAGAACACAAAAGGTGACGTCGGTCTGAGGCACCGAAACGGCTAGTAGCTAGAAAACGTATTACCTCTTCCCTTCTTTGACTCACACTGCTGCATCCTAATGCAATAACATTAAGCTAGCAAAGAGCATCAGTTAATACGTCACGTGATTCCGCCAATATTGAGAAACTAAATCTGAGTCAGTGCGAGAGACCGCACATCACCACTGCAGGGTTAATGTCCATCGGATCATTCTGGGTGACATTATTTGAGGAGTTGCCTTATTTTTTCCCCAAATCCCCAATAATGGAAGATGATCGGTCCTGATTGTTACTTTTCTCCCATATATGTAATTGTGCCACTTTTTTAATCCAACTATAATAGAAAGTGCCTCTTTGTCAAGCTGTGCAAAGTTTCTCTCGCTGGTAGTTATTGTCCGGCTGTGAAAAGCTATCGGAGCTTCTCCACCTTTAGGATCACATTGGCTCAAAACACACCCCACTCCATATTGACTGGCATCACACGTTAAAATCAATGGCAATTTACCATCATAGTGTGCTAGTAATGCGTCTGAATACAATAATTTCTTTACCTCTGTAAATGCTTTTTCTTCACATCTGGTCCACTGCCAGGGCACATTATTGTGTAATAGTCGATGCAGCGGTTCAGCTACAGTAGCTTTGTCTTTGAGGAAAATATGGTAAAAGTTGAGTAACCCCAGAAATGCCTGGAGTTCTGCTTTATTTTTTTGGAGCTGGTGCCTTGCATATGGCCTTTACCTTATCATCATTAGGTTGTATTCCATTACTTGTTATTGTATACCCCAAAAAATCAAGCTTTTCGGTATAAAATATGCATTTCTCTTTGCAAACTTTTAAGCCATCTTCTTTAAAACGCTTCAAAACTTCCCGCATGCGCAGGACCAGTTCATCCATATTTGCTCCTATGATGAGGATGTCATCATAATATGGTAAAACATCTTCAATTCCTGATAATCTGGTATCTATAGTCCGTTGAGAAATCTGACGTGCCACGCTGACTCCAAATTTTAATCTTTTGACTTTAAAAGCACCTTTATGCGTAATGATAGTTTGCGCCTCCGCAGCAGCATCGTCAACTGGTAACTGTAAATATGCTTGTCTCAAGTCCAACTTTGCAAACACTTTTCCACCAGCTAAAGTTGCTAAAATGTCCGCGATGGAAGGCACTGGATAGCAGTCTGTCTTTAATGCTCGATTCAATGTTACGCGAAAGTCCCCACAAATTCGAACTGACAATTTGTCTGGTTTCATGACTGCAACGATCGGAGTTGCCCACTAAGGGTGTACCACTGGCTCCAACACTCCCTCTTTGATTAACTTGTCAATCTCTGCTTCTACTAATGGTTTCATTGCGAATGGCAAACGTCTGGCTTTGCAAATTATAGGTTTCACTGTAGGGTCTAACTCGAATGAAACTGGTGGTCCTCGATAAGTACCTAACCCATCAGAGAAAATGTCCTTGAATTCTTCCACAAGTCTATCTACGTCTGAGTCTAAAGAAACTTGGCTTATTAATTGCAAACTTATACCTAATGGCTCAAACCAATTACGACCTAGTAAATTGGCACCATCTAGTCCGGTGACCATTAACGGTAAACGAACACAATTATTACCATTGAACTGTACATTTACGTGCACCATTCCCTTAGTTTTGATACTATTTTTCTGGTAATCTCTTAGCACTACAGCTGCTGGTTCTAAAATTGGTCTATTATTCACATCTGGCCATAACTTTTCAAATGTCTGCATTCCTATCACTGAATAGGCTGCTCCGGAGTCAACTTCCATCTGACATTGACTATTATTTAACCGGAGTTGAACTACATGTTCGCTAACCTTGTTGAGATTTACTTTTAAAATATACGCTTCCTGGATTTCACATCTGTTGCTTTGCCTGTTCAGTTTGCATGTGCGTGTTAGATTTGGGTAGTTTCTTTCTGGCAGAATGTTTTTTCGTTATACAGGCTTTTTTCTATGTGCCCGATCTTCTTACAAAAGTTGCATACCACTGATTTAAATTTACACATATCTGGTGCATGAGGGCCTTCACAACGGAAACACTTTTTCTTGTTTCTGTTGTTATTCTTTTCTGGAAAACTTTAACTGCTGTTATTTACTTTACCTGTGCTGAAGTTGACTGGGTGCCTGTACATTCTCTGAGCATACTGGTATGTTTCACCGCAGTTTCATAAGCAATGGCTTGCTTCTGTGCTTTATCAAATGTTAACGCAGGTTCGGCCAATAGTCTACGTTGTAGAGCCTCTTCTATGACACCACAAACCAATCTGTCTCTTAACATATCTTCTAATACAGACCCAAAGTTGCATATTTCTAAATGCCTCAGCTCAGCAATGTATGCTGTTATGCCTTCATTTGGAAGTTGGTCTCTTCGGTAAAACTTAAATCGACATACTATCTCTGAAGTTTTCGGTGCAAAATGACTTGTGAGTACTTTGGTAATGTCCTTGTAGGTTTTTTTATCTATAGTTTCGGGAGGATCAGGGATCTTATGAGTTCATACGTAGCAGGTCCTACAAGACTGACAGCTTTCTTTTTCTTTTCGTCAGTTATGTCGTTTGCTTCAAAAAAAAAATTCAAATCTCTGGTTATAAGTTTTCCCAATTTCCTGGTTCCTTGAGGTTGAACACTTCCATATGCCCCAAAGCTGACATGTTTTCTGGACTGGCTTTTTAACTAAATATTTCCTCCCTTCAGTTTGAGCACTAATTGCTGGTACATAAATACTGGTTCCTGGACTGCGCCAATGTGTGTAGTAATACAACGACTGGTGTAAGTTCTAAAGAAGACTTTAATAATATAAAACATAGATAAAACATAAACGTGTTTCTAATGACATTAGATAGGTTAAACTTCTTAATTTTCTGCCCCAGAAAAACTATTGCCAACTGCCTCAAAAGTAACATGAAAAATTCCTGCTTACAGCTGACAGTTCTGCATTTATAAATATCAGGGATGGCTTCAGGACATAACAGTTATCTAATACAATTTGTGTGTGTCAACTGCAAAATTCCAGTGGCGTACCTGCTAACATGTCCAAGCGGTCTAACCTAACCGTGACGCCCCCAGGCCGCCTCCGGACATATATATATATATATATATATATATATATATATATATATATATATATATATATATATATATATATATATATATATATATATATATATATATATGTATATATATATATATATATATATATATATATATACATATATATATATATATATATATATATATATATATATATATATATATATATATATATATATATATATATATATATATATTTATAGTAATTGTGTTCTTGGGATTTTGGTTCTTTAATGATAGATATGAATGAAAATCTAAATTGTCTATTTATTCATAAACATATTTCACAAACGTTTCGGTGGCTGTTTTTCCACCTTTTTCAATGCAATGACTAAAATATAAAGCAATTTAAGATTTTTCGACTATTTTTAATTATTATTTAAATATCTTACCTTAAACGAAAAAATAATCCGATGTGGCACTTTATAGTTTACAATAATACTACTTCAATTAATAATTTGTGCGTATAGCGAGCACATCACTTTTTACTGTTTTACACTAACCGATGATGTTTTTTGTGTTTACAACTAAGTTTGAACTAAAATCTTGAACTGGGGTGGCTTATAATTTGTAAAATTCCCAATGCCTGTAACATGTGTTTTTTACCTAAATTTTAAAAGTTTTAAGGATCTGTTGACTTAGCTTGTTGTAGCAGTGGTGTATTTCTAATTTTTTTGTAAGGGCAGCTACTATTTTGTTTGATTTATTTTGAGTAAGTTATTGTAAATTTTGTTTAAATTTTGTGTGTCTGTTTTGCCATTTATTGTTTTTGGGTTTTTCTTATTTCAATCATTTCTAAGATTACTCTTTTTTTGGTGTGGTTTTCTGTAGCTAATATTTTTCTTTTGTCGAAGTCGAATTTGTGTTTTGTTGTCTGTGTTTGTTTCGTGAGTGCTGTTTTATTAATTTTATGATACTTATGGGATTGGATTCTTTTTTCTAGATGTTGGGAATGCCTACACTTTTTTTGGAATATAGGATGATTTGACGTGAAATTTATGTATCTTTCTGACCATATTTTTTGGTAAATCATTGTGTCCTAATTGTACTGTTTGTCTTTATTAGAGTTAGATCTAGGAAGTTCAGTCTATTGTCATTTTCTATTTCCATCGTGAATTGTGGTTTATTATGGTGTGAGTTAAATAAGTCGAGAATGTAATTTATTTTGTCGTGTGGTATGACTGTTATACTGTCGTCAACATATCTGTGGAAGAATGGAATTTCGCAGTTTATTTTTGGGATTATTGTACTTTCTAGGTCCTCAAGTACAAGTTGTGCAATTACACTAGATATTGAAGCTCCCATGGCACATCCCTCTATTTGTTGGTAAAACTCATCGTTATATTGGAAATACGTTGATGTCAGGGTGTAGTCTAAACCTTCTAGGAATTCTTTTAGTGGTAATGTCGTGTGGAGTTCGATCTCTTTCCATTTTTTCTCTACTATACTTTGCCTAAGTTTAATGGAATATTATGTTTTTTATTTTGTTTCTAAACTGCCATGAATCTTTGATGTAGTGTTTGTTTTTATTTATTACGTTGGATATGCTGGATTTTAGGTAATCTGAGAGGTTCTTTACTGGGGATTGTATGCATGATACTATTGGTCTAAGGGGGATGTCAGGTTTATGCAATTTGGGGAGTTCGTAAATTTTAGGGTGTAAGGCGTTGTGTAATTTTAATTTTTTTGCTATAGTGGGTGAGGTATGTGCTTTTTTTCCCATTTGTTTATTATTTCATTATTTTTTTTCTACAACTATATAAAGGCACGGGTGAAAAGATGTCATTCTACCAACGAATAGAATAAAATTATGGACAAGAAATTGTAAAGCAAATGAAATATTTCTCAAACCAAAATATCAAACTAATAAACCAAAAAAATCGACAGATTTTCTTACTTTGAAGCAAGCATGAAAAATTAAATCCAAAATTCCTCAATTTTAATTTCAATCATATAACTTTTAACAATGTAAACTTTAAACGGAAATTCGAAAATGTGGTATTTGCAAAATTTAAATTTAACATAATTAATCTACTCATATCAGACAATAACTTAAACTCAAAACGAATTCAGTATAACGTAAAAAATACAGAAGACATTTTAAGAAATGCTCTACCAACCGATATAATCAACAACTTCCATCGGACTGAAAATCTTAAACGGGAAAAAAAGTAAAATAATTAAAAGCAGAATTATCAAAAAAATTAACAATCTAAAAGCAAAACAACAAACTGAAAACCAATCAGATAATAATTATTCAAACTTGATAGAAAACCTATCAGACGAACAAATCCCTGAAAACCTAAAAGAAATACTAGCTCTTGGGCCAAACTATGTCGCTCCTACAAGCAGTTACAAAGACATTTCAATTAACAATATAATTTGCAATATAGAAAGCAGCATTCAAAAATACAATAACGACAAAAAAGACGAAATTAGAAGTGACATAAATTACGCATTATCTAACTATACCACGAAACAAAAACTAATCACACCTGAACAAAAAACATTTAATAAAAAATTTAAATATTTCATAAAAAATAAGCCACAACTTCTCATCCTAAAACCTGATAAATCAAACAAAACAGTAATAATGAACGAAAACGATTACCTTGATAAAATGAACATTTAACTACAAGACCAATCCACATATAAAGTCTTAAAAAGTGACCCAACCAATCAACTACAGAAAAAAAAAATAACGAAATAATAAACAAATGGGAAAAAAGCACGGTGTAGCTGAGTTAAATTGGTGGACAAAACTCAAAAAAAGACACTCCTGGGTCCGGAATCCCACGCAGGTAGTTATAGTTGCCCACGTGTGCGATGCTTGGACGACGCTCTAATACAGAGCCATCCAAGTGGAAGCTACAAAGGTGCGACTGGCTCCCTGTCAGTGGTTTTCCTTTAGTGTCTTTTTTTGAGTTTTGTCTACCAATTTAACTCAGCTACACCGTGCTGATGAAGATCAATTAGTCAGAAACACGTGTCCACGATTTGCATCTTTCTGCCATTTGCAATTTTTGCATTCTCCACCGTGCAATTCTTTATCTTTATGCGGGCGTACCCGTTAAGTCATATTGTTTTTTACTGTAATGTAACTAAACCCGTGTCAAATTCCTTCTCTGTACTTATTTATTCTCCTGGGTCCGGAATCCTACGAAGGTAGCTATAGTTGTCCACGTGTGCGATGCTTGGACGACGCTCTAATACAGAGTCATCCAAGTGAAAGCCACAAAGGGGCGACTGGCTCCCTGTCAGTGGTTTTCCTTTAGTGTCTTTTTTGAGTTTTGTCCACTAATTTAACTCAGCTACACCGTGCTGATGAAGACCAATTAGTCAGAAACACGTGTCCACGGTTTGCATCTTTCTGTCATTTGCAATTTTGGCATTTTCCACCGTGCAATTCTTTTTCTTTATGCGGGCGTACCCGTTAAGTCATATTGTTTTTTACTGTAATGTAACTAAATCCGTGTCAAATTCCTTCTCTGTACTTACATATATATGTATATATATATATACATACAAAATTTTAAATTCTTTCAGTTGGCAGTTACAGTAAAGTAAGTTCATAGTGGATAGTGCTCTCAGCTGATTAATTGTGTTATTATTTAGTGGTTTTATTTAAATAAACATATCGAGGGGACAGAAAATAGTAAACCTGGTGAAATCCCAGTTTAAATCAAACATTTTAAGCAACCGAGACAGTGAAGATCTAAGTGAAAATGACATAACCCATAAACCGGACACACATTTTGGTAAGTCAAGGAGAACTTGCATAACCTACTTATTTACAACGAAATACATTCAATGCTGACTAATAAAATAAAATAATATTCTGAAAAATGTTACTAATTCTTTGTAAAAGCATTTTTTTTTCTGATTTTCAGAGGTAGTAAACTTGCCAAACCTGACTAATTCTGATAATATTCTACAAGACAAAAGCATACAAGAGCAGAATGGTAAGAGATGTATGTACATTATTAGATTCAATTAATAATTGTTTTTTGTTTAGGCTGAGAATGTAAAAACGGAATAAAGTACCTATTGATTACTAATAAAATAAAATAATATTTTTTAAAATGTTAGAACTCTATATCCTAAACGCATTTTTTTCTCTGATTTTCAGACGTAGCAAACTTAGTAAATCTGACTTAATCTGATAACATTCTACAAAACACGGGAACACAAGAGCAGTCTGGTAAGATACTTACAATATTAAAAAATTTAATGTTTCTTTTTAAGCTGACAATGTAAACAACCTAATACAGTACCTACTGATTACTTATAAAATAATACAATATTTAAAGTGTTAATAAGTCTTTGAGACTTTAATACTTTTTCTGGTTTTTGTAGATCTATCAAACTTGCTAAACCTGATCCAATCTGACGATATTCGAAATGAAACTGGGACACAAGAAAATTATGGTAAGTGATTCCCATGATTAGATTTCATTGTTTTTTATTAGGTTCATACTTAAACTGCTCAGCATACTTATTTTCACAAAAAACTTTTTTCAGGTGCGAGTTCTGATGGAAACTTAATTTATATAGAGTATGATAATAATGATATTGCTGGTTTAGAAAATAATTCAGACAATATTAAAATAATTGCGACGTGTCCTGCCAACGAACCAATAGTTTATGAAAAAGATAATATTCTATCCTGC
Source organism: Rhamnusium bicolor (assembly GCA_029963845.1). NCBI lineage: Eukaryota > Metazoa > Arthropoda > Insecta > Coleoptera > Cerambycidae > Rhamnusium > Rhamnusium bicolor. The sequence goes on from JANEYF010000225.1 coordinate 310,124, forward strand.
ATGAATATTGTGGAAATTAATCAAACCGTGGACGAAAGACTTCATATATCAAGTGAAAGTTATTTTCTTGATGATGCTGATAATTCCCAAAACGATTCAGAATATTATACTGAAGAGGAAGATATAGAACAAAATGAAAGGAAAGAAAATGTTGCAGCCAAGAATTCTGATATCAAAAAAAAGAAAAGAACATTTAGGAAGCGTATGCGAGATCCAGTCAATTGGGAAAAAAATATTAGAAAGTCTAAGAGAGCTGGTGGTGAAGAATACATCTCTACGGCAAAGAAGAAGATGCCACAACGACGAATCAAAGAACCATGTAACAAGAATGTATGCAGATTAAAGTGCGCAGAAAGAATAAACGAAGATATTAGACGTCAAATTTTTAAGACATATTGGGACTCTTCGAAATCAATTGACCAAAGACGACAATATATTTCCTCTTCATTAGAAGAAGTGCCTGTGGTGCGTACCAGAGGGAGAACAGGGGTACGTGAAGGAAAGCGACTTACGACTATCAAATATTATTTTACTGCGAGTGGAGAAAAGATAAGAGTGTGTCGAAAATTTTTCTTAAGTACTGTAACGAAGTGATTTTATTTTATTAAGTTAAGTTAGGTAGCTAGGTGTTATTTGTCTGTCTGAAAAATATTTTATCCATTATAGTACTGCGCTTGTAAATAATAACAGTTTAATTATTAATTAACGATAGGTAGTATTGATATGTTTTTATGAACATTCCAAATATGCCAAGTTGCGGGCAGTACGCGAATCGCGAAACGCGAAGCGCGCATTACCGTGAAGGAGCCCGAGACTGAACACAATCAAATTAGTTGCCGTCCAGCTGCCAACCGAGGAACCACGCCGATCAGCACAGTAAGTAAACTCGTGAGTATCAGGATATATTGGTATTTAAATTTCATGCGGAATTATTCTAAGTCGATAAACGGGTGACGTAGTTGTAATATACCGCGCATGACTACCGTGTCTCATCCTACTCCTGCGTTGGCAGTGTCTAGTAGCATGAGGATTTTTACAATCAAGTTAGTTCCCGACTGAGCGCCACCCGAAGCACCACGCCGACTTGGACAGTAAGTAAACTTATGAGTATAGAGGTATATAGGTATACAAAGGTAATTGCGAATTTTTCTAAGTCGATAAACGGTGACGTAGTTGCAATATTTCGCGCATGACTACCGCGCTCATCCTACTTCTGATTTTTGGCAGAGTTTAGTAGCTTGAGGATTTTTCAGAGTATCCGAGAACAGTCCGTTGCTGCCGCCCGTACCGTCCAGACGCGCCGACACCGACCGCTCCAGAGAGGAAGCCAGCCCAGGATCCGGAAGTAGGTAGCAAGGTTTGATAAAGGTTTGGTAAATAATCGGTATTACTTGGCTGGTGAGTACTTTCCGTTCTTTATTTAGAGTTTATGAACCGCGAGCGCTATGACGTATCCGCCTCATATCCTTCCCTAGAACGGGAGAGCGGCCGAAGGTTGGAATTAGAACCGCGTTACACCGCGTTACACCGCGTGTTCTCCAGGCTACCTGAGCACGGAAAAATTCTGCAGGGTAGTTTGGAGTTTGACCTTACCGCCGTCATCATCAATTTGCCACTGTTAGGCTAGTCACTCCTTTCCTCCCTCCCCTCAAACCAGAACCGCGTTACACCGCGTGTTCTCCAGGCCACCTGAGCACGTAAAAATTCTGCAGGGTGACTTGGAGATACTAGCATTTGATACCGCGTGTCCTCTAGGCCACCTGAGTCCGTTTTTTTGGCAGGGTGACTTAGAGGTATTTCCGTAACCGCGTGCCTGCCAGGCCACCTGAGCACGTAAAAATTCTGCAGGGTGACTTGGAGGTATCGTCCGTAATCGCGGGTCCCCCGGGCTATCTGAGCACGTAAAAATTCTGCAGGGTAGCTTGGAGTTTGACCTTACCGTCGTCATCATCAATTCGCCACTGTTAGGCTTGTTACTCCCTCCCCCCCCCTTACCGTAACCGCATTCAACCGCGTGCCCTCCAGGCCGCCTGAGTCCGTTTTCTTTGGCAGGGCGCTTTGGAGGTACTACTTTGGCATATCATAAGACCGGAACCATCCATCAGCCAAGCGATAGTAAATAACCGCTTTAGATAGGCATAGTTTGCTTGTATTGGCGCTTGCTTCCCCTCCTGGTATCCGTCCGCCGTCTGCTTATGACCGATTAATTGATTGCCGTTTACCGTTTCACCGCCTCATTCACCGGCGTACCGTATCGCACCGCTTGACCGCCCGCTTACTGCCCCGCTTGTCCGTAGTTAAGACCGTAGTAGTATAAGACCGCTTGTAGAATAAAACCGCTTGTAGTTAAGACCGTTGTAGTATAAGTTGTAGTTACTAAGGTGTGTATAAAGTGTTAATAATAATTAGTGTGTAGAATAAATGTACATGTATTGAATGAGAGTCTGTTCCTTAACTGTAGTGGGTAAGTTCCCTTTTTCCCGACCCCTGGCTTAGCCGTATCTTCACTGCAGTTGCCCGGCCTCTATCGTCCCGCCGATAGAGTAAAGTGGTGTTTCTGCACTCTAAACAGAAACTGGCGCCCGTGATCTCCGTACCGTGAGCACCGCCGTAGTGTTGGGCGTCAAAGTGACACTTCTGCTCTTGCGTAGAGCAACGAAGTACGTCACAGTACCTTGGATATTTCTCAAACAAGTATAAGAAATGCACTAAAAAAAGACAATCTGGTGGAATTATTGAACCTGACCAGCGAGGAAAACATGAATATATGTTTAAAATAGATAATAATATAAAAAACAGTATTCGAGAACATATTCAGAAGTTTCTATTCGCGAAGTAGAACTAGTAGAAAATATTTGGGAGACCATTTAAATATTCCCAGAATGTATGAATTGTACAAGGAAGAATGTATTGAGAAAAATATTGCCATAGAAACAATTCCAAAAAAATGGGTATATTCTGAAATATTTAACACAGAATTCAATTTGGCATTTAAAAAAACCTAACAACGACACTTGTGATCAGTGTGATGAATACATCATCAAACTAAAAGAAAATAATGCAGAACGTAACAATATTCAAACTGAATATGATGCCCATTTGAATGAAGCTACTAAACGTTACGACTTAAAGAAAAGAGATAAAAATGATTTTTTCGGAAAGTCAAATGGACGAGTGTTAATGGTTGACTTGCAAAAATGTTTAGCAACTCCATTGCTTACCAATGCTCAAAGTTTTTACTCTCTCAAACTCTGGTCATTCAACTACACAATCTACGATTCCACTTACAAAAAAGCAACTTGTTGTATGTGGGATGAAACGATTGCTGGTCGAGGAGGACCTGAAATGGCTTCTTGTATGATTAAGTATATTCTATCACTTAATGATGATATAGAAAATATAATCATATGGAGTGACAATTGTCCTCCTCAAAATAGAAATATACAAATGATCATGTGTTATTTCTATTTAATGTCGATGAAGCCTGCCATTAAAAAAATTGAACACAAATATCTGCTTCGAGGACATACTCATATGGAGCTAGATACGATGCATTCCCAAATCGAAAGAGAATTAAAGAAAACGCCTGCTTGTGTAATAGTTACGACTTGGGACCGGCAGCAATTTGCTCGATTGAGTAGTTCTAGGTCACATGAATTTCAAATTTTTGGAATGGAAACAGAAGACTTCAAAAATATTAACGCATTATTTGATGAGCCCACGTCCCCCTTTTGTAATACTAAAAATTCAAAAAAAAACAGAAGATAAGTTTCTCATATCAAAAGTAGTGTATCTTCAGTTTAGGCGAGAGTCACCTGGGATATTATTTTTCAAAACTGATTTTGACCAGCCCGATTTCCAAACAAAAAGATTTTAATAGGAAAAGTAAACGAAGAACAACTATCACTGAATTACATTCATTAAGAAATGGATTACGTCCAATTTCTACTAAGAAATACAATGATTTGCAGAAACTCTTAAAATGGATACCAAAAAGATTTCATGATTTTTATAAGAATATTCCCCATCAGGATTCCATTAATGACGATGATTAATTAATATATTCTAGCTAAATAAAGAATTACCTCTGTACACTGTTTTGTAATAAAAAATGTTCATAAAACTTTTTTCTTTACTTCTTTTGTGAAAATATTTTAGAATTGTGATAAATTTTGGAATCAAACAGTATTATGTTACAGAAATAGTATTAACAACCATAAATTATTAGAATTATTAGAGGCAAACAGTATTGTCAATAATTTACGCATTTGTTTGCAGTGTTAAGTAACAAAATTATAAATGCGGCATAACTAAAGAAATATTAAGTCTTCTTGAAGAGTATTAAGTCCCGACAATAAAGAAGTGATATAAAGCCAAATAGTATTAAGTCCTTTTTTTAATGAAAATAAATACCAAATTAGAGTAGTTTTTCATTTACCAACATTAAATTGACAAAATAGGATACTACTAATAATAAAAGCAACATGTCGATCCATAATCATAATTTGTGAGTAAAATAATGCAATTTGTAAGTTGGCACCTTTCAAATCGTCCTACTGTAAAACTTTCCTAATGTGACTTAATATCATTTGGTTCTAAGGTACAGATATTTATTTATTTATTTATTTATTTTATTTATTTGAATACACCATCCAACAGCCGAGGCCAATTATGGGATGGGAAAATACAATTACAATAATTACATATTGATTAAATTAATTATACATTACATGCTACTTAACACTAGGTACTTGAACTAACTAAATTAAACTAAATTAGACTAACTGAATTAGGGGTATTTATACATTATCATATTGTACTCTGTATAAAAAAAGTTGGTATATTATATTTTACTAATGAATTAAATAACTGCGTATGCAGTTGTATGTAAGTCCTATAAATAATGTGTATATTCTTATACAATATAAGTTAAACTATTGTTGCATTTGTGCCATTCATTAGGAAACAGTTGAGATCGTACTGATATAATGATTTAAACTGGAATTGTAAATATCAACTTGTTCCCCAAGAGTATTATATAACTCCATCATAGAATAAATAGGAGACTTTTTGAGAATATTTGTACGATTAGTGGGACAGTAGAATAGAACGTTTTGACGTGCCTCCAATCTAGGGATTCTAAAATTAATTTTTGACAATAGCTCTGGGGAGTCAATTAAATTATGAATTAGCTTATACAAAAATACTAAGATGATTACCCTCCTTCTATTCTCCAGGGACTTCATGTTTAGCCTTGTCAATAGCGGTGTATTTGGGTATCCTCGTTCTGGATAATAATTATCTGTCTTAAAAACCATGTACTTCATAAACTTTCGTTGAATCTTTTCCAGTGAATGTGAATGAATATTATAAATCGGGTCCCAAATTATTGCACCATATTCAAGTTTTGAACGTACAAGTGAGTAATACAGTGTCTTGAGCGCTTCTACATTAGAAAACTTTTTACAGTTTCTTATTATAAATCCTAGTGACTTAAGTGCCGAATTTGTTGATGCATTAATGTGCTCTATGAAATCCAGTTTAGAGTCAAATAAAATACCCAGGTCTTTTGTTGTTTGACTTCTTATCAACTCCGTGTTGTTAAACGTTTCGAGAACTCCATAGAATTCTTCTTACGCGTGTATGATATAACTTTACATTTTGAAACGTTCATTTCCAATTTGTTAGAGGTGCACCACACTTCCACTTTGTGTAATTGCTGTTGTAACACTGTGCAATCTTCGATATTGTTAATACTACAATATATTTTAAGATCATCAGCAAATAAAAGTTTCTCGCATTCTAATTCTATACATAAATTATTTATAAATAAGTTGAATAAAAGTGGCCCCAGATTTGAACCTTGTGGCACTCCTGACGTTGCAAGGTACGTACTCGACTTAAATCCATTATACTGGACATACTGTAGCCTTTCTTCTAAGTAAGATTTAAAGAAATTCAACAATGACTTATTAAAACCAAAGTGGTTTAATTTTTCTATTAGCAATTTGTGATCTATGCGATCAAAGGCTTTAGAGAAATCGGTATACACCACGTCAACTTGACCTCTATTGTCTAAAGATTCTGTGATAAACTGTGTTAAACAGGCCAAATTTGTAGAGGTAGAACGTTTCTCCATAAAGCCGTGTTGATGGATAGAAATTGAATTTCTTACACCAGTATAAATTGTAGCATAGGTTGCCGCCTCAAATACTTTTGCGAAATTGGGCAGGATTGATATACCCCTATAGTTCCCTAATCCCTATGTCTGCCTTATTGCCATATATATATATATATATATATATATATATATATATATATATATATATATATATATATATATATATATATATATATATATATATATATATATATATATATATATATATATATACATATATATATATATATATATATATATATATATATATATATATATATATATATATATATATATAATTTAAAAAAACTGGTAGACGTAGTGGACGACTAGTTAAAAAAACAAACAGCTTATTTTTTATTAATGAGGATGCGGTCCAAATTTTGTTGGGTTAATAAAGAATACTCTTTTCTACTTTGCCAAGCTTTCGAAAATATTTTATTTTCTTTCTCAAGACTACAAAAGATAAAAAGGGTTCATAGTTACATGTAAAAAAATTATAAAAAAACATTTTTTTACCTTATGCCAGTAAGTTGAGGTTATAAGTTAAAACTAACATCACGTTACACATTAAAATTTCACTATGCAATGTTGACATCTACTTTATGTTATTTAATATATTTTAATTGCTGCATAATGACCAAGTTAATCGAATAATAAGTATGGGGATTCAACCCCATAGTGGATGTGCTCCACTACTCTAGTACATGTCAACTGATAATTGGTTCAAATGCAAATTACTCTACACCACAAGTATTTCATACCAACTCACCAAACAATCCAACCAAAATATAACTAAAAACCGCGGGCATTTTCAAAATCCTACAATTTATGAGAAGTTTGAATTTAATCAAATTTTCCTTCAGACAGGTGTGCTTGAACTCGGTGGCGTCCAGTAACGTGGCTAGAAAACCTCCTATATTGTCACTAAGTTATCTAGTTCCTGAGAATACTCCCCCGAATAGAAACAACCCTCTATCTGATTTAGTTTGTGAATTTGCCATGTAAACTTGGCCAGTTTTTTTCCCTTAGGATCGGTGCTACGGTCTTCGAATCAAACGTATTGTAAAGGACCACCCCCCATTGATTGTCACAGGGTTAATTCCCAGCAACACGCTGAAACCAAGACTGAAGCAACGAACCGAAATGGAAAAAAACTGTCCGTAACTTTATTAATTTAACTAAAAGGTGAAGCCTTCGTTGTTGGAAATAAATCAAAAGGTGTATTCAACCCCCTATATTTGTCACTGGGTCTTTTTTGCCCCTCGCTTACTCCCCTCAACGTGTCTTTCACCTTTTGTTTTCTTTCAAACACAGAAATAAAATATATTACACTTCCTCTTCCCTCTGTGTCTAGTTAAAAGAATGTAAAATAGAATTTTCTTCCTCATTTTGTTGTTCATTAGGTTAGTTTTCTCTGAGCTCGGTATCACGGCTCCTGACCAAACGTCCTGTTGGAATTACACCCCCCAACGATTGTCACAAGGTTAATTTCCAACATCACGTCGAGTGGTAAGGACAGCAACACCGGATTCAGCGAAACCTATCCATATTTTTTATTCAATTTTTAATTGATAAATTGAGTTAAGACCAAGAAGAGAAATATACTATACTTTTTTCTGTGGAACCAGTTCCGAAAAAGTATCACAATTGCCTATAAGAGGCCAGGTTGGATTACAGTAGGAATTCCACCCTGAGTAGTGAATTGTCACTGATCCTCCATTCAGAGTAACACTCCACTGCACCACCCAAAGTCAACAAAAGTTAAAAAATGTTTTAAATTTATTAGTAAATTGTCAAAATTAAATGATTAACCATTTTTTGTTCTCCCTCCCCCTATTCGTTTCATCATTGTGGAACCCAAGTCTCCAGACAGGAGTACAATCAAGGATGATCCCCCTATTTTATGTCACTGAGTTCATCCCCGACAACAAACCTACCAGGAGCAAACGTCCCACATTGATGGAACCTGATTTGAACCTATGGATTGTTTTTACCCTCTTTGTTTTGTCATCTTGGGACCCAAGTCCTCAAGTGGAAATACAATCAAGGATGACGTCGAAATTCATCCCTGACAACAGACCCACTAGGGACAAACATCCCAAGATGGCAAAACCTAATTTGAAAATGTGGTTTAACTGTTGATGTGAAGCAAATATGAATAAATACTACTTAAACTATCTATATCAGTTCTCCTATTCATTGGATTATTTTCCTTGTTAATTTCTACCATTTCAAGGAAAAGTCTTTTTTTCAAATTCGTTTCTACATTTAAGATTTTTGGTTGGTTAAAATTTATCTTATGTCCGGTAGCAATTGAGTGGTCTGCTAATGCACACGAGAGTTTGCCGTTTCTACAATCACTTTTATGCAATGTAATACGTGATTGGAGCGACTGTGACGTTTGACCTATGTATTTCATTTCGCAGTTGTGACAAGGAATACTATATACAACATTCGATTTTTTTCAGAGCATCATCTTTGTGCTTCACCTTAGCACTATTTATACTAAGGTGAAGCAGTGAGTAATTTGCATTTGAACCAATTATCAGTTGACATGTACTAGAGTAGTGGAGCACATCCACTATGGGGTTGAATCCCCATACTTATTATTCGATTAACTTGGTTATTATGCAGCAATTAAAATATATTAAATAACATAAAGTAGATGTCAACATTGCATAGTGAAATTTTAATGTGTAACGTGATGTTAGTTTTAACTTATAACCTCAACTTACTGGCATATATATATATATATATATATATATATATATATATATATATATATATATATATATATATATATATATATATATATATATATATATATATATATATATATATATATATATATATATATATGTGTGTATATAAAATATTTTAGTGTCGTGGTTTGTCGTTTGCGGCGCTCGCATTGATCTTGGAAGTATATACGTTTGTTAGCAAATTTATAACAATTCTGAACCAAACGATTTTGCAACAGCGCATAATAATTATTTCCGCGCGTATTAATATTTGGTTATGCTATTCGAAGGCGGCAAAGGCTATTAGCAGTGTTAGTTGGTTTCTTATAAAAATAATAATGTCAAGCAGATGCCGAAAAATACTTTCTATGTGTCTATCAACAGGTAAGAAAATATTATATACGAAGATAAAAGTTGTACTAAATTTCCAGTAATTTTAGTGTCATAGATTATGTAGGGTGTAAATTGTTTCACCCAGTGTTATACGCCAAGCAAGCTCCAAAATACCTCAAGTAGACTAAGTAGAGAGTAATTAGTTCATAATAAAAAATACGAGGTGCCCATATACTAGGAGGATAAATGACAAAAATGTTTCCAAAATGATACTTTCGCACTTTGATGTCAAATAACTTCAAAACACTTCGAAATATGAATAATGAATAATAATTATAGAGCACGAAATTAATTTTAAAAAATATTAGAGCAATTGCCACAGAGTTAATAGCTTTCATGTTATGCGCCGTCAAAGTTGGACTTCGAAATTGTTGTTTTTCGCCGCATCTACTGGACTTCTTCTGACGTATCTAAACCGTTGATTTTAGAGAAAACATACATATGACATGTTTATGGAAAATTTCCTACTTTTTAATTTTGGTTACGGGTATTTTGACTTTAGAACGCAAGGTAAAGGAGACATTTGAAAAAAAAACTGTTTTTGACAGCCATCTTGGCAATATGGCGGCGCGAGCGGGATCGCTTGCTTTGTGCAAAATGTGAATTTTACTTTTAGATACCTAAATCCACAACCATGCCAAATTGCAATTGCCGATTTAATTCCAGGTAAAAATACCTGACGGGTGGACTAAGTTACGCTACACAATAAATGAACACCTCGCATTTTTTTATTATCAATTAGTAAGCTCAGATAAAACTTTCTATAACCTCTCATATATTCAATAGTTACTTCTCTAGTTGAGGTCTCGACGGGCTGAGCCTATTATTTTAAACTTTTAAAACAATCTAACACCGGCGATTATGCACGACCAATTTTAGAGACAAACTTCCCTGAGCGATGGGCAAACGACGTTACTCTCAAGTTATTTATTTAAACATGATGAACTACTCAAGTCTAAAATATTTCCTAGAATGCGTGCTGACGACATAGGATTTATCGCTAAAAAAGATCCATTAATATGTAAGTACGCATATTCTTACGTTAAAGGACGACAGAGTAAAGGAAATTTATATTGGATAAGAACAAATATAAGAAGATTGGCAAAACTTTTGCAACATGCTCAGAAAGAGAATGCTGAAATTAAACAGTTGATAGACATTCTTCGTCCATGTCATTTTCACTTAATTATTGCAGTAGTTAATAAGATGGCGCAATATAATCCAGAAACCGAAAATTACGAGTCATCAACGCTAACAATCAATTTTGGAACTCTGGTGAAAAAGTGCTGCGACTTAGCATATGTTGATTTACTTAAAAAAAAAACACGAATGAACAAAGGAAAGACCTGAAGATTTTACTAAGACTTATAGAGTGTCAATGGGCAGATGAAGTTTTGGCACAGGCAGGTGCGAATCTAAATAAGAATAAATGGAATCAGGAAGAGCTGTTGCCACTTACCAGTGATTTGAAAAAACTTAATATATTTTTACAAAAAACTTCAGAAGATTCATTCGATAAATTGAAAATTAACGAAAATGACTCATTTGCTTACAATACCTTGAAAGAAGTGTTATACACTCAGCTCATTCTTCTCAATAGGAGACGACCAGCAGAAGTTCCTCAATTAAAAGTGCAAACTTTTAAATCGATTGATCTAGAAAATGAGCACACCAATGAATTCGAAAATTGTCTAACTGAGACAGAAAAAAATATTACTCGGCACGTATAGCCGTTTCATTATTAGGGGAAAACGTGGAAGGGGCGTTCCAGTCCTATTATCACCTGAAATGAAAAAACATTTTGATTTTATTATAGAAGTACGAAGTAAATTTGTAACTGATAATGATTTTGTATTCCATACAAGTGGTCAAGATTTTATTGACGGAACCAAAGTTCTTCATAGATATATCAATAAATGCAAAGTTGAGAGACCTGGCAGTATAACAGTTACAAGACTCCGAAAACATCTGGCTACAATTACGCAGCTTCTCCAATTTTCAAATAATGATATGGAGTAGTTAAGCAAATTTATGGGACACACTTTTAAAACCCACTGTAATGTTTATAGAATGTCTGACAAAATTTATCAAACAGCAAAAGTCTCTAAACTCTTGCTGTTACTGACGGAGGGAGGAGCTGAACAATTCAGGGGAAAAACATTGGATGAGATTCAACTCAACCTTAACCCTATTTATGACAATGAAACCGTAACAGAAAAAATTGATTTGGACCCAATTAATCAAAATGATCTAGATGCTGAACGCGAAGAGACACTAAATGCAAGCCATGCAATACAGAAATCATTAAAAGTTCACAAACATAAATCTAAAAAAGCAATACTAGACAGTAGACAATCATGGAGTGCTACAAAAAAGAAAACAGTAGCGGAATATTTTTCCCAATATATAAAAGAAAACAAATCTCCCAAACAAAATTTTTTTCCTATTTGTTATGACAGTCCTTTTGTGTACGGGATGGATACGTAAGTACGTTCGGAATTATTTGTTGTGGTTTGTGCATTTTTGTTGTAAAATTTATTTATTCGTTTTTTAAAGATTGTATTAATGAAACTATCAGCGTCTTTGTTTTTTGTGAGGGCTGTTTTGGCTTTTTTAATTGCCTCTTGTCTGTATTCAGGATTTGAAAGGGTGATGGCTCGATCGGCAATGTTTATAACTACACTTTTTTTTGGGATATAGAATGATTTGACGTGAAATTTATGTATGTTTCTGACCATGTTCTTTTGGTAAACCATTGTATCCAAATTGTACTGTTTGTCTTTATTAGAGTTAGATCTAGGAAGTTCAGTCTATTGTCATTTTCTATTTCCATCGTGAATTGTAGTTTATTATGGTATGAGTTAAATAAGTCGAGAATGTAATTTATTTTGTCGTGTGGTATGAGTGTTAAACAGTCGTCAACATATCTGTAGAAGAATGGAATTTCGCAGTTTATTTTTGGGATTATTGTACTTTCTAGGTCCTCAAGTACAAGTTGTGCAATTACACTTGATATTGAAGCTCCCATGGCACATCCCTCTATTTGTTGGTAAAACTCATCGTTATATTGGAAATACGTTAATGTCAGGGTGTAGTCTAAACCTTCTAGGAATTCTTTTAGGGGTAATGTCGTGTGGGGTTCAATCTCTTTCCATTTTTTTCTCTATGCCTTTGGCTAAGTTTAATGGAATATTTGTATATAGCGAAACAACATCTAAGGATACAAGTAGATAGTCTGTCGGTACTGTTATGTTTTTAATTTTGTTTTTAAACTGCCATGAATCTTTGATGTAGTATTCGTTTTTATTTATTACGTTGGATATGATGGATTTTAGGTAATCTGAAAGGTTTTTTGCTGGGGATTGTATGCATGATACTATTGGTCTAAGGGGAATGTCAGGTTTATGTAACTTGGGGAGTCCGTAAATTTTAGGGATTAAGGGATTGTGTATTTTTAACAAATTTATTGAAGAATAACCATAAACGTGCCATCAAATATTATGACATTATTTCATAAACAGCTCCATAGGCTTTTTAAAAGTTTACTAATATTTACCAAAATATAATATAAAATGTGATGTTAACGACCTTTAGAGCCATATTAATAAAACGGAGGTCGGTCCTGAAATTTTTCCAAAATTACTTAGCTATTTATTAACCTAAAAGAGTATAATATGTATACCAAATTTATTTAGACATGTGCAGTCATTTCAAAAATATGGAGGACTAAAGTTTTGGTCAAAAACGGTTCATATTCAACGGTAAGTATAGGGGTGTTTTGAACTAAGTTGAGTGTGCTCTACCTTCCACTAGAGTATGTCCGTTTAAAACTGGGACACCCTGTAATATATATTTTTTTGTGTTATTTACTTCTGTCGTTATGGGTTTTGTGATGTTTTGATAAAACAAAAAAAAGAAACGAGAAAGTAAACACAAAAGTGCAACTCTCTTTCAGTAATTTGATTAGCCTTGCTAATCTACCCTGGCTCCATTAACCAAGTTGCCAAGTTATAAATTTTTAATTTTCTGCCCCAGCTAGCTGCTCCCCAGATAAATAAGTTCGCACCACATGCAGTGCCTCCCTCTCTGATAGCGAGTTCAGTGCTGTTACCTTTAGGAATTTGATAACCACTTTAACAAATAAGACCAGCTTGTTTTATAGAAAAAATATAATAAAATCTAAGTGATATTTTTTTATACAGAAAATAACAATGAGGTAAATACACTCTTAAAACTAATGAAAATTCGGCCTTTTATTTATAAATTTAACTTTGGATATTTGTTAAGTAGCAACTGTTAAATATTTTTGTCAATACTTTCCCAAGGAACCTTATTATTATGGTTTGCAAACCTTACCTGACTCACTCAAATAACGTACTCCACAAAACTCAAATACGGTGATTCAATCGCCTGCTTCTGCTGGATTCTGAACGGTACCTCTCCTCCGCTATACTTTTAAGTGACGTGACTAATTGCTGTTCGTTGACGTTCCAGTGATGTTTTTGTGAAAGATTCTATATTTTTTTCTACTATACTGGATGGATATCAATTTACGTTAGTGCGATGAACTACTCTATATTACCTGCACTTAGTTTTATTTATTACTTAAATTTACACCGGGACAGATTTATTATTATTTTTATAACCTTTAATTTTGCAAAACTCAATCCTACTCCCTGAGTCGAGCTCTTGTGCAGTTATTTAGCTTTATTTCAATTTCAATTACTTATTATCTTTTATTTTGTAACTCATGAGCAAAATTCAAAACTGTTTTTCTCAAAACTCAAAATTGATTAATTGACGTTACTTTTTTTATCTATCTAGATGTTTACATTTTATTAATAAAATTTTATGATTATTTTGTATTTAATTTAATTTTTGAATAAATTGTATATGATGAAGATTGATCATTCCTTATTTTCTGCTGATAATTTTAATATCCTATTTGTTATATTTTGTTGTTTATTAAACTGCCCTGAGTACTGTTGAGATTTATTATATTTTGGAATTAAAATTACATAAATTAACTATAAATATCACTTAGATTGTTGACTTGCTTAATTAGCTAGTAATGTTTAACAATATTTCAAATTTTAACATCATTTGAAAACAATGGAGTTATTTAATTAATAAATTTTCATAATTTTTTATAGTGACCAAACCTCACCTAAACATTGGTTCGGCCTGTCTTTAATTTGGAACAGAACTAACTTAAATCATACTGAATACGTTTATTGGAATGTCTATATCAATTCCCCCTATTAATTATTTACTCCACAAATCTTTAATTCTGGAAATTTGCTATACACTTGAGACCAGCACGTGACTGTCTTTACATGTACCTTGTGCCCCCCTGGACCTGAAAATTCCAGAGCTGTATAGCTGTGTTTTATGTACATGTAAGTATTTTTAATAATATATCCTTTTGAACTCATTACGATGGTTGACTTTCTCTTTTTTGTTAAAAGTTTGTTTTTCACCAAACACTAAATTTTTTATTTTTCTTTAGACCTTTTTGAATACCTTTATGTGGTTCATTTTCACTTTTGACCTTTTATTAGTCACTTATTATTACTATACTTTATGTTAATTTTATATCTTTTCAATGCTTAATTTAACACTTATATGGCTGTTTTTGTTATTTTTAGGTACACCATCTGTGTTGAAAGCTTCCTAGAAGCAAAGTCCTTTTTGTCAACCTATGGTGATATTTCTGACTTTTACAGGTAGCGTTGAACTTTTCGTTGAATTTAAGTTTATGTACATTGTTAATATTTTATTTATAATACTCGTAACGCTATGTTTTTGAAAACCTTAGAAGTATTATAAAATTCTATACCTAACTTTATAAATTACATTTTTCTATAAATTGCTTTTAAATTTGTTTGATTTTTCACTAATAATGCATTATTAAAACTGCGGCACTGACAGGTGAGTCCCATGTTGAAGAAGTCACTTATCTCTAGAGACCAGTCATGCAGGTTCAAGAACTTTACCCCAATTTTTAAAAGTACAGAGAAAACTATTTTTTTTTACTGTTCGTAATTATTCAATTTATATATATATATATATATATATATATATATATATATATATATATATATATATATATATATATATATATATATATATATATATATATATATATATATATATATATATATATATATATATATATAATTTTTAAATTATAGAACTTTTGTCGGTCTGATTTTTTAATACTAAACGTAGGAGTGGGGGTACTTTTGACATACCAAGGATAATATAATCTATTCATTCAGTCGGTGATAAGTGCTCACCGGTGACGGTTAATTAGCGTCGAAACACCTAGCATCGTTGATGTCACGGTTATCATATGAGACGGGGAGGGGTTCTTCATCTAAGGTTAGATTACTACATATTCGATCAAAAACTGTGTTGCTGGTGAAAATAATGCATTTGTAAATTGTTTGTTTTGATATTCGTTAACAGATGTATTAATTTATCAGTAACTTAGAATTCTTCTTGCTATGGTGTATTGTGATTTTTGTTGTTCATGTTCAGGTGTAATAACATATATATTTTAACGATGTTGGGTATGGTACCTATGATCTAATATTCTTTTATAATCACGGCGCATGTTTTTTCTATATGCAAACATCTTATTTTTTAATATCATGTGTCGTCATTGTTAGTAATCTGACATATTTTTGTTACTACCGCGCATGCTTCTTCTATATTCAGACATCTTTGTGTTTTTTTTTAGCCACTATGTAAATAAAGCTCTCACGATTAATTGTTTGGGCCGCTATGTAATTTAAACCGACACTCCCGCGACTACTGTGTATGAGTTTGTTATCACTTAATAAATTTAGTAAAAAAAGTGATAGCCTACGTGTTCGGTCATTATTGTTGCTGATGAAAATAATGCATTTTGTAAATTGTTTGTTTTTGATATTCATTTTGCAGATGTATTAATTTATTAGTAGCTTAAGATTCTTCTAGTTAGTGTGTGTTGTGATATTTTTGTTCGTGTACAGGTGTAAGAAGTTATGTACTTATATATTTAACGATTCTTGAATGTGGCTCTATGATCTAATATATTTTTTGGTATCCATGGTTCATGCTTTTTCTATACATAACGGTTTTACTGTCTGTCTAGTATGACTCATCACATCTCCTCTCCCCGCATACTCCTATATGATGTGTCGCGCTCTGATCATTTACCTTGGACTTAAAAGTAAATTAGGGGGTGGACTAGGGGGGCTTATCTGCTCTGTTTCAATGGAAATATCCTCGAATTTTGTCTAGCTCTCCTTAACTCTTTCGATACGATTGTTGCGTTATTACGGCCCAAACAATTTGTGCCCACTGAACGGTTGACGAGATTTTACAAATGCATCATGTGTAGCCATTGTCGTGCGATCATGTTCAATTTATTTGTTATATTCTATGTTGTATTGGGATGTACTAAAATGTCAATGACACACCCACTTCATTATTTATGGCCCATAAATAGGTCAAGGAAATAGGCGGTGCACAATCGTCTTGAATAGTTGCATTTCGCATTGATTTCTGTTCTTTGAAACTGGTATGTTGTCTGATTTCAAATTGCTCGACTAAAACGTGAAATATTATCTCACAAACAGCTGGAGGAATATGCCAATGAAATAATAAGGGAGAGGATCAAAATCTGGATTATTTTAGTAGCGGTGAGAGTTCAGATGAAAATGACGAGAATGAAATGGACATGATAGTGTTTTGCCCGATTTTGTGGCCGATATTCCTCAACATTTACTGATAATGACCGTCCGTCGGCACCTGCCGAATTTAATTGGAATTTTTCAAGTGAATGGATTCCCCAAATTCATATGTATGAAGGCATTGCGGGTCCTTCTCCAAATATTGACAAAAATTCTTCGGCATTAGAAGTTTTTGAGCCATTCTTTACCGAAAATTTAGTAAATAAAATAGCAGAGGAAAGCAACCGACGGGCGAGAGAACTGACGAGGCAAATGAAACATTCGGTTGAAGTAATTGGACGGTACGGTGGTGCCATTAGAACGGTTGCCGTGCGATTACATAACGAACAACAATGCCTCGTTCACAGAGCACTGGTAGCGCGCGATATTGCTCGTATCGAAAGGGTTAATAGCTGCAGCCTCGTCAGGATTGAATTGTAGTATTACAATTTTTATTTGTTGTAAATATTCAGCATAATAAAAAGCTGCCCTCAACCATCTTCCCCAACGTGTAAGAACTGGCTGTGGTGGTTGGGGAATACCGGGACACTTATTACGAAATGCGCGAGACGTTTAGGAGATTTTAGGAAAATTTTTTTTGTACTTGCTATTAATGCATCTAACTCTGGAAAACATTGTCGAGTAGTTTCTGGCACAAAATCTATAGGATGCACTTTACACTTAACATGTACCAACCTACAACCGTGTTCTTAAAGAGAACGGCTTACCAAACGCATTGTTGCGGCACCATCGGTCACAAACATCAATACTTGACTTGTTGATTGATCAAATTTTTCTAACGTCTCCAGCACCACCCACTTAATTATTTTGCCAGTACACTCAGTTGGTCTTTTGCTAGCTATTAATAGTGGAAATGTCGGTTTAAAAGGGTCCAGTACACGTACATTTACAATAGAATTTTTTTAACGATCTGTCGTTTTGTCAACACATAATCACAGCCGTGTATTTTTTAATACACATTTGATCTTATCTACAATGTCTTCGCGTACAGTTGGTACATAGTTACGCACGTTGTGCGACTTGGTAACGTCACCTGGGGATTGTATTTATTCCAGAACTACCGAAACGGTTGTTCATCGAATATATGCAGCGGAACATCACAGGCGATCTGTATTAATAATAAATGTAACATAAACTGTGTTTACACCACTGAATAGCCGCACGACTTGACAGCTCTAATAATAAGTCCTTGGCCACTATTGTCGACTGATAGGACATCAATTTTTAAATTATAATATTTTAATAATACATGGGAGTCTCTGTTAACATTTCTTTTAATTTAGATTAATTTTTTTGATGGCCTTCTGACGTCTGACATAACAAATGTTAGGTGTGCGGAGTACTGTTAGCATAAATATTATACTACTGTATTTTGCACAATGTTTTATTAACGAAAATATAATATAAATCATTTCGTTTAGAATTTACGATAATACTGCCCCTAAATTGTATTATAGTCTACCTATGAAAACCCTTACATAATACAAAATATAAATAGTACAGTGACGGTTATTAGTCATAATTGACGTATGATGAAAAAATTCATCCGTCTGTTTAGGGCACAAGATTCTGGAATCTGCAGACACTAATCCTGCAGGATGTGGGGACTGGGTGTAGGTAATATGCCGGCACTTCTCCCGTGATGGTTCGAATCCACGGAAGGACTGTATAGCATCAGGAAACCGAAAAAAAAACAACACACACAAACGACGCTCATCTTAAAAAAAAATGTTTTTTGTTTTAATCTAAGAAAAAAATACAGAAGACATCAAGTAAGAATTCTTTTATACTTTTTTATGAAAGCACAGGGTTATTCATTATAAATTACCTACCCCTTATCATCGTTATTATTGCCTGTTAAAATTTGTACGGGTAAAATTATATATGGTCTGCAGCTGTTATTTTTTAACGTACGTTGGATTTTGGAATAACTTTTACCTAATTGATCGACTGCATTATTTATACTACATTCAGAATTTTCTAAAAAATAATACAATGTTTTAAAAAAGTCTACTCGCGAATAAAATTTATTCGCGATTAGACCATATTTAATATGGATGGGCTTACCTTCGAAATGAAACAGTATATCTAGCTGTTCTTCCTAATTTGCTTGAACTACACGTTTTCTACTAAAACTGGAGGTATTATTAACCTTTCGGTAAATATTTTTGAACATATTTTCTGATGGTGTATTTGGATACAACACCCTATATGCTCTTTTTGCTGCACGTTTATTTTTGTTATTTTGTATATAACTTGAGTTGCGTTAAAACAGACAACCAAACAACATGTAATAAAATTGTAAAACAAATTCCTAATAATTAATAGTTTCTCTGATGATGGTGTAATAAACCGAAACGTTAGAAAAAAAAAATTAAATTAGTTATACCTGACCGAAATCTCCACAAAAAAAAGAAACTATCAATATTATTTCATTAAAGAAATGTCACTTATCAAACATAATAGCAAAATATCAAATATAGCTCACTTTAATAATGTTAACTTTTCCATATTTACAATAACTAGTTTAACTAAGATGTTCGACGTTTAGTAACTCAAAACCGGTATATGGTAGGGGTAACATATATTTTTGAAATCAGGAACGAAGGATCATTCCAGAAATTTAATAATATACAGGATATCCCATTTAAAAAATATATTATTTTTTTGTATCCCCTGAAATCTGCACGCTACTGTACTTTTGATTGCATTTTAACAAAATTCAGTCATAACCATACAACTTTTATTTAAAACTTTTTTTAAATAGGCAATAATAACGATGATAAGGGGTGGGTAATTTATAATGAATAACCCTGTACAATTTAAGACGAAAAAAAATGGTCCCTATAGTTTTTTTGGATATATTGATCTTTAAAAAAGTTGTAGCCATTTGAGTTTTTTTGATTGAAAGTCACTAAAAATCCATTAATTCTAGAGAGATTGAGATAAAAATTTAAAAATTTACCTGGATACTACTGGTAGGTACTAAAAGTAAAAAAATTCGGTGAAATTAAAAATAGTCAGGGTCACGGGCTCGGTGATTTAGCGTGGAATTCCCCATACATACAGGATGTCCATTATTTATCTCATGCATGAATAACTTTTTTATTTGCAGTTACAGAGTCGGTTAGATCTGCAAAATTGGGCAGAATTGTGAGAGCAATTGATTGCTATATTGAAAATGGTGATGTGTCTTCAGGTTGCTAAATTATAGTGAAAATGGTCGATTTTTATAATATTAAATAATGAAACTGTTAACCTTAGAAAATCCGTGAAAATTGTCATCAAAGAAATTTTTATGTAGAGTTTAATAAACATATTGCCAATTGCATAGCTGACACAACTTCCGAGATGCAACAAAAACTTGTTTTTTTTGGTTGGCTATGGGCTCATAAAAAAACTTACTTTTTTCTGATTTCAAAGATATATGATTATATATTGTTGTTTGTGTGGAAGTAAATGGCGGTGACTTCGAACATTTGATTATACATATAATTAGTATATGGTTTTTATATAATTATAATTAAGGTCCAGGTAATAAAACA
Organism: Rhamnusium bicolor; assembly: GCA_029963845.1. NCBI lineage: Eukaryota > Metazoa > Arthropoda > Insecta > Coleoptera > Cerambycidae > Rhamnusium > Rhamnusium bicolor. The sequence continues at coordinate 330,708 of JANEYF010000225.1, forward strand.
TTTATTTTCTGAGTCTACTTTTTTGTTGGAATTTATTTGCAAAATAGATTATTTCGTCATTTACAAAGTAACCAAAAAGTATTAACGTACAAATGTTTACATTTTTGAAATCAGAAGAAAAAAAGACACTTCATGAGTGCATAGCCAATCATGGTTTCCATTAAAAAAAAACAGGTTTATGTTGTATCTCAGAAACTTGTCAGCAATGGAATTGGCTATAAGCTTATTAAATTCTGCATAAAAATATCTATTGATAACAATTTTCATGGATATCCTAAGGTTAACGGTTTCGAAGTATTTAATATTACAGAAATCGACCATTTTCAGTTTGTTCAATATAATTTAGCAACTTTCAATACAGTAATCATTTGCTATCACAACTCTGCCCAATCTTAATTATTTAACCAACTGCAAATAAAAAAAGTTACCCAAGCAAGTAGATAGATGTCTGTATACAGAGACTTCAACAGAGTAAAGAAAAGGAAATTTTAAGCTAAAAATGTGCTATGAACTTATAAGCGTGAAAAAAGAACAGTTTTTTGGAAATATCTGAAGAACAGATTCAGGCAAATTCTGTAAATTTCGTAGAATTATTTAGAATATTTTGTTACATTAATAATTATTTATGGCCCAAGGACAAAAAAAGCTGAGTTCAGCAACCGTATGAGTACGAAAATCATATTCGTCCGTCTATTATATACACTATTCTATTATATACACTATTTTTTATTCAATTGTAAGAAGAAAATAAGTTTTGTTTATTATATTTGCTTTAATTGAAAAATATGATCGTAATCGACCTCTCGTCACTGTCGTCACTACTGGTACAATCTAATAAGAATATCATGAGAGTTTGTTTCAATAGTTTATATATCCATTATTTTGTTCATAATTATTGTTTACCGTCCAATTGTATTTTTCGGTCTGGAAAAGTAGTTGTCTAGCAACCACAACATAAAGTAATACCTATTATGAAAAGGTGATCTTTTTGTTCAGATATTCCAACCAAAAATGTCGATTTTTCTTGCAATAGAATGAAAAATAGTATTTAAAAAAATTGTCATAAATATCTCATTTATGGAGATATTTCGCAGTTTTTACTTGTACTTACCTATTTCAATGGGTAAAGTTTCAGTAGGAAGTATTTATAAGGGACATATTATGAATATCAGAAATTGTTTACATATTTTACAATTAATTTATGTTAGAATAAGAAATCTTATGCATTTTTCTAAAATATAAAGAGGCAAATAAGTTACAAGTAAAACAGCAAAGTACTCTTCTGCCGTCAGTAGAAAAATGTCGTAACTAGCTTTTTTTGAGATTTTTGTTTTATTTTATTCCCAGATTGGTATTAGCTTGCCACACCTTATTACGAAGTATAAAAGCCCTAATATGATTGGAAATATTATTTATATCAGAAAATAATAGGCCGCAAGTTTTCAGCGTCACCAGTTATTGAAGAAAAGTAATGAAAAAGCCTCAACTTCAGTTATAAAACATTACGACCTTATTACTTATTCAATGGCAAATACTAAAAAAGAAAGGTCACGTAATTTACAAATCAGGTTTTCTTCTGCAGTAAAATGGGAATGTATAAATTAGGTTAGACATCAAGTAACATTTTTCTTGCGTTGGTTCTTGTTTAGTTGAATTCGGAAACTGAATTTAAGTTGTAAAATGGATACTAATAAAGTGCCAATACCTACAGTAGCTACTGGTAGAACTCGACAAATGGTGTCGACGGCAATGAATAAGGGTGTAATGGAAAATATTATGGCACAACACTATGAACACGATGAACAATTAAATGATCCAGCTTATTATTTACCGAGTGGATCGGAAAGTACAACATTCGAGTGCAAGCAGTGAGTGGGTGTAGACGTATACACGGAAGTATAGTGCTACTGTGATCTACCCGAAGTGACATCCGAAGTTAAGCAATGGTCGACGCAGTCGGAGCTAACGAAAGTTAAGCAACGGTTGGCGCGGTCGAGCTTGAAATATTAGTCGTCCTTTTCAAGACGCTAATATAAAAAGATAAATAAAGTCTCCCTCCTGGAGACACATATTTTTCTTATATTCTGTGTGTACTAATCATAACTTCTATTTTTCAGCTTTCTTTTCAGATAAGGCTACACAGGAGGAGGGTATGGGAAACCATAGAGAAGTGGACGAGGACTCGCAGAGTGGTAGCTCCAGGGCTTCCACCCCATGCAACATGGATTTGGAGATTGTGGACCAAGAGAAGCTGCGCCTAAGGGCTGAAAACAAGGCACTGAGGGCCCAAATAGAAGAAATGAGCCTAAGGATGGCTCAAATGCAATCAAGAATGGACAGGCAGCACAAGGAGCTCCTGAAATCCATCCAGGGGGCTCAAGTCGGACCCACGAAGCCCGCTAATAAGAAAAGGAGGAAGTCAAACTCCGACAGTGAAGAAGAGGAGCCCAAACAGGCCAAGACCCAGGAGGCCCGGATTCCTGCAGGCACCGAGACCCCAGAAGAGAGTACGAGCCGGCAGGAGGACCAGAATCCAGGACCGGCCCCAATGGAACTAGCCAAAACGCCCAAGATACCGCCAGTCGTCCTTAGAAAAAGGAAACGTGGACGGTGGTAAGCAGACGTTTGCGCGAGGCAAGGCATCTCCATCGATCCATCAACTAGATTATAGGAAGATGACAAAAATCTTCACACAGGAGAAAAGGGAGTACCACACCTACGCACTTCCTGAAGAGAGGCTCCTGAGGGTAGTGATACGCGGCATCGCTAGTGGCGTAAGCTGCGAAGAGATCAAGAAAGACCTGGAAGACCAGGGCTTCTCGCCGAGCTCTGTCCAGCGGATGACGTCGAGGAGATCCAAGATGGAGATACCACTGGTACAAGTCCAAGTGCCACTGGACCAGGAGAAGATCCTGGAGGTAACGAGATGCTGCTACCTAGTAGTCCGCACCGAGAGACAAAGGGCGCAACAGAGCGTCACCCAGTGCCACCGATGCTAGCGCTTCGGCAACGCACAGGGTAGGTGCACCACATAGGCCAAGTGCGTGAAGTGCGGCGAGGCCCATCGGACAGCGGAAGTGGAGGAACTCCCTAGTCCGGTACGACATAGACGTGTTGGCACTACAGGAAACGAAGATGACGCCGCTGAAGCCAGCCAACTTCCCTGGCTACCATGTCTACAGGATCAAGGCCGATCAGAGGACTAGCCCTGCTGGTAAAAAAGTCGATCGACCACCATCCAATCGTACTGCCGGATATGAAAAACCTGGAAGCCACCGCCGTAGTAGTGCCACCGGCACGAAATGACGACATCTAAGTGGTATCCTGTTATGAGCCGCTCCGAAGCCGGTCCTGGAAATGGACCTGGATGAAATATTCCAGGACCGGACTCAGGTGCTTGCCATAAGGCACCTGAACGCCAAGTCACAGGAATGGAACAGCAGAGTCACCAACACTCTAGGACGAGATCTCCTGAGGTTCCTGGGACGACAAGCTGGCAACATGCAGGCAATAGGACCGGACGAGCCGACGCACGAAAATGGGATCCACCGACCGGACGTGCTGGACATCGCTGTAATGAAGGAGATGACCCTCAATGCGGAAATCTCTACCAGGACGGAAGGTTCCACCGAGCATAAACCGATCTTCTTGGACCTAGGAGAGAAGGATGATGTGAACACTGGGACCTTCGTCAAAAGGAGGACAGACTGGGAATTGTTCCGTGCAGCGCTGCAAAGGAACATTGCACATATTCGCAGGATTGAACCCGAGGAAGATGTGGAGAGGGCCATCACCTGTCTGGAAAACCATATCCAGGAAGCGATGGAGGAAAGCACCACAGAGACGGAGACCAGAAGGGCTCAAGCGCCGATGGCAAACCTCACGGAGAACCTCAGGCAGCTGATTCGGGACAGACGAAGGACGAAGAAATGGGCCCAAAGGACGAGACTCCCTGAAGACAGGCACGCGTATAACACTCTGACCAGGAGAGTCAGAGCTGCCCTCCAGGAACACAGTCAAGAAGGATGGCAGCGTCACCTGAAATCGCTGGACACACAGGACAGTAGCATCTGGAACACCCAGAGTGCTCTGCGAAACAGGCCGAAACCGATGCCCCAATCCACGGAGAGAATGGGATTGTCTACACTCGCCAGGAAAAAGCCGAAGCATTCGTGGACATCTTGGAACTGCAGTGTAGGGAAAACCAACTCGATGATGAGGACGAGGACTGGGTTGATGACGTGGAACGCAGAGTGCGTCGGATGCTCCGCCTGCCAGACGATGATCACATCCGTTCGACCACTCCGGAGGAGGTCAAGCAGATTCTAAGGAGCTTGAAGCCGAGGAAAGCTCCAGGATATGATAAGATCGGAAACATCACCCTCAAGAAGCTACCCAGGAAAGGGTTGGCAGCCCTGGTGAACATCACCAATGGGATCTTGAGGCTCAGATACTTCCCGGACAGGTGAAAGAAGTCCGACGTCATAGTCATCCCGAGACCAGGTAAGAATAGAAGAAGAAACCGAAGAGCTCCAAATCATCCCGGATGAACAGTTTGCGTACAGGACAGGACATAGTACGGAACTCCAAGTGCTCAGGATCACGGAAGAAGTCACCAAAGGTTTCAACCAAAGACAGGTTATGGCGGAACTACTCCTGGACGTTGCGAAGGCTTTCGACAGGGTCTGGCACGATGGTCTACTAGCTAAAATGATGAGTATGGGTTATCCCATTGCATTCGTCAAACTAGTTAGATCATACCTGCACGGGAGACAGATGCGAGTGAAGATCAGGGATAGCGTGTCCACGTATCGACCGATAGAAGCTGGAGTCCCCCAAGGCTCTGTGCTGTCACCTTACCTGTTCGCTGTCTCCACCTCTGATTTCCCAAGGACCGAAGGTACCGCAATGGCACTCTACGCGGACGACACGGCCAGATCCTGGAGAGCAAGAACAACCACCAGAAGACTCCAAGAGGCAGCATCTCTTCTGGAAGAATGGTGCATCAAATGGAAAGTCGCAGTCAACGCGGAGAAAATATAGATCAAAACCAAATAGATAAAGATATTGAACTAATATCTAACCAAAGTATTGTTAATACTCTTGGCACATCAGGAATAGTTGAATTGACCAATGAAAATCAGAGATCAAGAAGAAATCAAGATATCATCTCTAACTAAAAAAGAAAAACCGAGAAAACGAAAGAAGAAAGCCCAAGAAACGATAAAACAGTATTTATTGAAATCACCTGAAATCACCTGGGTGTTTTAACAAATGCATAAGACAATGTAAAGATAAAATATTGGAAACAAGGAGACTTGAATGAAATAAACAATTTTGGCTTATGGCATGGACAGAACAAAGACAGTTATAAACTCTACCCAAAGAAAGAAACCTGAAAAATCAAATTCTGCAAAAAAAAGCACCTATGTTTATTTTATGAAAAATGAAGAAGGAACAAGACTGCAAGTATGCAAACCATTTTTTAAACTACTTTGAGTTTTAAGAAGAACAATGATAAGGTAGTCCGAAATGCTTTAAAAAAATATAGAAACTCATATCTCGAGTAAACCTGATGGGAGAGAAGTTATTTTTGTCACAATGTTATGATTTCATTGATAAAACCTAATTAATTACTTCAAGTAAAAAACTTCCACTAAGAGATATAACTGGGGCAAAATAAAAATCCTTGTCGAATCCTTTAACCCATGTATCTCCCACTATAGGAGAGAACAAGGTATTTGCCGAGCGATCTGAATATTCGAGTCATGCACAGTGACTACAAAGAAAAAGCCGAGCGATCTGAAATATTCGAGTCATGCACAGTGACTACAAAGAAAAAATAGTAACTCATCTTGTTCATTATGATGTCTAAAGGGACATATTGAAAGATATGAAAATATCATTCACAAAACTTGACAACGAACAATGTGAAGAATGTGGATATTCAATTTGCATGAACATTCAAAAAATATATCTGATGATTGTAACATCTGCAAGATTCAAAAAAGAACACTTTAAATGAGCCCAAAATAGCAGAACGGCCTACAAAATGGATGCTACCCTATATAAAGAAAAAAATGACGTATGTTTTTCGGCCGACTTTGAGAAAGTTATTATGCTTCCAAGGATGGAACAATATAAAATAGTCCTCTTCACTCCAAGAATAATAGCCTTCAACGAGAGCTTTGTACCAGTTAGAGAGCAATTCACCTCAAACCATTTGCCGCTGTATGGTATGAAGGAAATGCGGGAAGGAAAAAGGTGAGTGGTCATACATTCATGAGCGCCGACAGCTTTCGTCACCAAGTCGAACTTAGCATGAAAAGGATGAGTAACTTATATGATTTCAACGACTTCGAGACTGCCCTGCAAGAAGCAAATTCTGGTAAAGTTAACGTCAAGAGACCATGACTCTACAGGATTTTTCGGATTGGAAAGATTACAGTTCCCAATTCAAGTTAAAGAAAAATAGTGCCTCGGCCATATTTAAATAAAATGGTAATGGTTTGTTCAATTAGAGGAAAATTCACTCCTGAATATTTCACTGTAGAAAGAGGAATGAACTTCTTAAATGCTCAAGCCAATAAACGAGAAATTGAGAAGCCCACAAACAGAAAAACATTACGTGGTATTTCTCGTTTAAAAAAAAGATCAAATAATCCACAAAATTTGCTCCCTGATGCCAGAAAATAGAAAAATATTCTGGACTGAAATTCCTGCCGATGACAGTATACCTGATTTGAATGAATCATTCGAATGAATATACTCACTAATTAGTTTATAGTTAGTTTAGGGCAATTTTTATTTTTATATCACAATAAAACAAATATTAGCTGAGAAACCTATTTTTTTTTAAAAACACTCGTATGATAATTTACACTGGAACAAGTAGTAAAAAGGTCGTTACTTTTTGAAAATTATCAGTTACGTCCTTTTTGCTATCTATATCATTTCCTAACTGCTTTTCATTATACCAGGTTAAAAGGACGCATTAGAAATTAAATGAATAATCATGAGAAAGTGACAAGAAACTCTTTCAAAACTCAAATCTGATATACTTTTACTGATAAATTGAAAACATTTTGGTAATAGTATTTATTTTCCTATTAGATATTACATCAAAAGATTTCTCTCGTTTTCTCAAAATGTCTGCAAGCGAAGTTAGGGCCTTCTTGCTACTGACGATAGCCTTGTTACCATAAAGAGTATGTTTCTTAGCATATGATGTAAAAAATATCTTAAATAATGTGGTAAATATACAAAATTTGAAGAAATTATCTCAATCATTCTTGATATTTCCAAAGAAACGTTGTTTTACCCCGTTGTAGCTCACTTATGAAGCGTTTAAGAGCATAAATTTATAAATTTTTTTCTTTAATTCTTTAAAGTTCTAATATAAAATCTTGAAACTACCTTTAAATATATATTTGCATAATATTTTTATAATTGTCTCAATGGATTCAATCAATGCAAAAGATTGAAAGTCCAAATTTTACTAAAAATTAAAACTGTCCACAAAAATATTAATTTAAAATAATTCGTATTTTATTCGTACAAGATTGCAATAAGTTCTTAATAATTATGTCGAAAATTGTCAAATAACTGTCACACAGTAATAACTAAGTTTATTTTTGACTTAGAATGTCCGGTAAGATTTTTTCCCAAACTGCAAATTTGGCTTTTTTGGATTTTTGGATTTTTTGACTGTGGTAAGCAATATTATGCATACTATGGATATACCTATCAATATAACAAAACGATGCGATTTCAAACTGTACAATCCACTTAAAGAAAATTAAATTACGATATAAAATAACTATACATACTCTAGAAACAAAAATTAACTAAATAATCTACAGACCAGAATATGTCGAATAATTGATCTATATACAAAAGAACAATCCTATAGGCTATTGTCCTTTAAAGGTATGTATTGAAAAGTCCAAAAAGGTTTACTATCGGTTGATAAAATTTCGCTTAAGAAATACCGGATATTTGGAGGTTTTTCGTTTAGAAAAATTAAAAAATCAAGTATGCTATAATCAAGATAATTTTATATCAAAATACAAGACCGGATTATCCATATAAGAAAATGGGCAATTGCCCGAGGCCCTGACAAAAACATAATTGTTGACAAAACTGTAAGTTAAAATATATCATCCAAGAATATATTTTTTGTTTCGAGGACTTAATATGTTATAAGTTAAATAGGTGATGCCATATTTTCATAAACATTTTTTTTTTGTGAGAGTACTGTTATTTTTCATATTTATTTTAATAAAAGAAGAAAAAAAAAGAAAAACGTTTAATATAATTTTTATTCTCTTGTCTTATACGGGGGGCTCAGTAATTATTTTGTCCAGGGTCTACAAGGGTGTTAATTCGACCCTGGTAAAAGATTTTTGTTTCCCTTACATTCCGCCTGAGAAGTTTTTAAATGAAATGATAAAAACAATGGGTAAAGTACAGTAAAAATAAATGTAATCATGATAATCCTTGGAAAATCAAAATGTTTCATTTAATGTAGCTTAGACGTTCAATTATAAAGTAATTAAACTAATTTCGTCATTTTGAATTAAGAGAATAATAAAATTAGGATCACGTAAATAGGGTTAAGTAAATACTAAACTTATTTTATTTATTTTTTTTGTATTATTTATCGACAGAGAAGGGCGAAATTAATTAAATTATTTAATTAAACGACTTGATCTAGTATAATGTTGTACTAACAAAACAGCTGCCTAATCTATTTGTTACAATAGGTATGCCTGTGCTAAAGCTAGCACTGGTGATCCTGTGGCAGGGTTTGGCAAACTTCCACTTGATCCTGCTATATCCAAATGACTGTATTGCAATGGTTTTATACTTTCTGATCCGTGTTTGTCTAATCCTGATGCTAATATCAAAAATGCAGCTGGTCCTATAAATGTGAAAAAGTTTGATTAAAGAAAATAATGGATAAAAATGAAAACAGAAGATATTGTACGAGACGAATATAAGCAGGGATTTTAGGTCACAAATTTTTAAAGAGACGAACTTGGATATTATCAGTCACTGGATATAAATCGTGTATGTGAAAAGCGACATGTAATGTTACATTACAGAAATTAATAAAAAAATTCATGAAATATAATAATTGCAATATATATATATATATATATATATATATATATATATATATATATATATATATATATATATATATATATATATATATATATATATATATATATATATATATATATATATATATATATATATATATATATATATATATATATATATATATATATATATATATATATATATATATATATATATATATATATATATATATATATATATATATATATATATATATATATATATATATATATATATATATATATATATATATATATATATATATATATATATATATATATATATATATATATATATATATATATATATATGTATATATATATATATATATATTCGGCAAAATCGCGCGCGTAGTGTCGTTCTGCGTCGCGAACGACGCAAAAAAAGTCTTATGACCGGATTCGATCCGACGCATCGTAACGGCGTGGCGGCGGTCGACGCGTCGAAAATTTTTGATCGTCCGAAAAAAATACCCGTCGCGATCGATGCAAAAAAGTCTTCTGACCGAAATCGATCCGACGCGTCGTAACGGCGTGGCGGCCATCGACGCGCCGAAAAGATTCAATCGCCCGAAAAAAATACTTCGTCGGCAGATTAAGGACCATGCTCCCGTGGGCGGATATTATTCGAGGAGACGTTTCGGTAAAACAATTGGTGGGGGGTCGGAGAGAGGGGGCTAATTTCGGAACGCGCCTCTTCAGCAAAATCGCGGGGGTATGTCATTTCACGTCGCGAAAGACGCAAAAAAGTCTCATGACCAAATTCGATCCGACGCGTCGTAATGGCGAGGCAGCCTTCGACGCGCCGAAAATTTTCTATCGTCCAAAAAAAATGCTTCGTCGGCAGATTAAGGACAGCGCTCCCGTGTCGGGTATTATTCGACAAGAAGTTTTCGAAAATAAAAACGAGGGGGGTTGGGGGATCGGGGAGGGGGGGCTAATTTTGGAAACAGCCTTTTCGGGAAATTAGCGGACGGCGTGTCGTTCTACGTCGCGATCGAAGCAAAAGTCTTATGACCGAAATCGATCCGACGCGTCGTAACGGCGTGGCGGCCATCGACGCGCCGAAAAGTTTCGATCGTCCGAAGAAAATACTTTCTTGGCAGATTAAGGACCGCGTTCCCGTGGGCGAGTATTTTTCGACGAGGATTTCGAGAAAAATTTGGAGGGGAGGGGGCTAATTTCGGAAGGCGCCCCTTCGGCAAATTCGCGTACGGCTTGTCGTTCTACGTCGCAAACGACGCAAAAAAGTCTTATGACCGAATTCGATCAGACGCGTCGAACGGCGCGCCGACAATTTTCGATCGACCGAAAAAAATAGTAAATATGCAGATTAAGGAACGCGCTTTCATTCGGCGGGGGTTTCCGGAAGAAATCGGAGGGGGGTGGGGCGGTCGGGGAGGGGGGCTAATTTTGGAAAACGCTTTTTTGGCAAAATCGCGCGCGGCGTGTCGTTCTATGTCGCGAACGACGCAAACAAGTATTATGACCGGATTCCATCCGACGCATCGCAACGGCGTGGCGGCCGTCGACGCGCCGAAAATTTTCGATCGTCCGAAAAAAAATACTTAGTCGGCAGATTAAGGAACGCGCTCCCGTAGGCGGGCATTATTCGGGGAGGGGTTTTCGGAAAAAATCTAGGGGTTGGGGGGTCGGGAGGGGTGCTAATTCCGAAAATCGCTTTTTCGTACGGAGTGATATTCTACGTCGCGAACGGCGCAGAAAAAGTCTAATGGCCGAATTCGATCCGACGCATCGCAACGGCGCGGCGGCTAATAATATTTGTACAAAAAATTTTTTTTCGAAAGAGGAGGATGCCTTGCACCGCGTCAAGCGGGCGCGTAGCGCACGCTTACCGTATGCACATATCGAAGGTGGACCATTGGTTAGACTTAAAGGTTGTAATACTTGTTTTACTGTTTGTTGTAAACGGTAGTTGTTTGTTTAGTTATTTGTGTGTGTCAACTGCAAAATACCAGTGGCGTACCTGCTAACATGTTCAAGCGGTCTAACTCTAACCGTGACGCCCCCGGTCGACTATATATATATATGTCCAAGTAGCAATATAATTATAATTCAAAGATTAAAAGAGGATATTATTCCATTTTTTATTTTTACCTCTACTAATACTTTCAATTCATATAGTTGTCAAGTTCTGACTACACAAATTGATTACAATCAGCTGCCATAAGAGGGACACACCTTAAAAGTTTTAAGTTGCTGTGTTTTATTGATCCAATAATTGGATACTAACAAAGCAAGTCGAGCTCTAGATAATTATTATCTAGAGCTCGACTTGCTTTGTTTCTAGGTGCACTATGTAATACTACCGAGAGGTAATCACCTCAAAGCCGGTCTATGGCTAGCAACAGTGCAGCTTCTTTAGTAATTACTTGAATAAATCGTTTAACAGTAGTTTGTTGTAATAATTGCTTCTGCATTTTATACAATGATGTGATTTATCGACAGTACAAGTATACGCTACGTTTATAATTTTGTTTATAGAATGTTTAGGATATTTGAATAGTAATTTTTTAATTAATTTTTAGTTACTGTAATCACTTTGTGTAGCCCGGACTTAGCAACGGCTCTGTGTCGGGCGTCCACTAACATGGTGAAAGCCTTTATACAAGGTAAAAGCTTTGTTTGACCAAGGGAGTAGCATATTCAGTAACGGCAGATGTGCTAGAATAACATTATTATCGTGAACTTCCTATCCTTGCCTGTCCGCTAAATCTGGATTCTGCAACTCTAGGAGGTCTGCTGTTATTTACAGTTCGAAAAGCACCGAAGTGCTGTTGAAGAGTGTAGCGTGACTGCCATTACTGTATATGCCACCGATGCCACCGGCAGGCAAGCAGCCCTAGAGGACTTACATTTTGAAAGAAACTATTATTTTGCAACGCAATAGATGATACAAAAACTATAAATATAAAATTATTTTTCATCCGCTGTTCAAGAATCACCAGCATGAGACTCGGTCGAGCAAATTAAATATCTTAAATCGAGAGTGATTTCCTATCATCAAATACCAATCAATCTAGAGCCCTGAAAACAGTCCCTTGTCGGTTGTTTCGCAAGTATAGGTCTCACACGGGTCAGAAGTCAGAATCGCACTATGAAATATCTCCGATTTATTCATTGGGTTAGTTTTTGGTCGCTACTTGGAAGAATTCGTTCGACAATTTTTACCTACGGTGGATTTTGGTTTGAGAAGTTTTCCAATATTAGAAAATATTATAATTTTTACATTGGCTTTTTATTTCGACGACTCACTCTCAGGCACTTAACGTAGGTTGCCTGTTTTACTATTAAAAAATAATTAAACACTCAACACTATTAAGGACAGGTAAGCGACATGACACATATTTTTAGGGAAAAAAACTTTTTCAAATTAATTTTTTCCGGGACATGGATTTGTTAAGATAGTCGAATCATCTGCCATGTTCTTCCTGTATTTTTGATGGTCACTGGAGTTAGAGGTAAACTAAAGTAAATCCACAAGCAAAAAAGTACTAATTATTATAAATAAATAATATTAACATTAGTTATTTGAACTTACCCACCTATTAGTAAAGGTACCAATAGGTATTAAGAATGCCGAAATTCATGCATCACAAGTTACCAAATATACCGGGTACAAGAGAAGCATGGTACAACACCCTTTTCTCCTTTAGTTTTGAAGATAATTGATTGAAATTTGGGATATCCTATATACATAATTGGCGGCACTTTCTGACATACAAATGAATTTTTTTCACTTCCGGTTTCGCCGGAAAATACAATTTTGTTCTAATTACCTTGTTATACATAAGGTGGCTTTGGAATACAAAAATGAACACGAAACATTACAACAGTTGTTTAAAATACTGTACATTAACGACAATGCACTTCTGAACTCGCATAGCTGTTTCTCGAAGAACGTTCGCCAATTGCTGGGCCGTTATGCTATTAATTGCGCGTCTTATTCGTAGCTCCAGATCTCCACGGGTTGTAACGGCGGTTGCGTAGAAAATATATTTTAAAAGACCCCAAATAAAGAAATCACGGGGTATTAAATCAGGTGACCTTGGAGGCTACCTCACAGGACCATTCGTCGAAATTACGTTTTCTCCGAATATCCGTTGAAGGTAATCAATTACTATCCTTGAATTATGGAGAGGAGCGCCATCTTGTTGGAAATACATTCCCTGTCGTAAATGGACAGGTATTCAGCTAAACTGTCCTCAAATTCATTTTACAGAAATCCCAAGTACTGGCACCAGTCAGGGGTCCTTCAAATATTATTGGACCAATGATTCTACTACCGATTATTCCAAGCCAAACATTGAAACCGAACCGCACTAAAAAGTTACCCTCCCGTAATATATTTTGATTTTCTTGTGACCAATATTTTGTATTTTGTCGGTTAAATGATCCCAAATTTGTAAACCTAGACTCGTCCGAAAATAAAATCATTCAAAAAAAAATCATTGTTTGGCTGCACGTTATTCTGCAAAATCCAATTGCAATCTTCCATCCTACGCTCGTAATCATTTTAGTACAAGTGCTGATGAAATTGGTATTTAAAAGATTAGTAGTGGTCTTTGTGCAAAATTCGGCTTATTGTTTGGTGACTGATTTCCAATTCAAACCTAATTTGCCTTAAAGAAACAGTCTTATCAACTTCTACTCGAGCCAAAATATTAATTTCCGTTCCTTCTTCAAGAATGAAATTTTCTTCGGGAGCATTGTTGGGCTCACCTCGGATTTGATTTTCAAGATGTAATTTTCCGCTGGACATTGTCTATCAGGATATCGTTCGGCATAAAGGTGTCTAGCCGCAACGGCATTTTTTCTACATTCCCCGTAAATAATTAACACGTCCACTTTTTCATCTCTTGTATAAATTTGCGGCATTTTGAACACAATTAACAAGAATTTTAAACAATTTTTAAAGACACAATGTTTGACAAGTTAAATATTTCATTGTTTTCAAAGCCACCTTAATAGTTCTTAACATTTAATTAGAACAAAATTGTACTTTCTTATTTTCTTTTAGCTGTGATTTTGTTTGTATTTATCGTACATTTTAATACGACATATGAATAAATTCCTTATTAATAGTACTAATAAATGGTACCACGATACCAATATGGTTCCATTTGAAAAAATTGAGTTTTTCCCAAAACCATTTTGATGAACTTTGTTTGTTAATAAATCACGTAATTTAGTACTTTTGGCGGGATTTCGATTTTTCTAGCATTACACGGATTATTTAGAATAAATCGGAACCATCATGGCACACTTAAATGGAATACTAAATATAATATTATAAAAAATACAGACGTTTGAAATGTCACTTATTTGGTCTCGTTAGATTCAGAAAATTATGCAGAATTCAAAAATGCAATAATATTCTACTTAAAAATCGAAAGTTAGTGTCACTTCCGGCGAAACCGGAAGTGAAAATAGAATCACTTGTATGACGAAAAGTGCCGCTTATTATGTGGATATACCAAATTTCAACCAATTATCTTCAAAACTAAAGGAGAAAAGGAGGGTGTACCATGATTCTGTTACACCCGGTATAGCTATATTCTGGTTCACAACCTTTTACCTTATTAATGTAAATTTTTAATTAATTATTTTTAAATAAATTCACATTTTAGTATTTAACAAAGAATAATTTAGTATTTAATAACTGATCTAATAATATTATTGGATCCAGTTTAGTAAGTTATTAGTTGATTGGACAAAATAATATGCAAATGTCTAGACATACATATAGCTATCTCTATACATAGATATACGTCTATGTAAGTAAATTAATATATCAATCTATAATAATATTCAGGTTAAAAAGTACATCTAATTGACTGAGCAAAACTAATATGTATATATTATGCACTACCCTGTATACATAGATAACCCGTATACTTACTGATATGTATGTGGCTACTTCGGTAAAAAGAAAATAAATAAATTTTTAACAAATGGACACTACTATAAAAAAAAGATTTAAAATGTGTTTAAAGTGTTTAATATAAATGATTTTAAATTTTAAGTGTCGGAGGCTAATACGGTTATAAACTGTTAAGCAAAATTTGATGGTCTTCAAACGTTTATCAGCACGCACAGTTGTCTCTATTATTTCCTCTACATACGGGAAATGTCCAAGCCAAAAAAAATTCTTAGAGTTAGGGCAACTAAGACTTCTAAAGTACCTAGAGACAAAGCACAACGATGTCCTTAAAAAAACACACCAGGCAGAAGGTCAATCGGGTGTACTCTAACTAAGCATACAGGGTGTCCCAGACTTAAACGGACATTCTCTAGTGGAAGGTAGAGCACACTCAGCTGAGTTCAAAACGCCCCTATACTTACCGTTGAATGTGAACCGTTTTTGTGATACGGGGTGTTTTATGGTTTTGACCAGAAATTTAGTCCGCCATATTTTTGAAATGACTGCACAATTGCACATATTTAAATAAAATTTGGTATACATATTATACTGTTTTAGGTTAATAAATAGCTTAAGTAATATTGGAAAAATTCCAGGAGTGACCTCCATTTTGTTTAGGGTCGTTAACATCACACTGTATATTATTTTTTGGTAAATGTTAGTAAACTTTTAAGAAGCCTATGGACCAGTTTATGAAATAATGTCATAATATTTGATGGCACGTTTATGGTTATTCTTCAATAAATTTTCGAAAGTATTGAAAGACCAAATTTGACATTCTAGAAATAACACAATCCAGTTGATAACATCATTATTTTATTAATTTTAGCTAAATACCCCGCAGAAGAGGTTGTTATTTGTTTTTGTTTTGATATCCAGTGTTTTCCGTCCAAAAATAAAGCACATTGCATTTATTTCACGAATAAAAAATAAATTATAAAACGATGCGATTAACACATGACATTGTTGCATTAAAAATCCCAAGTAGGCACATGTCAAATGTGTAATTTTACAAATAAGAATTGCTGTTCGCTCTTAGTAATTATTAGAATAAGGGATAAAAAACAAGTTATAAAACTAAAAATTTTAAGATGCCGTTTCAATTTAGTAATGAAGATTATGCGGATATTATTTTTGTGTATGGCTTTTGCGACGGAAATGGGAGAGCTGCAAAAAGAGAGTATCAAAGGCGTTTTCCAACTCGCCGTGTACCAGATCATAAAACGTTTCAGAGGTATACCAATTTAGTAGGAAACATGGGCAATTTCCGTCAATGAAAAAGCATGAACATGTTCCCAGAGCTTTTCCATAAGAAGAGCAAATATTACAGGTTGTGGAAAACAATCCATCCATAAGTGTTAGAAAAATAAGTAATGAGTTAGCAGTACCTAAGACAAGAGTATGGCGAACATAAGAAGGAAAATTTTTATTCATTTCATGTTGAAACAGTTCAACGTCTAGAAGATGGCGACAACGTTTCCCGCTTAACATTTTGTAGGTGGATTTTGACTCACAGAAGAACAATATCGAGAGTTCTATTCACGGATGAAGCCTAATTCACACGTGATTGAATTAACAACTGTAGGAATCAGCAAGTTTGGGCAAGCAAAAATCCACATGCAGTGATTCAGAAACATTCCCAATACAGATTTAATATTAATGTGTGGTGTGGTATTTACAATAATCATCTAATAGGGTCCACATTTTTTGAAGAAAGGCTAACTGGTGAAGTTTATTTAAACTTCCTTAGAGATATCTTGCAAGATTTATTAGAAGGCATCAATACTAGGGGTTTGTGGTTTCAGCATGATGGTGCTGGACCCCATTTTTCTGTACCGGTCCGGGATAATCTGAACGAGCATTACACCAACAGATGGATTGGTCGCGGAGGTCCGGTAAACTGGCCACCGAGGTCTCCTGATCTTACACCTCTGGATTATTTTTTATGGGGTCATCTCAAGTCAGAGGTGTACAATGAAGAGTTCAATACACGAGAACAGCTTCTAGAAGAAATTATTATTGTATGTGATAACATTAGAAATAACCCAGAAATGATTGACAGGTCAGTGAAAAACATATTAAAACGTTCTCGAAAATGTATTGACGCTGAGGGCATCCATTTTAAAAACCTGTTATAGTTTTAATTATTTGCAAAGTTTTTGATTTTTTTTTCAATTATTTAAAGTTCTATATAAATTTATTTTGTCAAAATAAATTTGCAAACTTTTGTCTTTAATATTTTCAAGTTATTCTCAAAAGGTGTTTAATATTTTTTTAAATTGTGCTTGTTAATTCAAGCCTCTTCACTAACATTATTTTTCTTTCATGAAAGAAATGGAATGTGTATTATTTTGGATGAAATTTAAACTAAAAAAAAGCTTGGAAACACTAATTGGCAAAACAAAAACAAACAACAACCTTTTCTGCGGGGTATTTAGCTAAAATTAATAAAATAATGGTGTTAGCAACTGGATTGTGTTATTTGTAGAATGTCAAATTTGGTCTTTCAATACTTTTGAAAATTTATTGAAGAATAACCATAAACGTGCCATCAAATTTTATGACATTATTTCATAAACTGGTCCATAGACTTTTTAAAAGTCTACTAACATTTACCAAAAAATAATATACAATGTGATGTTAACGACCCTAAGAGCCATATTAAAACATTGGAGGTCGGTCCTGGAATTTTTCCAAAATTGCATAAGCTATTTATTAACCTAAAAGAGTGTAATATGTATACCAAATTTTATCTAAATATGTGCAGTCATTTTAAAAATATGGCGGACTATATTTTTGGTCAAAAACCATAAAACAAAAACGGTTCACATTCAACGGTAAGTATAGGGGTGTTTTGAACTCAGCTGAGTGTGCTCTACCTTCCACTAGAGTATGTCCGTTTAAGTCTGGGACACCCTGTATGTACCCAGAATGTTCCAAGATGGTTAGCAATTTCTAGCGGCATAAAACAGGTGTTTTAGATAAACCCTGCCAAGGAAAACCTAAAATCAATATCATGAACTAATAAATGCTCCTAGTTTAAGAGTTAACAATTCGTTATTTAGATAAATATAAATTTAGTATATTTCTATGGCGGGCTTCAGAAGATGCACTTGAGCAACACAATAATTTTAAAGAAACATTGTTCTAAATCCTCTTGCAGAGATAAGATTTTCATCAACATAACAACACTAAATAATTATTAAATGATAATACGAAAATCACAAAAAAGTCATTGAAAATGGATATATCCCAAAACTGTGGATTACAGAAATAAATTTCTACTTTCGCACGACGAACAACATTTAACTAAAGTAAAAAAAAAATAGCCGTTAAGAAAAAAGTAACAGTTTTTACTAATCTAGAAATACCAAATAAATTGACGAACATTAGCCAACTCTTGGGAAGGAAAGGGTATTAATTATTCTTAAAGTAGTGAAATCGGACAAATGAAGTGACTTAAACAATAGTGTTATAAAATGTTTTTCTGACGAACTTTATTGCATTCGATAATGGTACTTGATGAATAAGATATTAAATTTATTAACTTGATAAATGTATAAAAATCTAGCGCGCGCCTATGGTACGTCAATTACAGTGATAAAACATTTATATCCCTAAATATAAGAAACTACCGACGGATGCTTTTCAATACAATACACTTATATTAGAGGACATCTTATGTTGACAAAATTAATATAATTTAATTTTATTTAATTTTTTTTTAATGAAGAATTTTATTTAATTTATTTTAATGAAGAATTTTAGTGAAATATGTTTTGATGAAATTTCTTCTTCTCCTTTTGTTTAATAAATTTCAATTCATTTTAAATTCAGACGCCTCACGTTTCAATTTTTAATAGTTATGATAAATTCTCGTTAGTTCCAAGTTCACCGAAGAATTACTAGAAAAGAAAGTTAGTGACAATGACGTTTGTTGTAAAAAATTTTTTTTCTGGCAACATAAATTTGTTTTAATTTTGACAGTTCTTAAAAAATACGATGAAACATAAATTTCATTTCAAGAACACCCCTAATAACATGCGGGTGTACATATACAGCCTTGCAGACTATAAAACGTGTATAGCGTATTTTAAGGATGAAAAGGTTAGTTTGCACACATTACACAGAGACAGGAAAAATCCACGGACTCGTTCTACATACTGAGTTGAAAAAATTCAAGATGTTCTATAACTTTTGTCAGGACATCTCGCATAGTGTCTACTAAATTTATAATAGCTTCTTGGAACGCCAATGGTATCGGTAACAAAATTCCGCATTTAATAAATTTTCTTATTAGGCACAAAATTGATATAATGCTCCTTTGTGAAACGAAATTGACTAGACGCGATAAGCTCAAAGTCCGCGGGTACGTCAACATTAAGCAAGATAGAGACGGCAACAGAGGTGGTAGAGTGGCTATCCTGATAAAGTCCGACATTGCACACACTCACAAATCGATACGTAACACGATGATCGAAAATGTAAGTGTAACGTTGGATGACGGCATGCACATCACCGCCGTGTATAATAGACCTTTGAACGGCTTCACCGCAGACTGTCTTAACAGACTGGCAAACCGAGGCGGGCACGGCCTGATCATCGGCGACTTGAAAGCTAGACATCAAATGTGGAATGCCATCGCAACAACGCAAGCAACAACACCCTGTTTGACTATGTCAATAATAACGATGTGTCCCTGAAGTTTTCAAATACTCCGGCGCACTTCCCAGACAACGGGATTACATCGTCCGCACTCGACCGGCTTAAAATAAATACTAATATAAACAATGCCGGTGACCTGGAAGTGCCGTGGACGTATTCACGGGTATACTTCAGGAGGCCAAACGGGACATTGCTGAAACTATAACGATTAACCCACACAAGGAACAAATTGACTACATGGTCATATAAATGATACGCGACAAACACAGGCTGAGACGGCTTTGGCAAAGAAGCAGAAATATGGTCGCAAGGCGGAGATGAACAGGTTGCAAACGTTGAAATTCGAAAAGAATCGGAAATGGAGTGAAAATTTGCATTCGCTCAATCCGCAAGACAGTTCGTTGTGGAAAATGATGAAGCGTCTTAAAAACACGAGGCAGGTCATTCCAATCTTGTTGGAAAATAACGCAAATGGCCGCCAAACGATGAACTTAAGAGACGAGCAAAGAGCCAACTATTTATCCGAACAATTTGAATTAATACACAATCAAAATTACCCTAATAACGAAGAACAGGACCGCATGGAAAATACAATTTTCCAAATATACGGTCATGGAGTCCAAATTTCTATGACGCGACGGCAAATTTTAGCAACTATACCTTCTCTCGCGGAGCTGTAGAAGCTTATCAGAACTCTTGCAAATGAATGCGCTGGAATCGAACAGTATAAATCATAAGCTACTTAAGAATCTGACAAGAAAGGATATTGTCTAACTTACGCAGATCAGTAATGGCATTCTGTGTCTGCAACACTGACCTAACCAGTGGAAGAGTGCGGTGGTGTGTTATATCTTGAAGCCGAACAAAAATCCGAAAGCGGCTTCTAGTACCATCCGATATCGTTACTATCGACGGTATCTAAACAGCCATCTGGGCAGTTGCTAAAGGCCCATATGGTATGGGCGTCGGAGTACTACGCCAAGTGGAAGATGAAGGTGAACGTCGCCAAGTCGGAGGTTATTTGCTTCATTAGAAAATTTACGAATAATAAAATCATTACACCTATTTCGATGGGGGGTAGCCAAATTGAGATGAAAAAGACCTAAAATATTTAGACGTAACTTTGGATAAAACACTTTACTTCCAAGCACGTAAACGAGACAATACGCAAAGTCTATTCTCTGTCCTACATCTCATAAATAACTCAACACGATATACCTCCATAAGGGAACTACGAGAACTTTGCAACGACATTGTAGCCAGAGTAAACTGTATCAGAAACATCTCTCAAAGATTTTATGAATATAAACTCTTTGATAGTCTGCTAACCTTTTCGCATTAAACACAAATTACCGTACCAGACGTTACCAATTTTCAGACAAGAACTTTAGACCACACTCCTCTTACAAAATGGGAGGACCGCCCACACTATAAAATGGTCACCAAAATTCAAAATTTTTTTTTCACCTTTCTCTTATCTTTTTGTTTATTTTTGTTTTCTAAATGCCCCTCAACATTTTATTCGATATTGTAAAATAATCATCAGTAAATTGCGGCACATTATTATAATTATACAAGAATATTATTCCCCTAAGCAAAAATAAGTGAAGCTGGACATCCCCGCTCCCCCAATTTGGTATTGTTTTAAGACGAATTTCTTTATTGTGACAGTTTGGCTCGTCGAAACACTCAAGATTTCAAATGTATATACATTAATTTACATCATATTATATATTTTTTTAACAACGTTTTTTGTCAACAAGGCATTCTTTTGCATGCATCGTTGATTACTGTTTAATTCTTATATTATACAATTTAAATTTTTATGTTCGGGAGTTGTACTTTTTAGTGTTTTAGTTTTAAGCCCGGACTGGCCCCGCTCCGCCCGACCTAACAAATACCCCGTCACCGCCATACTCAGGGATGCTGGGTCGGCAACGGTTGTTGTTTACTCAATTGTTAATAAATTGTTTTGTTTTGATTTGAGTGATTACTAAGCTGCCTGAGTTTCTTCGTAATTTATGAAATTTTTTGATTTTAATAATTGACGGTCGAAAATTTTCAGAAAATTTGTTTTTCTCAAATATTTTCGTCTGTCCGTCCAGACACTTAAAATATTATTTTCAATTATTTTTCAAGTTTTAAATTTACATAGAATATTTTTTCAGAATTTTCAAACTATTTTCAGATAGATTAAAATTTTTTTTGTTTTCATTTCGACTTCTTTTACAAACTTTTTTTTATTTAACTTTGGCCATGATAACCATTATTGGACTCAAGAATACTTCCATGAAATTGCTACAGTTAATCATCAAGGGCGATCACTTTTTTCACAGTAATTTGAATACCGAGACCTTTACTAATATGCTGCGACAAGAAATAAAGCCATTTATAATTAATATACCTGCAAGGCAATTGCAAAGAGTACGGTTTCAACACGATGGCGCTCCTAGCCACACATCACATGAATCAACGAATTAATGTCCAATTTGGGGAGGATTGGACTGGTACCTATCTATATATTACTCCATGAACAGTAGTGAGTTTAGATATTGTTTAATTTTTAGAAAGCAACAGTCCTATTTTGTGGCTAGCCATATCACTACGTCATAAATGACGTCAAAAACGATACGTTTTCAAAAGCGCTCAGCACAATTACAGATAACGAATACCCGCCCAAACTTTAACTGTATGGAGACGGCGTCAAAAATGCATAAATGTCAATGGAAGAGAAATCGAATGTTTACCTTTAATATAGTGTCATTTTTATATTTATGGGAGTTTGTTAACTATTTTAAGATATGCTCACTACTTAATAGTTATTTCTTAACAGTTTTCCGTAAGCCTCCTCAGTAAGAATTTAATTTTTTTAAAATTAATCAGTATTTTTCAAAATGTATGTGTTATATAACGTTGGAAAGCATGTTTAAATAATTGTGATCGAATGGTGAATGTGTTACATGAAAAAAGACACAAGTTATATACAGCATGTAATGTTTTTTTTTTTGGAAATACCTCGATAAATGGAAGAGCTCGGAGCATCAACGCTATATGCCACAATTAAGTTGTTTCGAGTTAATTCAGTTTTAATATGTTGTCCAATTCCTGAAATCGTTGGAGTTGTATTATTTTTAAATGAGATTAATTTATATTGATACTCTTTTTGTTAATATAATTATTGTAGAAAAAAAATTAAAAATATTTTTTTAACCAAAAAAGATTATATTTCTGAAAAATGTGGCTTAAACCTTTATTGTTACAAAAGTCTTTATACATATAAAGAACTAAGAACAACATATAATTAAACATCTTTATCACTACCATTTTATATTTCGCTGAATCCATCTAAATTTTCAAATTGAATTGCGAATGCGGCCTATTCTATTTGGTTAACTGGCAATTCAATATTGGCATAATATTCGTGATGAATAGACAGAATGTACTTAATTAGAGCTTCATTAAAATTTCTATTTTCTTCTGATTTATGAGAATACTGGATCATTATACTTATTTTGAAATCCGAATAGCTTTTCTTAACCTCTTTTTCCCCCATATTTACTGTCTCATATTCTTCGTTGGTAACGTGTTTAACGTATAGTGTATTCGGATTCTCGCTAAGAAAACTGCTGCTACTGTACTTAATATAATTATGAATTATATCAAAAATGATTTTATACATTTGTTTGTTTATGCAGTGTCTTGATTCAACTAAAAAACTGAAAACATGCCTGCTTCCTCTGTGATGTATATCCTAATATGTGTATATTTATGTTCACAAAAATTGCAGTACCCTGACGATGGTTGAATAAACCAAAATATAAGGAAATATATTTTATTCTCAAATGATCAAAAAATCCTAAGAATTCCTACATCAGTTATTTGATAGTATTCTTGGACAAAAAAAGATACAAGCTGCATGCGTAAAATAATGTGACGACAAAGGTGTAAGTCACGAATATAGTTCAATAACCCCAATGCCAATATTAACATAATCATTGCTAAAGGGATATATATATATATATATATATATATATATATATATATATATATATATATATATATATATATATATATATTATATATATATAATGTTGTAGAACCTAAATTAAATAGAAATCGGTGTTACCAAAAATCACACAGAAGGCCCTCAGCCATTAAAAATTTAGAAAATTTCCAAGACCGAAATTACACGGGTTCAAATTATCACATGTCATACCACTCTTTTTTTAGCAAATTTGATAAAGAATAAAAAACCATATTCGAAACTTCAAACCACAATTTTTTATCTCAATTCTCCGATTTTTAAAAGCCAAAATAGCAACATCAATCTTTATCAAAAAACCACTCCGCAGCAAAAACGCGACGACGGGCGCCGCGGTGCACTTAAAAACATTAAAATAGCAAAAACTCATAAAGGCATTAATAAGGAATAGGTACAAATCAGTCTGAACGATTTTACCACTTTCAAATAAGCCACACAAGATTCTCAATTTTAATAATTGACAGAGGCAAATATTCATCAGTGCCCAAAGCCACAGTAAAATAGTAAATGCTAAATTTCTGCTTTCTACCATACGAATTTTAAAAGATGCGAGTAGCACACACCTAAAAAATAATTTAACAAAGTCAATTTAAATAAATAACAATTAGTATCAAAGTAAAACAGTTTAAGAAATATTATAATAATAATTTCAGGCAACAATCATTGTTTCCACAGCACCTCATTAACCGCTTGATTTATTTACACGAGTCTTAAACTTGTAAAATAAGAGTTTGGTACACCGTGTAGCCGACCAGCCAAGCCAGCCACGTGGATCTTTAGAAAGCGTATCAGAGTTTTCAAGCAGGATAGATTTTATTTTTACTACGCAGTTTTGAAATCATGACATCATGTTGTTAACATAGATGACGACACAACTACTATAAATATAAAATTTATTTTCAATACAGACAATTGTACCACTTGCATTGATACAGTTCTGATGTCACTCCGCGTAACGACAAAAATTAACTTAAAACCAGGTGTGAACTCTATTATCAAATACCAACTGATATAGAGCCCTTAGGATAGTTCCTCGTTGGCTGTTTCGCAGGTATAGTTCTCACACGGGCTCCAGAAGCCATCAAAATGGCACTAAGAAATTTCTCCACGCACAAGAATCGACGACGGAGTCCACCACATACAAAGTAATTTTCAAACATTCACCGCAGAGAAGTACTTCTTCGACAGCTTTTATCATTCGTGGATTTTGGCTTGAGGAGTCTTCTGTCAACAGATTTTATTGTAAAAATCTACACTGTTTTTTATTTATTTAACTTAAAAACCTCGAACAGGCTCCTATGGACGTAGGCTGTCTAAAAATAAGAAAGTATGCGTTTATGCTAAAAGAACATCATCATCTTAGACCTCCTAGGGCAAGGTAAGGAATCAACTTAGATACTTATGAACTTAGAACCATTTTTCAAAATTATTTGTTTCGCGAAGTTATGTTTGTTAAGATAGGCGCGAACCGCAGTTTTATTTTAGAAAATTTAACTTTATTTTAAATTCAAACCTTCACTTGACACAAAATTCCTTTTTTTTTATCAAAATTTGGATAGTTTCAAGTTTCCCAGGTGTTCACTAGGCTGCCGCAAAAGTTTCAGGATTTATTAAAATTTTTTGAGTTTTAAGGATCGACAGCCAATATTTTTATAAAAAATAAATTTCATTCAAATCGTTTTGTTAATTCACCCAGGACCATCAAAAAATTCATTTTTAAATTTTCAATAATTTTCGACTTAGTCGTTTGAAAATAATTTTTCAAATTTATTTTAATTTCAACATAATTGCATTTAGCATAAAAAAGATGCACTGCTCATATTTTTTCTCGAATCCGACATAGGAAAATTTTAATAAAAATTGTTTTCTTTATTTTACAAATTGTCCATTATTAAGAAAAGTTTTGAAGTTTTGCGCGAACTTTTTGGCAGGCTAGTAGTAGTAAGAGTTGTAGGTCAACTTGCCGTCCAGTCCAGTCTGCTGAATTACAACAATTTTTTCAGCAATTTTTCGAAAGTGTTTTGTGATTGTGAATTTTACGTTTATCTAAAGGACTCCCTCGTAACGACTTAGTCAAAATAATTTTACACTTTCACAAATCACCTGCTCTAATTAGTAAATTTCACTTTGCAAGGGACCCTCTGTCAAAATTATTTTTCACTTGGAAAATAACTTAATTAAATTCAGTCAACAATATTAAAGCATTTTCAGAAGGTAAAATTCGCTTTTTTATAAGGAACCTTCTGTTTAATTTATTCTTGGCCTTCAGCAACTTTGAAAAAAGTAAATTTTCACAGTTCTAAAAGCATTTACAGGGAAGTAGAAAGACATTTTTGCACAGACCCCCTGTACAATTTTATTTTTGCATAAAGCTGACTAAAAATATATTTTCAGTATTCCATAAAGTTATTTTCAGGCTAGAAAAGAGGCAAATTGCCAGAGACCCCCTGTGCAAATTTTTTTAAGCCCTAATAAATACCGCTTGATTGTGTATTTTACTCATTTTTTTTTGTATTTGAGGAACACCATAGTGAGTACTTCTAAAAGAACTTAGGTAATTCTTCTTAATTAAAAAAATAATTCAACGAGTTCTTGCTCGAGGATACTGCATCCCTCACACTCGAATGAGAATTGTGCCTCATGAAAGTTACATATCCTCACGACTATCTCACCAATTACCAACAGGTTTCTTGACTATTTTTTGGAAACACTAACCATTTCATCAAAAAATATTGTAAAAGATTTGCAGGAAATAACTACTTAGCAGACAAAAGCCCCGACCTGCATTGAATTAAACCTGCAAATCTTGTTTGGTAGCTAAGACAAAATTGGTCACTAGACATAGACCGGTTTCGAACTTTTTATTTTCTCGTCAGTATGCCATAAGTAATGGAAAAGACAAATAATAAGAGCAAACCAGGCTAGCCTACAGCAGACTAAGCAAAACAGACATAGTGAGTGATAAGTGTATCCCTTTGGTGGTCAGTGCTACTACCAGTCAGAATCACTGATGTCTTAGTGACTGATAACATCCTGCAAAGCAGGTACCAAAAACTTCGAAACCAGTCTATGTCTAGTGAGCAATTGACAAATGATCATAGCTACCGAACAAGATTTGCAGGTTTAATTCAATGCAGGTTGGGGCTTTTGTCAGCTGAGTATATTATCCCACCAGGGTTAGAGGTCGAAGCTCTTGATACATGCCTTGCAGGTCCCTATCAGTCGCTAAGATATCAGTGATGTTTGACTGGTAGTAGCACTGACCACCAGATGGATACACTTATCACTCACAATGTCTATCAGAAAATACATTGATTTTGAACATACATATTTTAGCTTCTTCTCATGAAGATATTCTATTTTCATCAGTTAGCCTGATAATTTCTACTTTTTCACTATTAATCAATGAAATATTTTACGATATAGAGGATGGAAGCTGTAATCATTACTTTTAATCTAGCAGCATTGTAACAACTTTTTTATTAGTTACATTCAATATACAAACAACTAAAAGATAGAACATGTTTCTGAAAATAACTAGTTTTATTAATTTATACTGATAGTTTCCTCTTGAGTCACTTCTCGTATATTTGACTGCAGCTAAGAATAAGCAAAATTTTTTATAGGGATGACTTTTCTTCGAAAAATGAAAAATAAGTTAATTGGATGCTCCATCCGGGGACACTATATATTCTGCAGACTAGATTTTAAAAAATGGCAAGTTCGTGGAAAAATCAGGAAAAAGAAAGATGTTATGTTAAAATTTAAAGATTTAAAGGCAATGGATGAAATGGAACTTCTAGTATGCTAATTAAGACACAGGGATAGTGAAACTTCTATTAATGAAAACACAACTAGTCAATTTTATGTTTAAAATCTGTCCACAATCACTGAAATCAATATAACAATAACCAGTATTATGAAGTAATTCTAAAGCATTTTCCTCTGGATAGTATTTTAATAAAGCGCAATTTGACAAACATATCTGTTAGTATAATATGGCGTCACGATTCATAAAATTTTAATCCATGGTTTTAAATGTTTGAATTGTGTATATTACTGATATATCAACTATCAAAAAATGTTCGTCACACTAGAAAATTCTCATTTCATCCGACCTATTTATAACTATTGGACTGAGTAATTTACCTCAAAAAATACCACTAATAAACGCTATTAAACTGTGACAATTACTAGGTTCATCAGAAGCAGCAACTAAAACGCCTTTCAAAGTTTTTCAAAGTCAACTGTGCTAAGGATACCTACTTCTGAAGATTCTGGCGACAATGATTTTTATTATAATGACCGAATAATTCAATTCACTAATTTTTTGGCCAAAATTAATAAAACTGTTATTGAAAAACTTATTGGCATAAACATTTTCTATTAAAAAATGATTAAAATTAGGAGGCATTTGATATGAAATGTTTCATAGTATAGGCGTATGTGACAAAATTGTATTTATTTACGTACGACATAGGTATAAGTATATTTCGTTTTCTAATTTTAACAAGTCTGATCGATAACAGATAACAGGCAATATTTTTCTAGAACTTCTTTGTCTTCATCGTCGTCGTTTTTATCTGCAGTCCCGTTCAGGTTGGATAACTTCAGATATCGGTTCCAGGACCATACTAGTTATTTTAGAAAGCTTAAATTTAGGTTGGTGAGGTTTTATATAAATCGATGCTGACGGTATCGATTACGGCTTCGTTTAGGAGATAATTGCAATTTTTAATCTCTCTTAAATATCGAGCTTCATATAAGTTAAAAAAAAAATTTAGAAGAAATATAAAGAAGTAACAATTTTAGGCACTTACCTGTCCACATAACTGTGCAATCAAAAAGTAAAAACGTCAGTGGCATACATATCTTTTTAACATAATTATTAAACTGCAAGCCCGTACGTACGCCCTGATGAAGCTATCTACATAATTTTAATACTAAAATATGTAGTATATCAAGTACTTTTCACAATTTAAATAAGAAAGCTATAACACAGTGCATAACAGAAACGAAGTAAGAGTGAATCCATGTTGATAGAAACTATTTGTTTTATTTTTAAGTGAAGAATCTCCGCTTAACCTTAGTCTAATACATTATTTTGTAGAAATAAAGCAAACACTATATAAAATTAAAATGTATATGTATATATATATATATATATATATATATATATATATATATATATATATATATATATATATATATATATATATATATATATATGTTAAATTCGTTTTCCGGGTATACTCCCGCGTAGGTGATAGGCCCCGAGAGGGACCGTGGTTGTCTGAACGACGTTTCGGCAGAATCTCATCTGCCATCTTCAGGTTCTAACAGATAACTGAAAATTTTCAGTTCGAGTTACCAGAAGCCGCAGTAAGCAGTTATCTGTTAGAACCTGAAGATGGCAGATGAGATTCTGCCGAAACGTCGTTCAGACAACCACGGTCCCTCTCGGGGCCTATCACCTACGCGGGGAGTATACCCGGAAAACGAATTTAACATTCACCACCCGCGAAAACCTGAAAAACAACATATATATATATATATATATATATATATATATATATATATATATATATATATATATATATATATATATATATATATATATATATATATATATATTGTTACGCCACTGGACTGGGTAGACTGGTTAGATTAGGCTGGAATTGTACACGAACTGCCGAGAATATTCTGGAGTGCTCTAGACTGGGTCAATGGATGTATAAATAAGATGCACGGCGGGCCGAGATTTAATCTTAAGTTGAACGTGAGCGAGTAAAGAAGTAATAAGAAAGAGACTTATAAGTGTTCAAGTGTAATTATAGTTAAAACAGTAATTAGTCTATTGTTGTTAATTGTTAATTAATAAATAAAGTAGTGAATAAGTGTTACCTGGACTTTCAATCAACGAATCTACAAGTGTAGGTGTTTGTGGGGATAGCAAACACGTAACAATTTGGTGTCTTCGGAGGGGATAAGAACAGACCCAGACAAGATTTCCTCAGTACGAGATTGGCCGAGGCCTTCAAATGTTCACGAAGTACGAAGCTTCCTTGGCCTATGCACTTACTACAGACGATTTGTGGAACGATTTGCCGATATTGCGAAGCCACTACACCGGCTTACAGAAGAGAAGGTTCAGTACCAATGGACACAAGAGTGTGAAACATCGTTCAGAACACTAAAATCAGCACTATGTTCGAGTCCGGTTCTATCATACCCAGAACGGAAAGGTCTGTACGTATTAGATACGGATGCCAGTAATTCTGGACTTGGATGTGTTCTTTCCCAAATTCAAAATGGACAGGAAAAAGTAATTGAGTACTTCAGCAAGACGTTGTCGAAGCCAGAACGTAACTATTGTGTGACACGGAAGGAACTATTGGCCATCGTCAAGTCCATAGACCATTTTCACAAGTACCTATATGGACAACATTTTAAAGTTCGGACCGACCATGCTGCATTAAAGTGGTTATTGCAATTGAAGACTCCGGAAGGCCAACTGGCTCGCTGGATAGAAAAACTGCAGCAGTACGATTTTAAAATCGAACATCGTCCTGGAAAATCCCATAAAAATGCAGACGCTCTCTCCAGAAGACCCTGTCGGGAAGACTGCAAGCACTGCCACCGGGTAGAAAAACAACAAGGGATAATAATTGTAAACACCGTTAAAATTGATGTTCCTGACGACTGGACAAGAGAGACATTAAGAGAAGAGCAGTTAAAAGATCAAGAAACTGGTCCTATTCTGGAATGGAAAGAAAAAGGAGCCCGACCAGGCTGGAAGGACATTTCAGACAAGGCAGTGGGACTGAAGGCTTTGTGGGCACAATGGGATTCCCTTAGAGTAGAGGATGGACTGTTGAAAAGAGCTTGGGAAAGTCCAGACGGGAAGGAAATTACTTTGAGATTGGTAATTCCCAGGTGTCGCATACCAAAAGTACTCCAGGAAGTGCATAATGGAACATCTGGCGGACATTTTGGCATCAACAAAACTCTCACTAAAGTACGCGAACGATTCTACTGGGTGAACAGCCGCCAAGATGTGGAGGCTTGGTGCCGCCAATGTGAAGTTTGCGCGGCAAGAATGGGGCCACAAATAAGAAATAACCAATATAACACCAGGGCTCCTTTTGAGCGAATTACCATAGCAAGTGACCGTATGAAGGCTCGTTATGAT
Source organism: Rhamnusium bicolor (assembly GCA_029963845.1). Lineage (NCBI taxonomy): Eukaryota > Metazoa > Arthropoda > Insecta > Coleoptera > Cerambycidae > Rhamnusium > Rhamnusium bicolor. The sequence goes on from JANEYF010000225.1 coordinate 361,697, forward strand.
CTTAAGGCTAATTCAGGAGGGTACCAGGTGGGAGAGTTGGTTTGGCTATATAACCCGCAACGAAAGAAAGGCAGGTCCCCGAAGCTTCACCCGCCCTGGGAAGGTCCTTACACTGTTGTCACCAGACTAAACGACGTTGTATATAGAATTCAGCAAAGTCCAAAATCCAAGATGAAGGTGGTGCATATAGAGAGACTAGCCAAGTATGCAGGGAACAATGAATTGCCTGATCGGGACGTTCAGGCTTAAGGAGGGGGCAGTGTTACGCCACTGGACTGTGTAGACTGGTTAGATTAGGCTGGAATTGTACACGAACTGCCGGGAATATTCTGGAGTGCTCTAGACTGGGTCAATGGATGTATAAATAAGATGCACGGCGGGCTGAGATTTAATCTTAAGTTGAACGTGAGCGAGTAAAGAAGTAATAAGAAAGAGACTTATAAGTGTTCAAGTGTAATTATAGTTAAAACAGTAATTAGTCTATTGTTGTTAATTGTTAATTAATAAATAAAGTAGTGAATAAGTGTTACCTGGACTTTCAATCAACGAATCTACAAGTGTAGGTGTTTGTGGGGATAGCAAGCACGTAACAATATATATATATATATATATATATATATATATATATATATATATATATATATATATATATATATATATATATATATATACAGACACGTGTATCATACCTTGATGACCCCTATCACATTGTGTAGATGGTTTAGACCCCCCTTGTATCAAATCATCACCCTCTGCTACTCCTTTGTGTGACGCAAAGTCCTCACGGCGTAGAATTGAGATTTCAAAAGGATCTCCTATTTTTTCCGATGCATCCTGTAACTTCTTGCTATTACCAGCCTTTCGTGCAGGGCCATTATCCAGAACTACAATATAATAATAATTTATAGTTTATATGGAAAACAAGAAAACATATGTATTTGTACGGGTGGGTGGTGTTAACTGACATCGTTTCAAAAATTGGAATATCCTATTTGATAAATGTGTTATGTTACAAACTTATCACCATTGTTTCGTAATGTTTCTATAGCTAGATGCTTAGATACCGAATGGATGCGAAGCTAATATAAATCCGTGTCTCTGGTGAACAGAGGTAGATAAAAATGTTGTTCTGGCAAATCAGCACTTTGTTAATTAATACCTTTATCCATCCACCCCTTTATTTATTCTAGTGATTGTGTTAAAAGTAATTATCGCCCTTTGGAGGCCGATTCAAGAAGTAAAAATAAATAGAAATTATTGAGTGAGAAAATATCCGTTAGAAAATTAAAATCATGAAATATCAATCATTTTCAATAAGCTCATAAATCAAAATCTGAAAGTCCCGCTTACGTGTGTAGCGAAGAGTAATTAAACGTTTTTTTGCGGGAGACATTTCAAATTTCTGGGGGCACGAAAAAAATGGGGGGGGGGGGGATATAAAAAAACCCCCCCCCCCACACCTTTTCTTTTTCCCCCTACCCAGGGGGGGCCCCCCCCGGGCTACCAAAAAAACAAAGAAAAGGTATAAACCCCCAAAAAAGAAGAAGGAGGTATGAGGAGGAAAACCCCCCCCCCCCTATATAAAATAAAATATAAAATAAAAAAAAACCCCTTATTATTTTTTTTTATAAAAATAAAATAAAATCTTTTTTATTAATAATATTTTTTTTTATTTTTTTTTTAAAAAAAAAAAATAAATATATAATAAAATAAATAAAAAACAAAACGCAACAACACCCCACAACAAAAAAAAAAAAAAAAAGGGAAGAACCCCCCCCCGCCCGTTAAATAAAAAAAAAAAAAAAAAAACCCCCCCCTCACACCCCACCCCCACAAAAACAAACAACACACAATAAAAAAAAAAAAAACAACCCCCCCCCCCCCCACACCAACCCCATAACAAAACACAAAAAAAAACAAAACAACAAACCAAAATAAAAAAAAAAAAAAAAAAAAAAATTTCTACAACACCAACACACAACAAAAAAACACCCCCAAATACAAAAAACAAAAAAAATATAATATAAAAAAAAAAAAAAAAAAAAAAAAAAAAAAAAAACACAATAAAAAAAAAAAAAAAAAAAAAAAAAAAAAAAAAAAAAAAAAAACAAAAATAAAATAATACCCAAAAATTAATTTATAAAAATATTAAAAAAAAAAAAAATAAAATAAAAAAAATAAAAAACACAAAGAGACCGGCACCCCCCACAAATATAAAAAAAAAAACTAGGAAAAAAAAAAAAAGAAAAAAAAAAGAAAACCACAAAAAAATCACCACACCAATAAATAATAAATAATATATTAATAAAAAAAAAAAATATAAAAAAAAAAAAAAAAAAAAAAAAAAAAAAAAAAAAAAAAAAAAATAATAATAATAATAATATAAAATAATATAAAAATAAAAAAAAAAAATGGAAGGGAAAAAAAAAAAAAACCAAAACAAAAAAAAAAAAAAAAAAAAAAAAAAAAAAATATTAAAAATATTATAAAAAAAATAAAGTTATAATACAACAAAACCCTTACATCAGCTAAACGTGATACCCAGATAAGTGTATAAATAAGAGCGCCTCGAGCACTCTGCGAGTTTTTTCGTCCTAGACATCGACTAGCATAGTTCGTGTGTAAATTGTTCATAAACGTAAATTGTTAATTAACGATCCAAACAAATAAATTTTCTTAAGAATCTTCAATTTTTGTTTTTAAAAAACCAATCGCTCGTCTACGATTCTTAAGTGGCGCAGTCGGGATCGGATTTCTTCAGTTACAGCCGAAAAACAGAAAAACACAGTAACGTACGTTTCAACGTTTAAGAAGAGGAACCTGAAAAACCATCATTTCCAAACTATCTGAATTGAGTAGGGTAGTTGAGAAGACATTTTACAACATAACAAGGTTAGTCATCTTTGGGTCGAAAATACTCCACGGGGGCATCGCGCCTACAACACGCAGGAGTCCATCGAGGTCCGCCGGTTGAAAAACCGTCCTGCAACGTTTAGAATAGGAAGGCGGCATCGCGCTGACATCAGGTTGGAATCATCGAGATTTTCGTACCGTCGATACGGTACCCGCCAACGATTAATTTAGGATAGAAGAACCACTGGCATATCTATCACGTAGAATAAGAAGGCGGCATCGCGCTGACATCAGGTTGGAATCATCGAGATTTTCGTATCGTCAATACGGTACCCACCAACGATTAATTTAGGATAGAAGAACCACTGGCATATCTATCACGTAGAATAAGAAGGCGGCATCGCGCTGACATCAGGTTGGAATCATCGAGATTTTCGTATCGTCAATACGGTACCCACCAACGATTAATTTAGGATAGAAGAACCACTGGCATATCTATCACGTAGGGTAAGAAGCGGAGAATAGAGGACATAAATATTCCACATAAGAGGGGCGTCATCTCTATTCCCGAAAATTTCAAGAAAAAATCGACGATTATTTCATTTTTAATAATTTTATTTTTTATATTTTTTTTTCAGAATTTTATTTTATTTTTAATTTGACATCAAGATTCAACATCAGTAAGAAAATCAAGAAAAGAAAAGGATAAACCAAGGGTCTAAGAGAAAGTATAGTAGACTACGGTGAACACAGAGCTGTTCAGGTTGCTATACTCGCTAAATCTTTCCCTAAGAACACCAGCTGAGGCTTTGCACCTAACTTTTGAGTAGTCGAAAAGACTCACTAGTTAGAAGCCCTACAAGCAAAGAAGACAAAGTACTTCACTTTCAAAGACTGAGTGCGAACCCAAGTCGCTCATAGAAAGTGTTGGCTCAAGCTAGAAAACATCTCTAAAAGAAACCATCGAGACCATTAAATTACTATTTTTATAAATATATAACACATAAATTTATATCATATATTTCATATTTTACGTTTAAGTATTATAAATATCATAAATATTATTTATTCAACGTTCAACTGCAAATTTATAGACGTACAGAAAGAATATATATATTTCATTTAATTCTAACAAAATTTAAATAAAATTTTTCATTTAAAATCACTTTTAAATTTTAAAATATCTGTTTTACTTTCAGACTATTGAGACAGTGTAATAGAGCATTACTTATTTTGCAATTTGTAATCAATCGTTACATATTTGAGATGATCAAAAAGTCACTCGTTGTTTTTACGTAAGTCAATTAACTAATGACCGATAATTCTAACGATATTAATCAGCTTTCGGATTTGCTTAATACTTATCTTTCACTTTCCGAAAATCCACTTCCTGAACTTAGTCCAGTTCCTACTAACAAAATAAATTTAAATCCAAACATTATGGCCTTAAATACAAATACGGGACCACAAATTAGTGTTAGGGATTACTTAGACTTAATTCCACGTTTTGACGGTGACACATCACAATTATCAAATTTTTTAAACGCATGTGAAAATGTATTAACTCTTATGGCACCTAACAATGACCATGCGAGAATTTCATTTACATTATTGCACATTAGAACAAAATTGATAGGAAAAGCCGCGTTATTATTAGCATCACGGACGTATCGGAGTTTCCCCGAGTTAAAAGAAATTTTACTTAATATTTTTGGAGATCAACGTAACGAAGAATCTTTAATAGCCGATTTAACAATATTAAGACAAAGACATACCGAATCATGTTTACAATTCGCAGATAGATGTATCGATCTAAGAGGTTTACTTTTAGACAAAATATCTTGTTCGGATTTTCCCGCCGATATAAGAAATGCGAAAATCAATATGTATAATGCAATGACATTACGTGCATATTTAACCGGACTTAATGGCAACATGAGTCATCTACTTCGTTGTAAATCACCAGAAACTATAGAAGACGCTATTCATATGGTAACAGAGGAAGAAAATATTAACTATCATAGACAACAATCGGGCACATCCAACACCCAAACTTCTAGAAATGGCACACAACTTAAAGTGGCTAACACACCTGTTAGACCTACTTCATATTTTCAACGTCAATTACCTCAGTTGCATACAGGAATGTCACACCCTGTACAACATAGGGCACCTCAATTCCCAACACAACAGCGACAATTTTATACCCAACCGAGATTTCCTTCACAGCCTATCAACGTGCAACCAATACCTGTAAAAACAAATTTTCCAACAAATCGACAAACATTTGGACCAGTACAAAATGTATTTAAACCAGACAACAAACCAATAGTAAGAAATTACGAACCAATGGATACATCGTCACACCGAACACAAATGCTTCAGTACAACATAGACAATTCCCACAACAAGATCAACATAGAAAATGGTTTTCTCAAGAATTAAATACACATGAAGTTTTACCAGAAGACGGACAACCTGAGGAAGCATCATTTAGTCCATATGACGAAGAATACTTAGAATATCAAAACCAATTTTATCAAGAAGATTACACGGGCGAACAAAACAATGAAAATTAAAATTTTCAGAAACCAGCCTCGGAGACATCGAAACAATAAATTTAAAACACGCGTAGCTCAAATAAATTACCATATATTATTTTACCCGAAATAAATGCTAAATTTTTAGTAGACACGGGAGCTGCAAAAACTTTAATTAATGAATAATTAACAAAAACGTATTTTTCAAAATTATACAAAACAAACCATTTTCAGTAAAAACATCTCATAATAAAAATATTCATGAAAATATAGTAACAATTCATCTTTCTAAAAATATTTAAACAAACGGAAATTTTACACAAACATTGCATATACGATTTCAGTCTTATTGGCATTGACATAATAACCTAGCTAACTGCGAGATTAGATTTCAAAAAATAGTAAAATCATCATTCCAGGCACGGAAATACAAATGTACGTGAATGGCAAACCTTTGCAAGAAACAATCTTATCTCAAGCTCACGGTAAGATAAAAATATCACCTTTCACATAACAGATAATTACACTAAGCACAAATTATCAAAATGACACCAAACTAGTTTTATCTTCGCAAGTATTAAATTGCCACATAGAAATTCCTTTAGGAATTAGTACGGTATACAATAACCAATTTAATTTATTGTTATAAATCCAACAGACATTGAAATTGAAATAGACTTGGACAAATAAGAATATTATCCTGCAACAATTCGAAATTAATAATTTAGAATTCGATCAAGAATTATCTAAAGACTCATTTAATAATTTTGATAATTTACAAAAAGCTAATCTTAAAAACTTAAGACTCAAACAATTAAACCAGGAAGAGTATAATGCGATACGAAAACTTTGTTTTAATTATAAAAAACGACAGATTTTAATAAAAATTCAAGAAAATTCAAAACTTACAAAATAAAACAAAATATGTAGAGTATTATAATCGCAACGCACAAGATCCACAAACTATATGTTTAAAATAGGACAAACGGTATATTCGAAAAAATCGAGATACGAAGGTCCCTATACGCTTACTAAACTTAATCCTGATAACACTGCTTTATTTTTAGATGAAAAATATAATTTACCTGCTTACAAAACTCATACTAGTAATTTAAGATCAACTAAAATGTTCAATATTATTGCAGATGCCTAATAACAATTACATCATGCCAACCACAGTTGACACCTATAAACGAGGACTCTGGATTGCTAATGGTACATCTTGGTCAAGCAAAAAACATTATTTCACATTGGGAATTAATGCACTACATCGATTTACAACCAATAGTCGAAAATTACATCCGAAACAAAAATACGTTTCTCAAGTTCTTTAATGCTACTAGAAATATATGTAATAATGCCGAAACGTATACCACACAAGTGTTAGAAAACGAGTTTCAAAAAACCGAGACTTTGATTAACGAAATAATCCCAACAAGTAGAGTTAAACGCGGATTATTTAACTTTATAGGCACAGTACAAAAAACATTTACCGGAGTTTTAGACGCGGACGACGGAGAACGCTACGAAAGAAACTTTAAAAATCTATTTGATAATCAAAAAATGTTGAAAACAGATCTTGAAAATCAGTTATCAATAAACAAAAGTTTTATTAAAAAAGTTAATAATACAATTTTTGAATTAAGCAAAAATCAAAAAGAATTAGCTACAACTATGACGGCACTTACTTCATCTATAAACAAATTTGAAAAAACAGAACTTTGTATATTTACTGAAAGCCGTACAGCTTTAGCTTTAATAAATATCGAGCAATTAAATTCACTCCTTACCGATATTAGTCTAATACAAACATTCTCAAGACATTCTCAATTTCATACAAGTATGTTAAAACCAATAGAATTACTTAACGAATTGAAAGATATTCAAAATCACTTATCACCTGAAATATCATTAATGACACAACCTGACTTACAAACGTTATCTATTTTCGAGAAAACGATACACGTTAAAACTTACCAAAGAAACACTAAACTTTACTTTATCCTAATGATTCCACTTACCTATAAAACTACTTTTGATTATTTTAAATTATTCCCACTACCAAATAAAAATAATCAAATCATCCTACCTAAAGGAAATTATTTATTAAGCAATGGTCAAAATCACGCGCTTACTACAAAACCATGTCAATCGATTATTGAAAATCTATATATATGTGAAATCGAACGAATGACAACATCTGAACTATGTATAAAAAGCCTAATTGAACATACCTCAGAAAATTGTACTAAGGTAACACTTTCTCAATATAATAATCAAATAATAAAAATAAAAGAAATTAATGCATATTTATTAATTATGCCTAGCATTCAAAAGATGCAAATTGAATGCACAAACAAGACCTACTGATCTCAAAAGAATAGTAGGAAACTATTTATTAAGTATTGAACCATTTTGTAAAGTCACTATAGGAAAAAACATTTTAATATCAACTCATAAAACAATTGCTAAACCCAAAATATATCCACTATTTGATTTACAAATATCAAAAGATAATTTAAACGCACAAAATCAATATCAGCTAAATTTAACAACGATTAATTTTGACGAAATAAATGAAATTCATAATCAAGTATTATTTGAGGAAAATAGAATAAAAACTCAAACTCTGCTTGATATACAGACAGACAGAACTGCCTGGACAACTTATGTTATTCCTATTATACTTGTAATATTGCTACTGCTTATTTTAATATATTATTATCCAAACTATAAAATGCTTTTATATGCTATATTATGTTGTAAAATAAATAAAATAAATAAAAATGTAAAAAATTTTAATTCTGTAAAGGACGAACAAATGAAACCTGAAAATAGCCAAATTAATTTAGACAATTTAAAGCCATTTTGACATAAATTGCCTTCTAAGGGTGGAGGAGTTATAATACAACAAAACCCTTACATCAGCTAAACGTGATACCCAGATAAGTGTATAAATAAGAGCGCCTCGAGCACTCTGCGAGTTTTTTCGTCCTAGACATCGACTAGCATAGTTCGTGTGTAAATTGTTCATAAACGTAAATTGTTAATTAACGATCCAAACAAATAAATTTTCTTAAGAATCTTCAATTTTTGTTTTTAAAAAACCAATCGCTCGTCTATGATTCTTAAGTTGTATACATAGGGCAACAGGCAATATTGCCACGGGGCAACTATAGCAACCTGCGTGGTATTCCCTACCCAAGGTTTAAATAAACAAAGTATAGAAAGTTACTGCGGGATGAGATATAACAGGAAGAAAAGGATCATGGATAATGGTCGCAAAATAGGATGAGTCCGCCGACACGTGTTTCTGAATCACTACTCATTATAAAGACGACTATAAGTTGTAAGGATAGGCATAACTAGGTTCAACACCACTAAGGAAACTACTGACAGGTAGCCAGTCGCTCATTTGTAGCTGCAATTGAGAGACCCCGTGTTTACGGGTAACAGACAATATTGCAATGGAGGCAACTATAGCCACCTGCCTGGTATTCCCTACCCAAGGTTTAAATCAACAACGCAGTAACTTTCTATACTTTGTTGATTTGGATCACGGTTTGGTGACTCACTAACCAATAAAGCGGATTATTTGGGATAATATGAATAGTGACAGAGGCTGTCACTATTCATATTATTTTTACACTTTATGATTTTCAAGCTTTCAAATACATCCAGCTGTCTAGTATTTGTTACATTCCTAATTAATCTTAAATTGCTAATATCTATTTTATGGTTGTTCTCAAACGCATGTTGGACAACACTAGACTTATCTGTTCTACCATATTTGAGATGGGCCATATACTCTTTGAATCTAGTTTGAATTGATGGTCTAGTCTGTCCAACATATTTTTGATTACAGTCCTTACTGCTAATTTCGTAAATCCCCTACTTTTCGCTTGTTTCAATTTTGTCTTTTGAATTGCCTAAAAGTTGTTATAGTTTGTTTCCCACTGAATGAACCACTGTCATGCCTAATAAGTTAGAATTTGACATATACAGAAAAAATACCAGTACTCTAAGATATATCCCTAAGAACTCTCACCATTGTGCTCAACACAGATTGGTATGTTTTAATTCTCTAGTCCATCGTCTATTATGCTTCCCCCTCAATAAGGAGATGTTTGAAAAAGAAAAGGCATTAATTAAGGATATAGCTGTGAGTAATGGATATTCTATAAGTTTAATTGATAAAATAAATACGAAACGAAAGTTTAAAGAGTTGTTTCGAAATTCCTCGACCTTTCAAAATGAAACAGAAAATCCGAAATTAGTGTCGATTCTATTCGATCCTCGATTCTCCCGTGGTATTGGTATGATTTTTAAAGATGTATATAATAATAATAATAATAATAATAATAATATTATTGACATAACAATTCCACTGCCTGAAAACATAGAGAAGAAATACAGGGAAAAAATCTCAAAGTACTTACCCCTGGCAGAAGAGGTAAAGGATATGTGGCGACAGGAAGAAGTGAACATAATACCAATAGTGATTGGGGCCACAGGAGAGATACCAGTCACACTTAAGCCTGCTCTAGTCGCTTTAGAAATAAAAGGAAACGCCTATATTACGATGCAAAAGGCAGTTTTGATTGATACATGCAGCCTGACCCGTGCGTTTCTCAACCAAATGCAATAGAGAGGAACTCAAGTTGCCCCCAGAAGGGGTCCTAGGGAACTGTAATTACTTGCCAGAAATGACAATGAATCCGCATCATAATAATAATAATGTTTATTTCATACAACAATATACAATTTCGTATTAAAAACAAGAAGAAGTATACTACATAAATAAACATAATACACCACAAAATATCCTAAGATATTTGAGCGTGGGATGAACATATCTATAACAGCAATTGTAATGAGTAATAATATAAAAAAATGTTACAACTGGAATAAACAATATTATAACTTATAAATACTTAGTATATAAAAAGGCTCAATAAGCGCCAAACTTAACATCTATAAATACATATATACGTGCATGTGTATATTCACATATATATACACATATACATACATACATACATACATCTGTATATACTCCCATATTTATACAATATATACATATACATAAGCACACATACACACACGCTTACAAAACATATACAATAATACTACATACATGCTTACATACTCTTATACACACATATAATATCTAGCTAGATAGGTCATATACTATTACAGGGATATCCTGTAACAGTCCGAGTTGGTTTTATTGACTCTATTTAATATTTGCCAAAATCAATAATAATGATTTAATACTGAAAATGATATCTCTGTTGGAGGACAATTTTTGATTTAGTTGTTTTTTAAATCAATTATAGAATAAATATCTTCTCGTTTTTGCAGTAGTAAATATCTCTTACATTCTTTTTTAAATTTATTTAACGAGTTTATTAATCTTAGTTCAGATGGTAATGAGCTAAAAATCTTGGGACCCAAAAAATTTATGTTTCTTTGCCCTATCGTTTTTTTCGTAAATTCAATGGAAAAATTATGTGACTTTTGTCTTGTACTGTATCCGTGAGCTGGTAATTGTAACAAATGCCTATTTTTGTGCATATAAATGCAGACATTATAAAAATAGTTTTGTCTTATATCAAAAATTTCGATTTCATCTAGTAATCGATTTGTGGGATACATAACATTTTTCTTTAAAACTATTTTAAAAAATCTTTTCTGTAATATCTCCACAGATTTTAAGTGAGTTTTTAGTAATCCTCCCCATCCTATTATAGCATAAGATAAGTGCGGACTAACTAAGGCATGATATAATGTTTTGAGATCGTGTGTTTCCAGAATATTCTTGAGTTTGTAAAATAAATATATAATAGACCTAAGTTTACTTGTTATGTATTCTGCATGAACATCCCATTTTAAATGACAATCTATAAATGTTCCTAAATATTTAACACTATTTATTGAATTTATGTGTATTATTTGACCATCCTCGTTGATCTCTAGTGTATTATACGCTGGCAAATTCTTTTTATATGAGGAAAAAGGGAGAAAAAAGTTTTATCATAGTTTATGGTAATTATCTTACTGTTAAACCATTTTTTAATAAGTGCAAAATCTGTTTCTACCTTCTGCTTTAATCTAATCCAATCTGTGTCTTTATAATATATGACAGTATCGTCTGCAAAAGTAATTATTTGTCCTTTAGTTTCAAGGAGAAATAAATTATTACTATAAATAATGAATAGTAGTGGTCCCAAGACAGTTCCCTGGGGAACACCATATTTAATAGTTTTCTTATCACTACATACACCGTTAAGGGAAACATACTGAATTCTTTTGTCTAGATAGTTAGTGAATAATTTTAGATTAATTCCTCGAATACCAAGATCTACTAAAGTTTCGCAAAGTAGTGAGTGACTTACCGTGTCAAATGCCTTCGCTAAATCTAAGAATATAGCTAACGGCTAAGGCATTTGCTGATCCAGAGAGGTATATATGTTTTTTGTGAGATGTACAATAGCATCTTGTGTAGATATTCCACTTTGGAAACCATATTGTTTTTCTGATATTATATTATATTTCTTTAAGTAAGAAGTAAGTCTTGTTTTTATAATTTTTTTCGAATATTTTTGTGAAGTTAGTTATTAGGGAAATCGGTCTATAGTTATTTGTGTCCAGTTTATTCCCTTTTTTGTAGATTGGTTTAACTACTGTTGTTTTAAATGCGGAAGGAACATCTCCAGTTTCAATTATGGAATTTATTATGTAAGTCAATGGGTCGCAGATATTTTGAGATATATGTTTTAATGTTTCTGCCTGTATATTATCAAACCCAGGTGACTTTTTATTTTTAAGAGTATTAATGATATTTATCACCTCATTTCGATCTGTATAATTTATATAAATTGAGTTTGGCATCATTTTTCTTTTTGGTTGAAAGTTATGATCAGGAGCAATGTTTTAGCTAATTTCTCTCCCATTTCAACGAATGTCTTATTAAATGTGTATATAGAATATACTAATTAAGCACAGCGATTTTTTTCTTCGATGCTGTTTAAATGTTTTTCCACTGCATGCATTTTAATCAATTATGAAGTCATCGTAACTGAAACTTTTCTAATTTCTGCATGTTCAGATTTAGGCGTGATGTGTGGTAGGAGAATATTTAAATCGCAAAAACTGCTTTATGATCTGAAATGAATGATTGGGGTTGAAAGAGCGTGTTTGAATTACGAAGTAATTGTGCTGTAGGTGGTTATAGGTGGTGAACTGACTGATTTACTATAATTTTGAAACTGTTCTTTCTTGGAAACAAAAGCTATTGCTTCTAACAAATTATCTATTTCATTGGTTCTGATCATTTGATTAAAATTAAAAGGTAAATTTCTAACATAAGTATCGAAACTTAACTAACTGTGGTGAACTGACTTATATCTTCCTTAACTGCAAATGGTTCGAAATTGTGAAATGCTAAATTTTTTACCTTGATAGATTTAAAAAGTACCTTTTTTCAAATTACCTTGGATATCAATTCTAGACTAAAAACTACCTTTGCTGTATACGGTAAAAGACTTTTTGGGTTCCGTGTAATGCCTTTTGGGTTTAGTAATTCTGCTAAAACAATGGCCAGGTTAATGGAGCAGTACCTTCTCTTGAACCATATTGCTTTTCTTATCTAGGTGATATTATTATCGCCACTTTTGACATTCAGACTCACATCTCAATTTAGCTTTGACATAGTCTACCGTAAAGCTTCACTAAATATCGTAGCCGATGCTCTTTCTCGATGTCTCGGAAACAGCTATTTTAAATTTAACTAAATTAATTCCTGACAAATGGTATCTTTCTATGCCAATCAAAGTCAAAGAAAATCCCGAGAAATATCCCTCTTGCCGTATAGAAAAGAACATTTAGTATAAACAAGTTTTTAATAATCATGCTATTGTCAGTAATGTTACCGATTGGAAAATAGTCGTATCTTCTACAAACCGCACTGAAATATTTAATATTTATCACGATGTTACAACAGTAGGTCACTTAGGTGTGTAGACTCTTTTTAATATTCTCGAAATGTACTATTGACATAACTTACACAGGGAAGTTTATAAGTATGTTCGAAAATGTATGATTTTTTGCTGCTAGCAAAAGTACTAAGTTAATACGTGCAGATTTAATAAGTGGAGACCGAAACATTAATTTTTCATTCCAACTTATTCCGGCAGATTTACTTCGAACTTACCAAGGTAAAAAATGGCAATAGATATTAGTTGTTGTTGTAGTTGATTGATTCACCAAATAAGTTTTAATATGTCCCTTACCTACCTCTAGTGCAATTATTAAATTTTTAGAAAATAGTGTTTTCCTTATCTACGGCATTCCGCAAATATTCGTTTGTGACAACGAATCACAGGTACTTGCGAATTTACAAAACTTATGGAAAAATACAAAGTTCAAATAGTATGTTATAATACAAATTATCACCTTCAGCTAAATTTCACTGAGCGTGTATAAATATTAACTGTTACTGCCATCGTTCTTATGTTAATGAAAATCATCAAAAGTGGGATACGTCTATTTATCAAGTAGTTCAAGCTATCAGGTTGGCTAAACATGACGTCACGGGTTATCCGCCTGTCTTTTAAAATATCTCTCGGAATATTCCCTTGTCGAGAGATTATTATGGACAAATTTCTTAAAACGCAAATGATAATGTTTTCACTATCGGTGAAAAATCAGATAATAACTGATTTACAAGAACTGCTTAATTTATATGTCAACTAAGTTGGCACCTCGATATATACCATGTACTGTAAAAAACTAACTAGTTTATTACCTTATCGATCTTGAGGGTAGCAATGTCGGAAATTGGTACACTAAAGATTTCAATTTAGATTATACTAACCTAGACTTAGACGACGATTCTGACCAAGAATACTTAACGGACATAGTCAATTGATGTCTGAAATATTTGTCTTACTTTAATCTACGGATTATATATACCTCATTATGTCTTTACCTTATATTATAAAATTTATAACTTATATTCTAATATTGAACAATAGTGTAACTTACCGTTTTTATAAAATAAATACGTATATCTTTACCTTATAATATTGTATCTTTACGTATCTTTACCTTATAATATTGAATATTATCTTTTCCGCATAATAAATATTATCTATTTATATTATCGTATCTTATGCTCTGTGGTTAGGAGTTACGAATAATGCCACCGTAGAATTTCACCTGCGTGACATAAAAGCTTCTACAAATGTTGCACTTTTATAAATAAGTATAATTGAATGAACGTGATGATTATGATGTTATTTTTAGCGGTCAACTCATTTCTGGAAAGATACTAATTTTTGCTGCGGGGGAGGTTTGGGTGATGCAATCGATGTTGTTGGCACATCGAGTAAAGGTTCTTATATCTTCCTCTAGGTCTTCCTCGGGCTCAGTTGTACTCTTAGCGTCCTCGTCATCAAGATCTAACGAACAATATATTAGCTGACGATTTACCCAAAGAATTAAAATAAGGATTCCTTCTGGAGGGAGAAAGTGTCACTCTCACAACCATCCCCTTCATCCTCATTAAGAGGCTCTAGGTCTGACGTATCGTCATGAAGGAGTTCAAAAGCTCCTGGTCCGTCAGCCATCTCCTTTGGGTCATCTAGACCTAAATATTTGACAAAATAGTTTTGTTATAACAGAAATGTGTTGTTGAATTACAGCATCTACTGCATAGTGCACACATTTCAAATGATAAAAAACACAACCTAGTTGATGCAAAATGCAACAAAAATGCCAGGAAGTCGTAAACAAATACTTATAAACACACAGAAAAATCAACATGTAGTTTCTTCATCGAGATTTGCTTGAAAGAAAATTTCTGTAGATTATAGCGCGCGCTGATAATTTACATGAGTAAAAATCTTCTGCATAAAAGTGAATTTTTGTTATTCACTTCTGGATGGTAGAAATTGCAACTTTCTTTCAACAATTGTACCAACTAAATAGGAAACTTGAGAATGGTGAAATTTTAGCGCGTAAATTAAAAAAATCACAAATATGATGTGTACTCTAGTGAACACCAATGTTATTTGTGCCTGACTACATGATTTTCATATTCCTAAAACATTTCATGTGATATGGGATCTCTGAGGATATTTCCAATAAAATTGTTTGAGCAATGTGTGAGGTAACTTTCGTAGAATGATATTGTGTCATTTAAATGACTGTATACGGGACCATTTTTATCCATGAATAATTTTTCTTACCAAATATAATAGGATGAATTTCTCTTTGGTCATTTAAGCAAAAACCAGCATATAACTGTATGAAACATAACGGTGACCTATGTAAACGAAAATTATCAGTTAGCTCCGCTATGTGTCCTCATTTTCCCCATAAATTACCGCTAACTTGAAATAACGTTTTTATAATCAACATGAGTGTCGTAAACTCACTTAATTGTATTTACAGAAAATGCTAAGTCATTGTAGAGAAGGTATAACACTATTTCTTTTGCTAAATGAAGCAGTAGGCGGCTCTTAAAATATTATGTCTTTACTAATGTACAGAGTGATTATTTTAAGTGTCTCACGATTTCATTATTTGATTTTTCACCAAAGAAAAAAATTACGAAACTATACTTATGTATTTTTTTCTGAGGAATTCGTAATCGAAAAGAATAAACAATTGAATGTTAAATAAAAAAACTGAAACATTTAAAAATTGACACCCACTGATTGTAGATACGTACCACATACCATGTTTCACAAGTTGTTTCAACATTTTTATTTTAAGTAATACACTTTGTATATTAAACTCAGTTTAAATAAAAATTATTTCTGAATTCAGCAATATATAACATGTTATCATAACTTTTATATTTAAATTTAAAATATCAACAATGTATCTTTTAAAACAAAGTCATGAAAACAAATAAAAACATTTAAACAATTTATTTGCTTCAAAAATTAAAGTAATTCTGTATTTTTTTATTTACAACAAATATTCGAAAATATCACTATTTTGCTACAAACGGAAACGAAGGTTTGAAGAAATTTAAATTCAACAATATATTTAATTAATAACCCCATTATTTTATGCAGATGAAGAGAGAATTTGATCAAACGCCTTCGCCTCTGTTTACAGCAAAATTATAGTGTTCGAACATTTGTTCCTTATAAAATCTATGGTAATTACCTATTTAAATTTTTGAAATAAATAAATTATTCAAACATTTGTTTGTTTCTATAGATGATTTTGTTTTAAAAAGTATATTTGTGTTATTTTAAGTTTGAACCCCAATATCATATTAAATATGGAATATAATGATAATATATTATATATTGCTGAATTCAAAAAAGGAATTTTCTTTAAATTGAATTATTTAAAATAAAAAAGTTGAAGT
The DNA here is from genome assembly GCA_029963845.1 of Rhamnusium bicolor. Classification (NCBI taxonomy): domain Eukaryota; kingdom Metazoa; phylum Arthropoda; class Insecta; order Coleoptera; family Cerambycidae; genus Rhamnusium; species Rhamnusium bicolor. Next base: position 378,482 of record JANEYF010000225.1, read on the forward strand.
ATTTTCCGGTTAAACCAGAACTGAAAAATATGAATGTGTAACGCATTTATATTTAGTGGAGTATCACATGTCCATTTCCACTGTAGTATAAGAGTACCTTAACGATAAGTAATGTATGTAGACCTTTAGTATTTAGAAATGCTGATTAGTATTGTAATATATTACACCACATTATTGTCAATTTTTGTGTTTTCCAATTTTTCGGACACTCCAACTTTTTTATTTGACATTTAATTGTTTTTTCTTCTCAAATTTGGATTCCTCACAAAAACATATAAGCAGTTTTGATTTTTTTTCTAGGTGAAAAGTCAAGCAATGAAATCGTGGTGAGGCATTTAACAAGTTCGGGATGATTGGTGATCCCGGTGTGATTGTGTTCAGGACGATTTTTTCTTTTTTTGGTTATATATTTTGTTTTTGAATTTTTGCGATAAGTAAAGACTTAAATAACAGTAATTTTGAATTTTATTATGTTCTAAACGTACCACCCGTGGTACGTGATACAAGGGTTTTGCCTTGGGGGTGTCGTAGCCACGAGAATGAAAAGGTTCCAAATATTTCATAAATCATTTTTGTTCCAGGTAAACCACGACTTAATTAAATTAAGTGTTAACTAAATATTTTTTAAAATTGCTCTTTGAAATGTAAGTATTTTTACTCAGTTTTAGTACAAATATATTTGTACAAAAAATAAAGTTTTGTGTATTTTTTTTAAATTTTGTTTTAATTTTGTGTAGCACCTATATCTGTGGACGAGTGCGCCATCCGTGATACACTAATATTCGTATATCATTTCTACAGCCGCAACCCGTATCTGAAACCTCTATCTCATAAAGATTTTAGAAGGCCTGGAAATTATATAGGCCAGTGTACCACCTATGGCACACGACAGCTACATATTCGCAATGCATCACCAGTGGTACACGTCACCGCGAACGTGTTAAAATGGTCACATGCTTTTATTAATGTTAAGGGAAACTCTTTATTTAGTGATTATTTTTACTACAGCATTTTAATTATTTGAAATAGCCTTATTTAAAATTATCTAGTAGTAGAAAACGAATCGGCCTCCTGTAATGATTTAAAGTATTGATTTACATAGATTCCAAGAGTATATTCTTATTTTATTGCAATATGCTGATAAAATAAAATGTTTAAGCTTAACTATTGATTTCAGTTTAAGATTTGTCATTCAAAATGCTTATGGTTTAATAAAAAATTTATATGCAAACAGACATTATTCCAACAAAAAAACCAAAATAATGCTTTGCAATACAATAATTTTATCGCAAATCAATTATTGTGATATTGTCTATGGCCCGTGTCTTGATTTAGTAACAACCCATAGAATACAGAAAGTACAGAACACTTGTATATGAACTGAAACGCAGAGATCAAGTGTCTTCTTTTATCAATGAGATAGAATGGTTAAAAATGCATCACCGACGGAAGCATCATATCGCCACCTTTACTCATAAATTATTAATAAAACACACCCCTATATACCTAATGGAAAAATTAATACCAAGACATGAAATCCATCCCAGAAATCTACGATATCTAAATCAACTGACCATACCACAACACACTTCTGCCTTTTATAAACGTTCCTTCTCTTGGCATGCGGTGACCGTATATAATTCATTAGCAGAAAGCATAAAGCACCTTTCCATAATTACGTTTAAATCCAAAACTAAAAAGTTACTTCTGACTGACTTTGCCTAAACGTGTACCTATCAAATTAAGTATTATAAAATCACTCTGTGTATAACAAAATTAACTTTCATTAACATTACAGGATCCCTATTGACAGAAGATACGTAATAAATCCGAACATAACAGTGAAGAAGGTAGCAATACTTATTGCAAAAATCAGTACCAAACTATAAAATGATGATTTCGGCGAGCAGTGCAAAACGTCCACGTATCTTAGTAACATAGCCTTTAAACTGCAAGCGTCCCTTTCCAAAGTCCGAAAAATCAAAAGAGATACTAAACCAAATAAATATATGTTGGTCGAATAAAAGGTTTTTACCTCATATAGGAAAATATCACCTCTGTTAAAAATATTTTAAGTTGGGTCAAGGGATACAAAATCCGTTTATAAAAGGTCAACTCAATAACATAGATCAGAATACAAACGAAAAATAAACATCAAAGCGATAAAAAAATAGCTTAAATGAAGTACCTGATATGGGGGCCATATCAGAATCTATACATACTGCGGGTGAATCACCTTATTGTTTACGCAAAAACCCAAAAATTCAAATTCAAAACAATTTTATTAATAGTTAAAGAAAACAATGTATATGGTCCTCGCTCGACACCCGGTCCATTACCAACCTAGCATCCCCGCGTAAGGTGGCGACGGGGCAATTGTTAGGTCGGGCGAAGCGGGGCCAGTCCGGACTTAAAACTAAAACATTAACAACAAATACAACACCTAAAAAAAAACATTTTTAAATTGTATAATAACTCCGAAGACGAGAAAACAAAGACGCATGCAAATGCATGCGCCGTTGATATAAGACTTTAAAATAATGCAAAAAGAATATATAAAATTGTATAAATTTGTGTATAATAATTTTGAATTTTGACAATGCTTCGACGAGCCAAACTGTCACAGTAAAAAGCTCGCCTCTAAACAATACTGAATTGGGAAGCGGGAATGTCCAACTCCGCTTATTTTTGGGTATTTAATGATATTTCGTGTATATGATAATGTGCCGCAATTTACTGATGGTTTGCATATAATTTGGAATAAATTTTTTGGGGAATATTTGATAACAAAAACGAACAAAAAAGAAAATATGAGAAAAGTGAGAACAAAATTTGGAATTTTGGCGCCCCCTTTTATAATGTGGGAGTGTCCTCCCATTTTGTGGGAAGACCGTGGTCTAAAGATGTTGTCTGAAAATTGGTAATGTTTGGTACGGTAATTTGTGTTTTATTCGAAATGGCGCGTTATACTCCCTTATTTGTGTAATGTTGGAGGTTAGTGGACAATCAGAGAGTTTAAATTCGTAAAATTTTTGTGAAGTATCTCTGATATAATCCACTATGGGTACAATGTCGTTGCAAAGTTGTCGTAATTCCCTTATGGGGGTATATCTTGTTGAGTTACTTATGAGGCGAAGGAATTTGTTTTCCAGTACTTGCAATTTGTGTAACGTCGTCGCGCTCGCAGAACACCAGGCCGGTGCAGCATATACTAGGACTGGTCTCACTATCATCGTATAAATTAATTTTTTATTATCCCTGTTTAGTCTGCTATTCCCCGCCATCAGGGGGTATAGAGTCCTGGACAGAGAATAAACTTTACGTATCGTCTCGTTAATATGTTTTCCAAAATAAAGTCCTTTATCCAAAGTTACGCCTAAATATTTTACGTCTTGTTTCGTCTCAATTTGGCTGCCCCCCATCGAAATAGGTGTAATTATTTTATTGTTTAATCTTTTTCTAGTGAAAACAATAGCCTCTGACTTGGCGACGTTCACCTTCACCTTCCACTTGGCGTAGTACTCCGACGCCCTTACCATGTGCGCCTTTATCAGCTGCCCAGCGGCCTGAGCATGGTGACTGTGACAGTATATGGCGGTATCGTCGGCGTACATCACAAGCTTGGTGTTCGGGAACTGCGGAAAGTCGGACACATATATGTTATATAATTTTGGCGTAAGGACCGACCCCTGCGGAACGCCTGCTCTAATGTCCCTCTGTGTTGATAGAGTTTTATTCACTCTCATTCGCAGCGTTCGGCCGTGCAAGTAAGAGTGTATCAGTTGCGTTAAATGACCCGGAAAGTCGTACCGGTGCAGTTTATATATGATACCGGGCAGCCAGACGGTATCGAATGCTTTCTCAATATTTAAGAGCACCATGGCGGTGCTCTTGTCAAGATTATATTGTCTCTTGACATCATTGACGATCCTGACGATCTGCAGAGTCGTGCTGCGTCCCTTCTTGAAACCAAACTGAAAATCATCCAGTGGCACATATAGGTTTATCTCAAATCTCAAAAATTTAAATACATATGTGTCTGTACCTCACTTTAAATTAGAAGATACTAGAAACGTTAAGAGTTTACTATCCAGAAACGATTTCTTAGTCACTATCAACCTCAAAGAGCCTATTTTTTTAATTCCCATATACCCGAATTGCAAAAAATACCTTAGATTTAATTTCCAATGCAAGTTCTATGAATTTATGTATTTTAGTCTAAGCAGTGCACCACTTGGTATTCACCAAAATATTCAAACCTGCAGTAAACAAACTAAGATCAAAAGGGTTTTTGTCAGTTATAAATTTAGACGACTTATTATTAACAGATAAGATGGAAGAAAGATATATAAAGTACACAGTACACAAATAATAAAACGTAACATGTCTTGGCTTTTATATAAACTCTGAAAAAAGTCAACTAACACCCGCTCAGGTCTCACGTCTCACCTTTCCCTAACTCTGGTATACCAGTGATTTCCAAACAGTTAATCCGACTATTCTGATCCACCATGTTTAGTTTTTCCTTTAGTTCGTCATTTTCTCTTTTTAAATTGATTACATTAGTTTCAATATTATTTATTTTAGTTTCCTTGTCATTTAGGTCATCCTTAATTTTGTCCATAATTTCTCTTATTTTAGCAGATTCGTCTTGCAGCAGAGTGATACTTCTAATTGACTCTTTCTGATCATTTCTTAGTTCTCTTATTAAGTCAATTACATCATTTATAGTTGGTTCATTGGATGACATACTCCCAGGAACGGTTTTTTTGAAACATTTTGCTACTACAGTCTTTACATGTCCACAAAAGACTATTGTTGTTAATATTTGTTAAGTCTGAGTCTGCTAAATCGGCACAATCATGATGAAACTCTTTAGTACATATTTTACATTTAACTTTTGTTTTCGTATTAAGACGACTTTTACAAGCTGCGCAACTGGACATGTTTGAAACTTCTGGTAAGTTGTATTAAAATAAAGGAATTCGCCATAAAAAGTCTCAGTGTTATTAAGTTAATTAGATATATTGACGAATTGCACTATAACAATGTAATTTATTAAACACTTTTCTACACAGAACGCTGGACCGTCACTTTATCTTAATGATCGATTAATTTTTTTTAATTTTTTTTTTATTTAATGTCCTTAAAAACAGGAAATCTTTGCAGCAAGTAATACGAGACTCTTTATACATTCGAGCATATGAGTACAATATGAAATGAAACTTTAGATTGAGAATATGATTTATGTTGTTAATATAAATATTTTTGTCTAGAGATAAGAGTAGCCTGGGATACAAAGCAAAAGACTCTCACACGGCTTAACCAGAAATTCCAAAGATAAGAGCTAAGAGTTGTTGAGTTGAAGTAGGATAGAAAATTATATGATACGATTTTTTAAGCCTTCAACCACATTGGATAGCCAACTCCCAAAATTTTGCTGAATTAACAAAAATGCTAAACTTACAGGGAAAGGAAATAAATAAGGCAGTCAAAACGGTGGATTCGCGACGGGTGGTCGTGTAACGTGTAGATTATGGTCGTTTAGCAGACCCAGGTGTCTGAAATAAATTCGCGATACTGAGGTAGCCCGTTTTAAGTTTGCCGCTGGGCATCGTATGTGAAATTTGTGTTCATTGAGGAATACCGAGTCGCAGAGGTGGAATTTTTAAAGTCTACGCAAGTATTAAGTGTGTTTAATTTGTACTAACCAATTAATTGTAATTAATGTGGTCAGGGAAGTAATTGGCATAGTAATAGGATGATTCGCTTGTTTTGCGGGATTACAGAGTTCATAAAATAAGCTGCTCCCTCTCCAATGCAGGAATTAATCCTAGTAATAATACAGAAAAGTAAAGGGGTCGTAAGTAGTTTTGTTAAGTTTTAAGTTTGGGATTTTTTGTAATAATCAAGAAATTGTTGGGAAGTCGGCCCAGTCATAAAAAAAGTTACAATCGTATATCATTCAGTCTCTGGGAATAGTTCGTATGCAACTCTAGTTGCCTAGGAAGATAGGATATAATTATTCTACGTATAATCAATCATAACTATTAAAAATTAGAGGGTTACTGTAACCATTCCATTTTTGTTTCTCTTTTAGTTAAATATAGTAGTTTTTTTTTGTCAATCAGTGTTTATATAGTACTGCCCACCCTCTTAAAGTCTAACTTAGACAATCCATTCCGGGTTTGGTTGGCCGAATTTCACCGCCGAAGCAGACATTAATTTAGAAAAACAATATTAAACAATAAGCAGTAGCCAAAGTCTGTCTCATGTCATTTTAACTTGTGAACAATTAAATTCCCGGGAGTTGACGAGGTAGGCAGAGCCTATATTTCAATTCTAGTGGCAGCACGCTACCACGTGGGTAACACAATCGTTGCCCACCCCTAAAGTAAAAGAGTACAGTTCAAGACGGGTGGCAGGGGATGTGTTTAGTTAGTAGGTAACTACCCCGAATCTGTTGGGTGGTACAATTCTTGTCTTACAGCGGTGGGATATTATTAAAAATAGGAGAATAGGAAAAGGATGGTGCAATGACTTTTTTTTTTAATATTATGTGAGAATACTTTTTGTGAGAGCAGGTGAATTTTGTGTAAGAAAAGGGGAATAGTTTGTTTAATAGCGGACGACATTTAGAGGTTGTTTTTATAAGGGATGATTTTTTGGGGTAGTTTAAAAATAAATAGGTGATGATTTTTAGGGACGATTTTGGGGGCAGTTTTTTAAAATACAGGGAATTATTTTTAGGAATAATTTTATGGGATGATTTTTTTGGGGTAGTTTTTTTTTTAAATAGTGGATGATTTTGTTTTTAACAAAAAAAAAAGAAAAGGGAAAATAGGAAGTGATGGGTTTTTAGAAGGTGAATTTTGTGAAAACTAGAGATTTAATTGTTTTGTTGTAAAAGGTGGGAGTAAATATTACATTATTTTTAAATACACGGTGGGACAACGTTCCCAAGAGTAGTTTTAAGGGGTAGGTTTTCATTTTATAACTTTTGAGTACAGTTTGAAGAACATTTTACTGGTATAATACCAAAAGTAAATAACAAAA